>JAOTOM010004985.1:0-355000 GCA_034440615.1 Ashinkailepas kermadecensis
TTATCGCATGGAGGATGTTCTCAGCTATCATTTCATACCTCACTTGTCAGGTTTTTAGAATGCATCTTACCTTTATCAGTCGTCAAACTCCGACAACATTTGTGCACGTGTGCATCGTTTCGCACGTAATGTTGTCCATGTCCATGGACTTGTTACTATATCAAATTCTGTGAAAATTGTCATAAAAACCGTGACCTGGTGTGCGTCAAGCATTTTTGCTGATGCCATGGCCCCACGAATATGGCATCAAAAAGTGGTCGAGAAATGCATTTCTGGCCAGTTTTTCCCTGAGGATATCACACTGTGCGCCGTCGAGAAACCGAATTTAGCGGCGGCCAGCCTCGATGTGCGTACCCCATCCCTCCCCCCATAAGTTAGAGTCAGTTAGAGGTGCCTTTCGGTTTAATGGATCGGGCTAGCGTTCACAGAACGTGACTGCGCCCGCCTGTCACCGACTTTCCCATCCCTCAAACTCTGTGTCTCTCCCCCTTTTACGACAGCTCTCTTCACCCGTCTCCTTGTAGCACCGACTCATGGTGCCTTTCTTGTCTGCACCCCTTCAGGGCGCTCTTCTAACCACACACACACTCCTTCCCTCCCCCGTCCGGATATCAACTCCGCTCGGTATGCCCGCCCCCCCTCCGCCCCCTCCGGAGGGCGGTAGGCCCCGACGCCGTCCCTGGAGCCCGGGCCCCGCCACCACGAGATCCTCCTGACGGGCAATCATTTGTGTTGGTGACCAGGAAGAGGAGGGTTCTGGGACCGCACGTCGCCCTTTGCCAGCGAAGGAACTCGATAGATGGACCGGGGGTAGTGTCGGCCCGAACCATCAGGTCGGGCGCGCTACTGGTAAGGGTCCTTGACCCAAGCCAGGCCGGGGCCCTCATCCATCTCAGCCATTTCCTGGTCTTCCCTGTTGAGGTGGTCGTCGCTGACGGCCTCAACAACTCGTTTGTGACGGTGTACACCCCGGAGCTGGCACACCTCCCAGAGGAGGAGCTCCTGGAGGAACTGACCCCCAGGGGTTATGCGAAGTTGTGCGACCTGGGCGCCCCCTCTGTCTAATCCCCAGGCCCGCTGCTCAAATTGGGGTACAGGTCGCTGGCCCCGCCGATGCACCTCCACGCAGGGTACCTGCGGTCCCCTGCCGCCCGTGGACCTCGCCGCCCAAACGTTGCGGATTCTGCCAGAGGTATGGCCACCACCGCGGGGTCTGCCCGCAACCCGGTGTGCGGCCACTGCGCGGAGACACTTCGGCCCAGTGTGACGCCCAGGAGCCTCGCTGCGTAGCCTGCGCAGGCCGCACCCCGCCTCACCCCGCTGCCCAGTTTGGCTGGCTGCCAAGGAGCAACAGCACCGGCGCCTGACAGCCCCTCCAGCACCGCCCGCGACGCAGAGCCCAACCTCTGTCTGGGAATCGACCCCTCCTCCAGCCCCTCTGGCCGACCCCGATCGAGGCGACCGCTCGCCCGTTGCCCCGTATGCCCAGGCACACCGAGCACTCGCTCTCCCCCTCAACCCTGCCGGCATCGCGCCCTACTCCCTCGCAGGCGCCTCCGCCTCCCCTCCCCCGAGTCGAACGGCCGTCGCGCCCCTCGGGATCGGGCCTCCCCCGCGCCGCCCCCTCGGACCGTCCCGGTCCCCACTCTCCCATCCACCCTCCGGGATCAGACCCTCCCCCGCGACGCCCCCTCCAGGGCCGCCCCTACCCCTCCGTCTCCCCATTTCTGCCCTCACAGGACAGCCTGACCACCCTTCGCTCTCTCACGACCCCCCCCGCCCCCAGGGACCCATTCGTCAGGAACACCAGAGTCGTCCGATTATGAATTTGACGATTCTGTCTCACCATCACCGCTACACACGCGGCTGCGGGGCGTAATCACCACTATTAATGCGGACACCCACTGGCGGATCAAGGGGGGCATTCGGCCATGGCCCCCAAGCGCTTAAACAGGGACCATAGTGTCTCTTGCCCCCCCAACCAATAAAAGTAAACTAAATTGAAATGCAGTAACCTTTGCTGAGGTTAAAAAATAGCTTTCCGGGTGAAATAATCTCCAATTTTAAAGGTATTTTGTTATGATTGTTTGGAAGCCCAATATGGTAGCATAGTAGATTCTGACACATCGAGTGTTCTATGCTGTTGAAGTTCTGCTTACAGCGAGAGATGACGAAATCAGCAGTTTTCATTATTCCTTCGTCAGATAGGTTCATGAAGTTTGTTTAGCCAGTAACGGGCAAGCGGACCCAGTGAGCCAGATTTCGAAAGCGGAATTTGAACAGGATGTTTTGTGTGAGTGACCAGTTGAGCAGCATGTTTCGTATGTTGGTGTTGGGGTTGCTAAGATGAAGAGACAGGCTACATTCACTGGCGGATCCAGGAGGGGCCATTCTGGCCATGCCCCCCGAAGCGCTTAAAATGGGGGGCCATAGTGTCTTTGGCCCCCAAAACCAACAGAAGTAAACTGAATTAAAATGACGCCGAAAACCGAAAGTTGCCCCCCCAAACCGGTGGGCTAGATCCGCCAGTGTGGACACCCGTCACTGAATTCTCCAATGGAATACGAGGTCACTCATATCCCATTGGGCAGAATTTAAAGAATATATCATCAAAAATAAACCACTGATTGCCGCCGTCCAGTAGACCCGATGGCGCGACAATGATCAATATAATTTTGATATCTTTGGTTATATCAAATATACCCACAACACAAATTCTACACCCCGCGGCAGCTGGGATGCCTTATTTATCTCAGACACCCTCCTCCATCGCCAGATCAACATTGTCCGTAACCTAAATTGTATTTCTGTTTCTGTCCAAATCGCACAACTAGAGCTCACTGTACTCTCTCTTTATCTTCCTCCTTCTCCTACGCTATCCTTAGCTTCTGTGACCAACCTCTTCGGTCTTCTTCCACACCCATGTCTGATGCTGGGCGACCTTAACGCCCACCACCAGGCATGGGGCTGTCACACCACATCTCCTCGCGGACACCACATTGAAACATTTCTCAACACCGACATCGTTTTTTTAAATGACCAAACACCCACCCACAACACAGACATCGCCCCATCCCGTCCATCCGCCATAGACCTCTCTTTGGCCTCGGCCTTCGTCTCACCCCTCTTTTCTTGGCACGTACAACCCGACCCCTTTTTAGCGATCACTCTCCTATTCATATCATACTTGAACGTTCAGCCCAGTCTAGAGATTATTCATTTCTACCCCGCTGGAACGTTTGCAAAGCGAAAATGGCCATCTTTCTCCCAGGAAATTGATACTGTCTTCCCTCCTCACTCTCACCCCCAAATTTCAGCATTTCTTAACACCACATTACTAGCGGCAGAAAAAAAAATGACCCCCACACTCGTCGCTCCCCGGCCGTATTCACGTGCCGTGGTGGAACGAGTGTCAATGCGCCGTCGCCCTACGGCGGCGGGCTGAGCGGAAATTTCGCAAAATATCACCCCACAAAACGTGTTAGAAGCCCGCGAGGCTAAAAAAAACGTTGTCAGCAGATTTTCCTTAACGCCAAAAACGCAGCTGGCTGGCTGGCTTGTTCAAACTCATTCAATCGTTTTACCCCCATCGGCAAAATTTGGACCCAAATCCGCTCCTTCTCAAATGGAAGATCCCCACACCGCGGATTCCCACAACTGACAATTAACCAACGCTGCATCACAGAATCCCCAGACGTCGCGGAACACTTTGCCCCACCCCATGCTGACATTTCCTCAAATGCACAATACTCGGAACACACCGTCGAATTCCTACACAACACTCTCGCACTCTGCAACTTTACCTCGGACAACACTGAACCATATAATGCCCTCTTTACTCTCTATGAACTAAATTTATCCATTTCCAAAGTAACCGACACTGCGGCTGGTCCCGACCAATTGGCATACCCTTTCTTCCAACACCTATCCGACGCAGAAAAAGACAACCTCCTTTCGGCATTAAATAAACTATGGACTATGGCACCTTTCCCCCTTCTTGGTCCACTAGCACTATCATTCCTGTCCTATCACTAGACCACATATCACCATCATACCACTATCATTCATCGCCAAACCTCGCAAACCTCGCGACCTACCCTCGAGCTATCGACCCATCTCTCTTACTAGTTGTGCCTCTAAAATCTTTGAACGCATGGTCAATGGACGAATTAGAGTCTACCTCGAAAACAACGAAATTCTCTCCCAATTTCATAGCGGCTTTCGACCCAGACGCAGCACCGTTGACAACCTCACCCACATTAGCCCTTTTCACGACGGCCAATAAGCACCGGGATGAATGAATGAATGGTGTATTGGCCGCGACCCCTACCCGGGGTATGGGCACATAGCATTTGGTACAATATGACACAACATTATACATTACATTCTTACATACATGGTACAATCACTAATCACAAAAGTACATGACACACTACATGCAATATGTGATTAACAAAGCTATGATGTACACATTGTGATGTAAGCTCAGTACAGGTACATCTTTTGCAAAGCTCGAGATCAACACACTCATGAGTTGACACTATGAGAATTGGTTCATTATTATTTGGACAAATTTAGCGAGATTTCTTAGTTTCTTAATACTAGATGATGAAAACAGTTCATAGCACTTCCATACATTTGGGTGAGTCCAGTAGTATCTGGGTATGTACATTGCGCGCACACTCTGAGATGTTGGGCACTCTAGGACATAGTGAAACTCGTCTCCTGGACATCTTTTTTGCCATAGGGGGCATGTTGAAGGCAGTTCACTGTGTGTTCGTCTACTGACACTGGCAGGCAAGTTTTGGTTACCACATCTAAATTTTGTGAGTGCAACGCGGAGCTTAGTGTCAAGTTGTTTTAGATATGGTTCAAACTGGTGTAACTTTTTCATTAGTTGATAATTGGTACATAAACTGTTGTTATCCAACTCGGCTGACCATTGTTGCATATCAATGTCTTTCAGTCTGCGTTATCCAACTCGGCTGACCATTGTTGCATATCAATGTCTTTCAGTCTGCGTTATCCAACTCGGCTGACCATTGTTGCATATCTATGTCTTTCAGTCTGCAGTCAATCATGAACCTGTCTTGATGGGTCACGCCTTCTATCCAATGATTGCTGAATCCTGTTGAATGAAGCGTCCATTTTGCATCATCTATCCAATCGCATCTAAATCCCTGTCTGTCATTCAACTTGTATAGCAGCGTATATAATATAGTGATAATTTTTGCCTTTTGTTGTTTTTTATGCGCAACCAGAAGTTAAGCAGACGTTTCTGCACCGTTAACTGTAGTTTGTGGATTCCTAGTTCCCCATAAGCCATACAATTTGCTGAGTACTTACTGATCTTTAAAACATGCTCTAGGAATTTACGATGAAATGTTTCAATGAGCTCAATGTATTTTAGACCCCATATTTCACATCCATAGAGTAGTACTGGAGAAACTAGTCGATCAAACAACTCACACTGTGAGTCAAGTGGAAAGTTTAGGGATAATGCCATCGTTTGAAGTTTAAGTAGTGCTCTGCATGCTTGGTTCCTCTGCCGTAGAACAGCTGGTTTCATAGACCCATTAGAGGAGAACAGAGTACCTAAATAAACATACTCTGGGACTGCTTCAAGACTGCCATGCCCAAATTTAATTGGTTTTATCTTCCTGACCCTGCCCTTAGAGAAAACCATGATTTTTGTCTTTGATGTGTTTACCGTGAGTTTCCAAAGTTTACAATATTCATATACTTCATCAAGTGCTTTCTGCAGTTCTTCTGGCGTTTCAGCTAAGATGATTGTATCATCAGCATAGAGAAGGGTGGTGATTCTAATGAAATATTCCACATCCTCATCACTTAAATTTTCGCTGATAAGTTTATTAAGGAATGGCAAACCTTTGTATTTCTTGCTGATACTTGTCTCAAAGTAATTAAGGTAGATTGCAAATAAGAGTGGTGATAGATTTTCCCCCTGTCTAACCCCAGTGTGACACGCAAAATATTCTGAGCATGAGTTATTGACCCTTACACAGGATTTGGCATTGCTGTAAATGTTATAAATTACTCTGAGTATCTTTCCATTAATTCCTATAGAGATAAGTTTCGACCATAGAGAGCAGCTATGGTCGATCTATAGCCTTTTTATAATCAATAAATGCACAATACAGTCGTTTGTTGTGTTGGCTATATAACTGTGTGATATTATGCAACACAAATGTGTGATCTAAAGTTGAGTAACCCGCTCTGAACCAGCCTGCTCATCACCCATAGTGCCCGTGGATTCCAAGAATGATGTCAGTCTTTCGTTAAGTAAAGCAGTGAAGAGTTTTCCTAAACCACTTAAGAGTGTGATGCCCCCGTAATTATCTGGGTCATTGTGGGAACCCTTATCTTTGAAAATTGGCAAGATTATTCCTGTTCCCCAGTCTGTTGGGACTATTCCCGATTCAAGAATTATATTACAAAGCTCTGTGATACCTTCAATCAGCATTTGTGGGCAGTTTTTCAAGAATTCATTGTATATGTTGTCTACTCCACATGCTTTGTTATTTTTAGATTTGCCAATCTGAATCTTCACTTCCTGAAAGGTAAATTCTTCATTTATAAAGTCATTGGGTGACCCATATACTCCCCAGTTTGGTGGAACACTATGTTGGCCCAGTTCATTATCCTTGCAATAGTTCATTTTCTCAAAGTGCTGCTTAAATTCATTGAGAGGAATACTATTTTCAGTCTGTTTTTATTTACTGCCTCTTTTAATGTCTTCCAATATTCACTTGGGTGAGATGAATTAAGGCTACTAAGCTTTTTGTTCACATCAATTAAGTATTTCTTCTTTGCAGATACAATAAACTTCTTGTACACCTTTGCAAGGTTGGGATGCAATGTCGATGACTTCGTCTAGTATGAAGGGCATATCATTGAAATATATGTACTTTATCTGTATATATGGAATGTTCAAGAAGTTTTAACTATGAAGTAATCAATTCAATATTAAACTTAACCAACATATTCAAATTGTGGCACTGTTTGAAAAAAAGCGCTCAATTAACAGAAACAACTAGCCAATCTGGCCGCATTTGGCACCATGGCCGGGATGTAGGAGTTATCGGATAGAACATAAATTTGCCGTTGGATTACCAGCCAATATACAATATTAGGGAGAAAGTGGTACTATATATCCTGCAGATTAATATTTTTCCTTTTACGTTTTATTTTATGGCTGTGAAGTACCTGTATTATGAATAAATATTGAAATACATCATTTCCAGATGCTACGATTCCTTCTTTACGCTCCCGAAAATATTATATTCTCTCCACTTTACAAGCGGGTTGTTTACAGTTGTAATGGCATCAGCTGTACCGCACCATACGTGTTCCGTTTTTAAATGTTGCTGTACTCCTACCTGAATAACCCCTACTGTGGGGGGGAGGGCAATTGATCCTTGTCTTTGAATATCATACACGCAAGAAAGAACAAAGCATGAATTGTTTACAACACCCAAAAGACCGCAACACGTCCAAAATATGCGCATGTAAGACATACTTGTTTGTTGGCTCGCCTGACATATTTCAGCCGTAAATGATGCCATCAGAGCACAAATAATGACGTCATTTTTTTAAACGTGGGTTATGATCCGTCCCAGCTATCATAAAGGGCCAATCACTTACTGCAGTTGAAGCTGGCTGGTGATATTGATCAGAGTGGTCGCGTGCTCGGAAAATTTGGTATTTGAAGACCGCTGAATTCGACAAACAGCTGTTGTCATCGAGTTTACTTCCGAAGTCAGGCTCGCTTGGTCTGACTTCCAGATTTCCCGACTAGATGACGTCCCAGGCGCGGATGTGGGTGTACATTTTCAGGGTTTGTGCATAAACAAGCTGTTGCTAGTTCAAAAACTTGTCGTATTAGGTAACTGAACCTACTCTGTTTGCTTATTGATATCATAAATTGGTCCAATGTACAGACTAAAAGCTTTCAGATCAACGTAATTATTATGCCCTGACCCCGCCATTGGGATGTCATGACGATTACTTCCCGCTAGTGCACGCGTGAAACCGCCTATTGTTGACTCTATACAGCGCGGTTGCACGAGAAAAAAATTAAACAGTCCCACTTTTTATGGACTTAAAATCCGCATTCAATAAAGTGCACAGTTCTGCTCTTCGAATCAAATTACACCGTATTGGCATCAGGGGCAGAATGGCCACGTTCCTCACCAACTTTCTCGCTAACAGAACATTCACCGTCCGCTGCGGCAACATCCACTTTCGGCCCCAAAAACTCGATCAAGGCGTCCCACAAGGCAGCGTGTTATCCCCCCATCCTCCTTCTCATCATGATCAATGATGCTCTCGCTGACCTCCACAAAATTGCACCCCTCTCTAAAATACTCCATTTACGCCGACGATTTGGCCATGTGGTGCACACACCCGTCGGCAGACAGAGCAAATTATTTCATGCAGCACGCCATGGATCAAATTGATTCATGGTGCTCTCTGGGGACTGCAGATCTCCCCCGCTAAATCCGTCACAATGCTTTTCACCCGGCTCCACTACATCTCACCCCCTACACCGCTCCGCTATCGCGACCAAATCATCCCTCACCAAACCACCTTCACCTATCTGGGCATCGTACTAGACAAAGGTCTTTGTTTCGGCCCCCATATTGCTTATCTAAAACAACGTTGCGCACAACGCCTAAATCTCCTGCGCTGCATCTCCAGTCGCGACTGGGGTACAGACAGCGCTACCCTGAACACAATGTATATTGCTCTGATTCGCTCAAGCCTGGAATACAATGCGTTTATCTTCGATCATATATCTCCCACAACATCGCAACACTTGAACGCATACAGAATCACGTACTACGCCTCATCACCGGAGCACACTGCACCACGCCCATCACTAGTCCCCGGGCTGAGGTCCACCTCCCTAGCTTACAACACCGCAGAACACTCAAGAGAAACAAACACAATATTGCCATACATTTGAACCATGTCCTTACTTTCGCACTCAAATTCTCCGAGGTAACCCCCCGGCAAATTGCCTGCCCTACTCCAGTTTTGGCACATGAAACACACCAAGCTTGAGTATCTCTTCCGGCAAAACAAAATTACTTTCCCATCGAAACTGAACTAGCATTTTTCGAACATCAAGCAGTCCACCCACAGTACACATACTTCTACACTGACGGCTCCCGTACCATAGACGATACGGGAGCCGCCTGGTGCGGTGGACTAAACTTTGGGCAAACAAAATTAACACCACACCACTCTTTACACGGCAGAGTTAGTGGCAATCATAACCTGTCTACAACACATTATTCAACACAACATCACCCCACCCACCATCATCTGCACTGACTCACGTTCATCCATTGACGCTCTCGCAGCCATACACAACACCTCACACCCCACACTCCACGCTATCCGTCAACTCTACCACACCCATCATGCTCACCTACAACTCACACTGCTCTGGGTCCCTGGCCACATGGGGATACCGGGCAACGAGCGGGCGGATGAGTTCGCTCGTCAAGCGATCGACTTCCCACCCATCTCCAATCTCCCGGTGCCCCCCGGTGACCTTTTTTCCCTCATAAACCAATTATTTATCAAATATCTCCAATCATGCTGGAACCACAACACCACACACTTACATCACATTAAACCCTTTCTCGCCAAATGGCCCTCCTCCCGACAACACACTCGCGCACACGAGATCCTCCTTACCCGGCTCCGACTCGGACACACAACACTCACCCACGATTTCCTCCTCCGCCAACTCCGCCGCGCTCCGCCTTGCCAAATGTGCGACATGCATAACTCTGCTGAACATGTTTTGCTTATTTGCCCTGCATACCAATTCCACGTCGCTACATTCTTTCTTACATTGCCCAACATCGACTTCCACTTTCGCTGCAAAACCTTCTCGGTGACAAGCACCCTTGAGCTCCTTGAGATGCTATTTACCTTTCTGCACAGCACCAAACTAGAGCAAGTAATTTGAAGCCAAACGCTAGCATCCTCTCCGTCGTCGTAAGACGCATACATATAGGTTATTTCACACTAGGTAGGCAGGGAGCGATCAAATTTGGCCAAAACGGACAGTTTTCCTTATAGATTGCGCTTAATTTATTAACTACGAGTTTTCCAAGCACCTTGGTTTTTCTCCTTCTCAGGTTTTTCCAAGCTGTAACTTAAACATACACCTACACATACAAAGTCGGGCCTGACGCCCACGACTCGCCCCGGGCGCCGGGCCTTTTCAGGTCGTTTCAGGTCGCAGGTGGGCAATGGAGCCCGTTCGTAGGCCACGAAGCTGCCCACCCTCCAAATATCCTTCTGATTGTGATGTATATATGTATGTCTGTACATGAACCTGTATGCTATGTATGTATCGGTCCTGTACGCCACGTTCTTTGTTTGCCGGCGTCTCATCTTTCCTCTCTTGCTTATTTCATATAACCGGATGCCACATAAGCCAGATTAACGTAACCCTTTCTTTAACGTAGCAAATCTTTAGCGGATGACACCCTGCCACTACTAAAGATGATAAAAAAGCTCTCAGCCCGGTTTGAGATGTGAATGGAAAGTATTACGGCGATGTTCCATATGTATTTTGTGTGGAATTTTTAGGGATGTTTCTGTATGCATTTTCAATCGATATTTATAGTATTTATCGTCAATAGTGAGACATTTTGCCGTTTGAACACGTGACGAGTAGCCTGGTATAATAATGGCGGAAATATGTTGGAAGTGATGTAAGAAAAGGCTGTGTTAGGTGTCAATTTGCACCAAACTTTGGGAATTTGAGAACACCGCACATAGAAATGTGTGTTTTTGGAGGGCTGTTTATGCTGTTATGATTTGCAGTTGGCTGGCTCTCTCCGAGCTGCTCTGTCCAACAACAGGAGCAGCCATTTTCAAAGGCAGCACTGACGGCATGAGGTGTACAACACTTGCGGAGCTTTCTCGTGTTCGACGGCCGTGAGACCCTAGCTGAACGGCGGGCTGCAACAAGTTGTGTCGGCTTGGGGACATCTTCAACGACGTCGACTGTTGAGACTGCATCGCCACTTCGGACCGCCCGAGTGCCTTACTCCCGACGACAGTTTGGCGCACTTCAGAAGCCGGGTGGGTGGGTGGCTTCCAGATGCGCATGCCCAGCACGCCGGGCAAGTACGGCCCGCTGCTGCACACGGCGGCCGACGCCAGTTGCCGCTGTGTGCCGAACAGCTGACCACGCAGCACCAGGCCAGAAGCACCGAAGCTGTCTCCATCGGCCACTCACTTTGAGTCGGTGCGGGCGTGGCTGAGGACAGGGTTGAAGAAGTGGCCAGCGAAGACAGATAAATCACCATGCGCCCGTATTTTACTTCACCTCGCAGAACGTAGACCTGCCAGCCGATCGCCTGACTATCGTCGGCATCATCAGCAAGCGGTGCAGGCTCCTGTCAAAGAAGCAAGCAGACGCACGAGGCCGACCGGTGAACACCAACGTGCTTGGCTTCAGCAACGGCATCGTCATCATTTCACACTGCCCAAAATTGGGCAAGCTGGTGCTCGCCCTGTCCATACGGCACCGCACCAAGCTGGTGCTCGCCCTGTCCATACGGCACCGCACCAAGCTGGTGCTCGCCCTGTCCATACGGCACCGCACCAAGCTGGTGCTCGCCCTGTCCATACGGCACCGCACCAAGCTGGTGCTCGCCCTGTCCATACGGCACCGCACCAAGCTGGTGCTCGCCCTGTCCATACGGCACCGCGCCAAGCTGGTGCTCGCCCTGTCCATACGGCACCGCACCAAGCTGGTGCTCGCCCTGTCCATACGGCACCGCGCCAATCTGGTGCTCGCCCTGTCCATACGGCACCGCACCAAGCTGGTGCTCGCCCTGTCCATACGGCACCGCGCCAGTCTGGTTGACACCCGGACGGAGACCGACGTACTATCACGCCACAAAGGGAGGTGTGGACGTGGTGGACGCCGTCGTCCAGTACTTTGTTTTTATAAACACACTAAAGGTATGTAAAGGCCGTCACTCCGACGGTTGCCAACCGCCGTCTTTTTCTGCATGGCGGGCATTGTGCAGGTCAAAGCGTCGACGATCCTCACGCTGATTTTCATCCTGCTGATGGTAATCCAGATGCGTGCGAAATTCCCCTGGCTTAGCATTTTTACTTCGTAGTAATGCACATTTTAGCGTTCAGAGCGCGTGTGATACCTGAACTCCGGGACGTTTCAGGCCATATCTCAGCGACCTGATTTTTTATTTTATCAGAGCTGTCTATGCACTCATCTTCCGCTCCTGACTGTACCTTGTATGTACGGTTTGTTCATTGAAGAAAATCTTCAATGCGCATCCAAACAAGCAATCAACGAGATGGTGACCTAACTTTGACCTGCCTCAACTCCGGTGCTATGATATAGACTGGGCCTCTATTAAATGACACAATGTGAGCTCGTTGATTGTCGGAGGGCATCACAGATGCTACAGCGATGTCCTGAACGGTTTGGGAGTGGTCTCAGAATACCTCGTGGAGACGTAAATGCACTCCCTCTGCACTGCGAGGGCTAGCATGCCACCACTCACAATATTTCCACCGGATGTGCTTATGAAAGCGTTCTTAGCAATGGATGCTTTCGAGCCTAGCCACAGTTGTAGACACTGTCCACACTATCCACTGGACAATCGTTTGCTTCATGCACGGTGGAGGAGCTGAGGAACAACCGAGAATTAGGAAGGTGTGTACGATCCAGCCTAAGCAACAGAAGTCATGCTTTATTGTTTACACGCTAAGTTCGTGCCCTTTGAGTCGCGGCATCTGTAATCAGTAAGTTGTACTGCCTCCTGCAGACTTTCGTTGACTAACATTCGCTCCCTTCAGCGCTCGACTCTCACCGGATGTCCACTAACTCTCCAGATCTGATCCAGTGATCCAGTTTGATCTGCTGGTCTACTAGTTCTAACCAGACTAATTCCACCTGATCCCGGTGTGATCGTGATAATATACAGACCGCCACTCTGCAGGCTATTGAGGGGACAGCGTCTGTCGCCGCACCACAGTCCACAGTCCACAGTCTGCAGTCTACAGTCCACAGTCCACAGTCCACAGCATACAGTGCACAGTCCGCAGTCCACAGTCCATAGTGCACAGTCTACAGTCCACAGTCTGCAGTCTACAGTCAACAGTCCACAGTCCATAGTACACAGTTTACAGTCCGCAGTCTACAGTCTACAGTCCACAGTCCACAGTCCACAGTCCACAGTCCGCAGTCCACAGCTCACAGTCCACAGCTCACAGTCCACAGCTCACAGTCCACAGTCCACAGTCCACAGCTCACAGTCCACGGCCCACAGTCCACAGTACACAGTGTGCAGTCTACAGTCCACAGTCCACAGTCCACAGTACACAGTCCACAGCTCACAGTCCACAGCTCACAGTCCACAGTCCACAGTCCACAGCTCACAGTCCACAGTCCACAGTCCACAGCTCACAGTTCACGGCCCACAGTCCATAGTACACAGTCTACAGTCCACATCCGTCCCGGCACGCGCCAGGGTAGCTGACACGTGAACCGACTCATTCAGAGTCAACTAGTTTGTCGATGGTTGACTACTTTGTCGACCTAACTGACAGCACCAGAGGACGCTAGCTGGCCCCATTTGTCAGCAACTCCAGATGGATGCCCTCCAGCACATCGGATACTTTGAAATTGATCAATACCGTCAGCTGTCGCGGGCGTGATATATGGACAGCCGACACCGCTCTGTCTCTGGCGTGCCAAAAGTTTTCAAATATTACCGTCTAATTAGAATAGCGTCACTGGGAACATGGGAGCGGTACAGCTCCTCCGCCTCCTCTGTTTGTGTCTGCCTGCACAGCCCGGGCTCTGTAGCCGCTCTCGCATGAATCTGGCTACAAAGGTGCATGGTTCTCTCCAGGTCACTTGGAAGGCACTTGGAAGTAAGTATGTACTACCATGGCACTGGAAGGTAATGTTTAATTCCTTAAATTGCGTATTACCGTCATTCTAGCCCTGGTTAGACTTGGCAACTCCTCGAACGCTTGACACGTCAACAGAGACAAGTGTCATGTCAATGCAGCGTGTCTGTCGCTGCGACACTTACGGTTTTTCTTGTAGATGAGGATCTCAAATTGCTCGGAGGTCTGCTGCTCCAGGCTCTCCTCCAGCCTCGTGATGGTCTCCTTTTCCGTCAGGTCTCCGTACATGAAGCTGCACCGAGAGGCCTTCTGCATGACCTGACAGCACAGGAATCACATGTCATGTCACGTGCTGCACCCATCACATGATGTGTTTTCTTTCACCACTAGCTGCACAGTAGTTAAGTGAAATGAATTGGAAATGGATGGGTGACATGAATGGGTAACATGAATGGTCTGGAATGAAATGGAATAGATGGAAGAATGGACATATTTTTAATTCCCCACACTCCCACCAGGGAGTCGTTTTTCAATGCACCAATTAAGCATTGAAACCTTCTTAGGCGCTACCACTGGAGGGCGGATGGGATCGATGCAACCCCCACTCTCAAAACTTTCTGGATATCTTCTGAAGGCTCAACGGAACCCCATGACATTTTCAGTATCCCACGGGGTTACTAGGACGTCTTTTCGCAATTCTTAGTTTTAAAAAATTATCAGGTCATGTCGGGTTACGGATCTATAACGTCAAAAATGTGAGCACTGTCGACCATATTTGAACGCAATCGCGCATTAGCGCATCTTGACATGACATTGTGACAAAAAACGGACGATTTGGTGCGGTTTTGGCTGGTTGATGACTGAATGAACATTCGAATAGTCGCCCTTACATTTCAGAGATCACTCAAGTTCACTGATCTAGGTTGACCTCGGGCAAACTTTTCGTGCTTACGAATAGGCTAGGGTTTTTGATGTACTGAATTATAATTCGTCCTCTATTTATTTCCTACGGGTCGATGAATTGGCGTTTTGGTCTTGGCGAGCCCGTAAGCACAGCTCATACTTAGGTGGTGGGAAAATGTTCATCATTCAGTTCAACTTTGCGCAGTGTGGTGCTCCGATGCCCGACATCTTTTCCCCTATCAGTGGATGCACCATAAGTGGCTTGAAAACTCCGGTGGCAATATTCGGGTACTCCGGTGGCAGCACTCGGGCACTCCGGTGGCAGCACTCGGGTACTCTAGTGGCAGCACTCGGGTACCCAGGGTACCTAGGGCTCTTGAAAACCCCGCCCCGTCTTCCGTCCGATTTTCGTAAGCTGGGATAAAATGCACCGTTAGAAGCTCTGGTCATGGAGAGCCCAGAGCATGGCTTGGATATGTATTTTGACGGATAGTGAGGTCACCGGAGTCATATGAGGTTAATATACGTACCTTGACCTAAATATCTGAAAATTGTTAGCAAAAAGGCGAAGGTTGTTTTCTTTCGTAATTGTTCTTTTTTTTCCAGAATTAGAATCAATGAATCTATTAATATTGATCATACTAAAATGTGTCGGTCAGGTCGGGTCAGAATCAGACTTGAAAACCAGCGTCGGAACCATGCATGTAAGAGACACATAAAAATGGCATTGACAAGCCAATGTAGCCCAGAGCTCATATCACATCTTATATTTTCATCTTTAATGATGCCGCTGTCATTAACCCGTTAGTCACTGATGGGGAATTTCTCTCCCCCAAATTGATGACAGCCAAATTAGTTGAGAGAGTATTTTGACACATTCAGTACCTTCAAATAACCACCGTGGGTACTTTGTGGAGAAACAAAATTCAAGGTCATTTTAGGTCATTACATTGTATTGCATGTGTATTATAGTTGCGAATTTAACATACCAACTCCATAAAACGAACAAATATTTGGTTCGAGTCAAATTACAGTCGGATACAGCACTACACAAACTGGAGCAAAAATGAAAGCAGTAAAAGAGCAGCATGAAGATAAAATATGGGACACATGCAGTCAATTTAAAAGACGTCGTCATTGAGCATCGCGACGAACTCGCTCCTTGTCAGAGAAGCGGCAGTGGCCGGCGGCAGTATGTTCCAGGGCGAGGCTGCCCGGAAGGAAAAAGCTCTGCATGACATGCCAAGGCGGAAAGGCGGTGGCTCCAGCGGCACAGTCACCGTCGCACGGGTGGAGCGTCGAGAGAAGTCCAACCGCCGCCTGAACAGAGAACGGATCGCCTCAGGGGCCCACCGACCATTCATGGCTCTAAACATGGCGATGTTGTCGCGGTGGGTGGCGAGGTTGCGGACACTACGCCAGTTCAGTGTTGCTACTGTCGGCGAGATGTGATCACGACGGCGAGTTAATCGCTTTCTGCACTCTTCTGAGATGGAATTGGACGCCCCGTCCCAGACGGAGAGGCTGTATAGGACGTGTGGGAAGACGTGGCACTGAATCAGGAGTTTGCGTGCTTCGCGTGTGAGAGGGTGACGGATGCTGTGAAGACAGAACAGGATGGAGTTGCTCTTTTAGACAAGGTGGGAGATGTGCTTCTCGCAGGATAGGGTGCGGTCAGTGACGACCCTCAGCATCCTCACGACTGGCGAGGGGATCAGGACGTGACTGCCAATGTTGAGTTAGTATGATGTGGCTTTCTTGAGGGATTTGGCCGTGCCGACACGGAGTAGGGCAGTTTTAGTGGGGTTCATCTTCAGGGAGTTAGATATAGAGTAGGATTGAATAGCAAGGATGATCTTCTCCTGCCGGGATTTCAGAACTGGTAAGTCGTCGGGACTTGCAGAGAATAGCAGCTGGCATATGTTCCTAGACGTCCGTATGGAAGGCACGCTGGCAAGTCATTCGTGAAGATGCCAAAGAGCAAGGAACCGACCAGGGATCCCTGAGGGACACCATGGGGTAGCGGAAGAGATAAAGAGCCGCCCCTCACCACCTGTCGCCCGTCAGTGAGGTAGCTGCAGAGCTACCTCTTGCCGACGCCGTGTTACTGCAGCTTTTGCAGGACACCATGGTCGACGCTGTCGAATGGTTTACTCAGGTCGATGGAGATGATCGAAGCGATGTGGCCAGTGTTAATGCGACGTGTGATTCACTCGACAGCGTCGGCCAGGGCGTCCTCCGTGGAATGACTTGGCCTGTAGGCATGCTGGAAGACAACAAGCATGTGACTAGTGACCAGATCAGAGGCCAGCTGAATTCAGACCACTTTTGTCATGCAAATTGAACGTGACTGACAAGATAGAGGGAGGGCGGTGTTTTATGGCGACATCGCGAGGCCTGGATTTGTGAAGTGAAACAACAGAAGCAGTTTTCCACGAGGCAGGGAATGCGCAAGAGACGGCAGGGGTATTAATGAGGTGAAGCAGGTGAGGCCCGTGCACAGGAAAACATTTGCAGAGAACGTGCAGTGGTACACCATCGACGCCAATCGCTCTCGACGAAGACAGGTCGCTGATGGCTCTAGATAGCTCAGGCAGGGTCACCTGGTGCACCCGGAGGCCGGTGGTGGTCACACAAGGTTGCTGCGGTACACAAGGTTGCATACGTACATCTGCCATAAGCAAATGTACGTATGGCAGATGTACGTACGCAGATGTACGTCAGCAAATGTACGGAAGCGCAGATGTACGTATGGCAATTGTACTCAAGCGCAGATGTACGTATGGCAAATGTACGTATGCGCAAATGTACGTAAGCGCAAATGTACGTAAGCACGAAAGTACGTAAGCGCAAATGTACGTAAGCGGAAAAACACGTATGTGCAAATGTACGTAAGCGCAAATGTACGTATGCGCAAAAGTACGCAAGCGCAAAAGTACGTATGCGCAAATGCACGCATGCGCAAAAGTATGTATGCGCAAATGTACGTATGCGCAAATGTACGTATGCGCAAAAGTATGTAAGCGCAAATGTACGCAAGCGCAAATGTAAGCAATCGCAAAAGTACGTATGCGCAAAAGTACGTATGCGCAAAATTACGTAAGCGCAAATGTACGTGAGCGCAAATGTACGTAAGCACAAATGTATGTAAGCGCAAAAGTACGTATGCGCAAATGTACGTATGCGCAAATGTACGTATGCGCAAATGTACGTATGCGCAAATGTACGTATGCGCAAAAGTACGTATGCGCAAATGCACGCATGCGCAAAAGTATGTATGCGCAAATGTACGTATGCGCAAAGGTACGTATGCGCAAAAGTATGTAAGCGCAAATGTACGCAAGCGCAAATGTATGTAAGCGCAAAAGTACGTGTGCGCAAAATTACGTAAGCGCAAATGTACGTAAGCGCAAATGTACGTAAGCACAAATGTATGTAAGCGCAAAAGTACGTATGCGCAAATGTACGTATGCGCAAATGTACGTATGCGCAAATGTACGTATACGCAAATGTACGGAAGCATAAAAGCACGTAAGCGCAAATGTCCGTAAGCGCAAGTATGCGTATGCGTAAATGTACATAATTGCAAATGTGCGTAAGCGCAAAAAGTAAGGCAACGCAAATATACGTATGCAGATATGGACGTCAGCGCAAAAGTACGTATGGCAGATGTACGTACGTTCAGATATACGAAAGCGCAACAGTACGTATGACAAATGTACTGATGGCAGATATACGTAAGAACAAATGTGCGTATGGCAAATGTACGTAAGTGAATGTATGTAAGCGCAAATGTACGTATGACATAAGTACCTGACTAAATGTACGTACACGCAAAGGTACGCTTTCGTAAATGTACGTACATTTGCGCATGCGTACAATTGCACATACGTACATTTGCGCATACGTACATTTGCGCATACGTACTTTTGCGCTTACGTATATTTGCGCTGACATACATTTGCGCTTACGTACATTTGCGGTTACGTACATTTGCGCTTACGTACATTTGCGCTTACGTACATTTGCGCTTACGTACAGTTGCGCTTACGTACTTTTGCGCATTTGCGCATACGTACTTTGCGGATACGTACTTTTGCGCATACGTACTTTTGCGCATACGTACTTTTGCGCATACATACATTTGCGCATACGTACTTTTGCGCTTACGCACATTTGCGCTTACGTACATTTGCGCTTACGTACATTTGCGCATACGTAGTTTTGCCATACGTATATTTGCGCTCACGTACATTAGCCATACGTACATCTGCGCTTACGTACAATTGCCATACGTACATCTGCCATACGTACTATTGGCGGCAAAATTGGCTAGGCAGACTAGGAACCTTCGGCCATGGCATTCAGGCCGGGTGGGGTGTCGTTGCACTTGAATATCCTGCATAGGCACACTGTGCCGCACCACAGATAGGTGTGCGGTGTAGACTATCTATCAGGCGGCTGCGTGACATGGCTTCACGGAATGTGCATTCCAATCGTTGGCAGAGCAAGCGATTCTAAACTAGATGTCGCACAGGTGGTTCATGCAGTGCGCTGTGCACGTCTTGCTCGTAGCCCGCTGTGAGACCGCCAGTCGTGTGGAGCCGTGAACGCGGCGACACTGCCAGTGATGAACGGTTGGACTCGATCACCCCACCCTAGCACGAGCAAGTCAGCTGATGGGGCAACAAGTGTGCCGTGCTATATACGTATTTTTGGTGGTAGACAGGCGACCATGTTCCAGATTCCCACCTCCCGCTCGTCAGTCCTATTTCTAAGCAGAGCGGTGTGCTGATTAAGGAATTTGAGCCAAACGTTGTAGAACAGGGCCTTGGTAGCTTGCTAAATGGATGGCAATTTTGCACCAAACCATTTGGTTATTACACACAGACGTGTTATTTCTGCCCTGTCCCAATTGTCTCATTAATATCGATAAATGCGCCCTTTTCCCAGTACAGGTGCCATTTTCACCGAGTTGCCCGACCGGTGATTATACACTAGAAACATTTCACGTTGCAGGTTACTGCGCCATGGGGTAGTATCTCGGTTGGGGAAAGAATAAATAGTTGGAGAGTCAGTAGCTTTATAGTTAGCGTGCTTCACTTCGAATAGAACGGCTTCGAGAGACCAAATTTTCGATCGACTGAATTTCCGACCGTTTGCGGCCAGTAGGCAATAAGGATGGGTTGACGCTCTTAAATATGCTTAACAGTGCAATGCGTCCTAAAGCGGCCTTGACCCCGTCTCATCTGGTCTATTTCTCTGCACACGTGCCGGAAGCCGTGTGCAATGGTCCATATCGACAAACAGTACATCGACTGACGCACACCTCTTCTCACCACAAGCCGTTTCTGGCTGGCTCGTGGGCGACTCCCATTAGTGGTTATCTTGTGTCCTCTGTCGGCTGGTGCTGGAATCATTGTTTTGTTCCGGTTCACTCTTCACGTTTGTTCATGTTGGCACTCTAAGCAGTATTGACATTTCAAGCACATACAGCAATCTGTAGTTGCTGTGGAACATCCGTCACCTTGCCTGTATGCGCTTGACAAGTGTCCGTACTCATTATGAATCGCTTCCCTATATTGTGCTATATGCAGCATTTGCGTTCACATTTGTCTATCCTGGACCACGTGTCATGAAACGACGAAATCATAAAGAATCACGAATGTACGGCAACTATGCCGTGCATTCACATGTCGAAACTTAGTACTTTCGTAGATTCGTGAACTACTTGGTGAACCAAGGTCACGGTCTACTTTTGCTCTCGGAACTGATTTTACTGTGCAAATGCATTTCACGAATTGGTGAAATATACTCTGGTGTACCCGAGTGTATCCAGGCAACATACAAATGTCCAGTACTTCAAGTTGCACAGTGAAGGGGTTTCATGTATAACGCATAGTGGATGGGCGGATCCTGACCCGCCTATAGAATCTCGAGCAGTAAGAAGGCTACAGACACGAGGCGTTCAGTATAGGTGGGGATAACGACAGGGCCACTTCTAACAATATTTTATTGGGGGGGGTATGATTGAATTCAATGTGGCCAAGTCCTGGTCTTTCGAGCTCTCCTTCCCCCCATAGTAGTGGCTAAGCAATGGGTAATTTAACATCACGGGGGAAGATACGTACCCCCCCCAAGTGGGAGGGGTTACGAACCAAAAGTTAACTCAAATGTCTTTCAAAGGTTAAATCAAATGTTAAAGGAGGCCCGGATGACTAAAACTCTTAGACCGGGTCGCCAAGGTGGCGGTAAAGAGATTTAACACTCGCACGTCCGGCGGTCCGCGCCAACTTCGCATGTCGGGGGGGGCAGATAACTGCCCCTCTAAGGACTCCAGAAATATGCTAGGTAGCGACAAACGGAAAACGGCGTTGGATAGCTGGTGACAAGCTCTATCAAACGTATTTCGGTCATTTTCTCGCTCAGGTCAATATTTAGGTCACTGGGTGATCATATGTCAAATTCGACCAGATCGGGTGGGACCCTCAGATATTGGCACATATCTCAGGACCTGTAACAGATAGAAACAAACTGCAAATTCTATTTGACAGCCCTTGAAATGTGCTATCGACATACGCTGTGTAATTTAAGGTCAGGTCAACAGATTTGTCACCGAAACTATGACCTCAGGTCAAGGTCATGGGGTAGACTAGGGAGGTCATGTAATATATCAATCGACACGTCTTGGCGATACAAGCACAAGGATGGTAATTTCAGCCTTCTAGCTCAATGCAGTGCGATATAATGCGCAGAAATGTGCTAGTGATTCCAGGTGACCTCAGCTGACCTTGGTGAGGTCACTGAGCAAAAATGTCAGCGGTGACATTGAGAATAGCTTTGAGCTACACGCCATAGCCGTTGGAGGTCATTCAGAGAGCAAATATGTAACCAGGAAACATTTGTATATTTTACCATAGGCTTATAATGGGGAAGCCATGGCCGCGACCTGACCTCAGGTCAATGCTACAAAAAACCGTGATATACATATTATAGTCCTTGATAAGATCATGACGTGATATAAGTTTGAAATCAATCGCCCAATTATTGTGGGAGTGATGCCACTTAGAACTCCGAGGGATGTTGTTGGGTCACTTCGCATGACCTGGTGACCTGACTTTAGATGGCCCAGGGTCAAACATTTCTGAGGACATGCGAAAAAGACAAATGAGCAGCCATGCGAGGTTTGGCCTTGCTAACCCTATTAGTATGGCGGCAAAGTAGGAAAAAACGCAGGGGGGGGGGGGGCAGATATCTTTCCCCCCCCCGGACGTGCGCGGGTTAACTTTGGAATGAGTGGACGAGCATGAAGCTACGATCACGACCTGTTAGATATTGACATCATTATCTTTGGACAGCAAATGGTTTCAGAACGATATGCGAAACTTGGCGTCATCAGCCCTGGTCTGCATCTGCAGAGCACTTAGCTTTATGCTGGTTGGTTCATCTAGTGGACTACCTTTTACGCACAGAAATCACACAATGAAATTTGGCACTTCCTTCATATATATTGTCATCATAAGATGCACACTTTTACACACAGAAATCACAAAATGAAATTTGGCACTTCCTTCATATATATTGTCATCATAAGATGCACATATTGGTTGTTATTTTCATTTGCACTATTCACACGCACACACACACGCATTGACACACCTCCACCCCACCCCACCCACACATATATATATATATATATATATATGCGCACACATACACACACACATTCGTATATCGATTATTTACACCAATATACACCCGTGCACGTAGACCCTACGCACACACTATAATCACATTACAAGGCAACTGGGCACATTACAAGGCAACAGTGAACTACTCAGTAGTGGGTATGTCCCCCAGCAGCGCTTACACACTCTTCCATCCGACTGTGCACGGAGGCAGCCAGCCGCCGAAAATATGCAGTGCGGACTCGGAGTTCTTCCCACTTCCGCGCCACCGCTTGCCATAACTGCTCCGCTCCCAGCTGACGAGCAGGAAAGCGCAGGTCCTCCTCCAGCTCTCTTACCATAATGCTCGAAACATTTTCAATTGGATTCAAATCCGATGACCTGGCTGGCCACTCAATGGCACGAATCTGTGGACGACATATCATGCTTTATTTTTTTGGTGCAAAAGTTGTCATACCGAAATAAATTTGTATTGTAGTTACCGAGTAACTATTGTTGCTTGTTCCATTCCATCATCACATGATTTACATCTCATTACACATGCCGAAGACTATATACACAACGCGATGCATCATGCATCATGCATCATCATCCACAATAGATCCCACAGTTATCCATTAGGTGCATTTTGCTGTATAATGCAATTGAATTCAAAGACATGCACCTGCATATCAATATATATATATATATATATATATATATATATATATATATATATATATATATATATATATATATATATATATATATATATAGCCCATGACGTGCCGATGCCCATGACGTGCCGAAAACCAGTGGGCCAGTTTATCCCTGCCAACAAATATGATCACACCAAAAACTACTTTATTTTTAAATGTATACACTGTGTCTATACATGGGCATCACTAATCCATCCCGATACATATGAATTACAAATGTGACCAATTATCTGCACACACCGTGGATGACAGACCAAACACTTTTCCAGTTCTGCACTCACACTGTTCTAATCTGTCGGATCCTCAAATATTCAAGTCGTGCCTTCTATGTTTTTGGTAACATTTTTACCATACAAGCATGCATTATCTACCTATTCATTGAACGTACCGTCACCATCGCATGGTCCTGGGCTGCCGTTGTCACACGCTTCCGGCCGCGCAATCCTGTTCTGGGGCGTAAGCCATCTTCTCCTTCTTCTTGATAGCGCTTCCACCACAGCCTCACTGTTTCTCTGGATACAGCTAACTCCCGCGCCACCGCACTCAGGGAAAACCCTTGCTCTATCAAGCAGACTAATTTTCCTTTTTGATATTCGGAGAGCATGATTCATACAGAATGGCACAGGCGCATTGACCAGTCCTAGAATTCGGACGTGCGACGAAAGCTTATTGCGAGCCCATCCCCACTCCGCCGCCAATATTTCAATCCCGTAAAAAGCATCTACACCACCCCATATTCTACAACAAAGTTCCATGTTCCATTTTAAATGTCCTCTTTACGAATTGTGTACGAATTGTGTGCTAAATTGCCGCTCAGACGACTAAAAGTGCAACTTAGAGCCTTCTGCTCCTTCGCGTCTCTGTTACAACCGAACCAGATCATGGCAATCCAGGCGTTCCACCCGACCCAAACACCGGCCCAGTTATTCTGCTGGCTGGCAGTGTACAGCCTGAGGCTGAGTATGGAGAAAACGTGACGGGCTGGGGAACAAACGTGCATAACGCATTCACCGCTGGTGTTACGCACATAGACGGCCCCACCTCACATATGGTCCAAAGTTGCTTGCTCCACGATGAATGTCAGCTAACCAGCCAAAGCCTCACCGAGTGAAATGCTCCGCCTGGTAGGTAGTCTGAACACATACATAGCTGTGATGCGGTACAGTACACGCATGGAGGGAAGACATGGGCAAGTTTCCCAGTCTGTCTAGTTTAATTCGCCGCCAATAGTACATTTCTCCTTGCGTACATTTGTCCTAGAATCTGCGGTGGGATGGGGAACGCCGCGACTACCATCCGCAAGATCAGCGACAATGCGTGGGCCCACGGAGGAAAAGTGACGACTAACTTCGTCTGCCACCTTCGCCGCTAGGCCCCCCGCGGCCCCCTCCCCTCCCTTGGCCGGTGGGAGTGGAAAGTCCCGGGTACCGCGCCAGAAACCAGCACGGTCCGTCAGCATTTGTGCGCACACAAAGTCACGTCTGGCTGGCTTTTGCGAACACGGATTTCACTCGGTTACGCAGGCTCCGGTAAATTACCAAGTCATATTCGTTGCGATAGCTATGCCAAGACTCGTAAGCCTCGTCGCGCTCACGCATGAGCTGCATCAGGTCAGGACTTGCCCACCCACGGGCACCATGCCCGGCGAGGTGGATAGTCCTGAGCTGACAGTACACGCTCACCGCCACCTGTCACAGGTGCAACCCCTTCAGTTAAACCCCTTCGGTTTCGCGGCCACCCCCGCTGCTCGGTGCATTCGGCTCCAGTCCGCCTGCAAGGAATAAAGGCACAAGGCGTCCCAGTTAACGTTGTGTCACGGACGAGCGGTGAAGGACGCGTGTCGTGTCACGTCATTTCCTACTGACGTCATGAAGTCGTTCGTAGGAGCTGTTTTTAGCGTCTTAAACGGTTGCTTGTTGCTATGTGATACAATCCGGCCACTGCATACTGACAGATCAATACAGGTGCCCTTGATGTACCACAGGTCGCTTTGTACCGTGTGACCTCATCTGGGTTTTTCTGGGTCATCTTGGTGTGACCTGCAACTTGATTTAACTTTAGTCAAGTATAAAGACCGCTTAGAGTTGGAAAAGAAATTAAAGTCGTTTGTAACAAAGTTGGTTTTGGGGCATCTAAATCCCAGCCATTCAGCCCCCTACCC
This sequence comes from Ashinkailepas kermadecensis, assembly GCA_034440615.1. NCBI lineage: Eukaryota > Metazoa > Arthropoda > Thecostraca > Neolepadidae > Ashinkailepas > Ashinkailepas kermadecensis. Next base: position 25,395 of record JAOTOM010004985.1, read on the forward strand.
CAGTTCCTGGCGCGACAAGTTTCCAGGCACATACCTGTCGCCCGCCTATCTAGACGCTGACGAGTGAAGTCACCGCTCCAGTCGAGAGCCGGTCAATGGACATTGCCCTGACCCCCTCCCTCCTTCCGGCGTGCCCGCCCGCCACCGCTGCATCCCCTCCCCGGCGCGCGCCGCGCCGCCGTCGTCAGTGGGTGATGTGATCGTCAGTGGGTGATGTAGGACAAGTTATTATATTATGGGAACCCTATGGACAGGCGTGTCTATGATGTCTATGCCAGCTGTCAGTGGGGTGCAGTGAATTGAACGTCGTGTGTCGTTAGAGTGTCGGGCGCCGTGTCGCTAAATCAGAGGCTGCAGTACCGCGCCTCTGCCAGACGCTGTTATGGTTCACCAGCGTCCGGTGAAATGCTGACAGCTCACGTGTGCGACGTCAGGCCGACGCGGGCCTGGACCAAAGTGTTGAGACAGCACCGTTTCCCACGGAGGGACCGTTGTGCTGAGATCAGAGTCTGTCTCTGATATCTCAGAGCGATGTCGCGCCCGTCTGCAGTACAGTGCACGGGGTTCAGAGAGAGCCATTGTGCTCTCTAGACGCCAGTTCAGAGCGAGCTTTGTTCTCCAGCGGGGATGAGTAACCCCACTGGCCATGCGGCGCAGTAGTGATGTGGACTAAGTCACGTGACCAGTGACGTGTCGTTGTCTGCGAGTATCTAGCGACGGTACCCCGAGGCAGGGGGGCTCTCTTGGACGAACGGTCGTCGGGAGCGGTCGCCCCTCAGGCGGCTCGCCGCCGCCTGGCCAGCCCTGCCCCGCACGTCGGTACTAAGGTACGCCTGGACTCTGCCTGAGAGTCGCTGTCTGTCGAGATGTAGTTCTCTGATAGAAACTGTTGCACCTGTCTATCAAAAATGAAGCTACATTGTTAACGCTATATCACGCTGCGCATTAATGTCTGATCTTCGTGGCCATTTATCGGTTGACTAATTCGCACAATATAGAAGTGCTGGCTTTGGAAGTGCGTGTCAAGATGTGGAGATCAGAGCACGGAGATGAAGGATTCGAACCATTGAATTTATAACCGGGGTTTTAAATATCGCAAACGTCGAGGTTCCTATAGACTATCGACGTGCCAGAAGAGTTTGTGCTCCATAAGTGAGGACGAGAAAAACCTCCCCTACACGTTATAGAAACGATATATCGGTTACCAAAGACATACATACAAGCGAGGTCATCATAGGTCAAATATACATGTCTGTTTTCATATACAACGCTAGGTAATATTAAGATGGCATCAGAGACGCGATCATATGTGCTGCTTTTGCCGCCGGGAACGATTGCTTGTTGCCATCCGATAGAATATATACAAATTATACAACAGGTTAGCCCATACTGACAGGTTAAGACAGTGAATATTCTAGAGACATCAATATCTACCGCATGACCTCAGGTCGGCCATACTGGGTCACACCCACACCCAAACCCACACCCACACCCACACCCACACCCACACCCACACACACACCCACACACACACACACACACACTCACGCGCGCGCACACATACACACATGCGCACGCACACGCACAGTGCTAATTATAATGTCTATATACCAGTTGTCAAAGCCCTTCTTACATGCCAAGTCATAATCCGGCAGTTATTGAGATGTCTGTGCGCAGATACCGGGTGTAATAATTACACACGACGTGCTATATCATATCTGAATGCAAAGGCAGTACTCACTTCCGAACGCTGAAAGACAAAATGCCGAAGCAGCCACCCTGTGACAGCTGCGATTACTATGTGTCCAAGAAGCGCAGCAAGAGCATCGGGATATGCGATCCTGAGTGTCGGGGCATGGGTTGGCACACGCGATCCTGAGTGTCGGGGCATGGGTTGGCACACGCGATCCTGAGTGTCGGGGCATGGGTTGGCACACGCGATCCTGAGTGTCGGGGCATGGGTTGACACACGTGATCCTGAGTGTCTAGGGCATGGGTTGACACACGCGATCCTGAGTGTCGGGGCATGGGTTGACACACGTGATCCTGAGTGTCTAGGGCATGGGTTGACACACGTGATCCTGAGTGTCTAGGGCATGGGTTGACACACGCGATCCTGAGTGTCGGGGCATGGGTTGACACACGCGATCCTGAGTGTCGGGGCATGGGTTGACACACGTGATCCTGAGTGTCTAGGGCATGGGTTGACACACGCGATCCTGAGTGTCGGGGCATGGGTTGACACACGCGATCCTGAGTGTCGGGGCATGGGTTGACACACGTGATCCTGAGTGTCGGGGCATGGGTTGGCACACGCGATCCTGAGTGTCGGGGCATGGGTTGACACACGCGATCCTGAGTGTCGGGGCATGGGTTGGCACACGCGATCCTGAGTGTCGGGGCATGGGTTGACACACGTGATCCTGAGTGTCGGGGCATGGGTTGGCACACGCGATCCTGAGTGTCGGGGCATGGGTTGGCACACGCGATCCTGAGTGTCGGGGCATGGGTTGGCACACGCGATCCCTGAGTGTCGGGGCATGGGTTGACACACGTGATCCTGAGTGTCGGGGCATGGGTTGACACACGTGATCCTGAGTGTCGGGGCATGAGTAGGATAGGCGGCACACCCCGGAGTCGTGTTTACTTCGCCTTGACATTGGAACCCTGCAGTCGTCAGACAATCTGAAGAGATTTATCTCCTTTACTACGTGTTTTTTCGAGAAATGTTTAACTTTGACCAGGTTTTGATTACTGATTAATCGAGACAAAAACATCGGTGATATTGGATCTGACTCCTGATTTCAGGTATCACATTTGCTTTATTCAGCGGCTCCAACTCCGTTAGGGTTTAAACGGCGGGAGTGTGGCAGCCCCGTCGTTTGGGACGACTGACAACATTAACTAGATAGGCGAGGGTTAAACATCGTGACTTCTAACTTGCTTGTTTGTAATACTGCAAAATGGCTTATGTAACGCTTCGAAACAATGGAACTCTCCTTTCGGGGATTGCGTAGCCCCCGCTATCCGAAGAGTATTTCAACCGCCATGAAGACATTTCCTCCTGACCAGCGATGTGAATGGCGCGAAGCAGCGCGCTGATATTTAGCTTCGCTGGTGCCTTATTTTCGCGAATTGTTAGTCAAAAATTCCTCGATATGTCAGAGGGGCTAGAGCATATTTGGTGCAGTCATGCCGTTGTTCAGATTATGTCAGAGAGGCTAGAGCATATTTGGTGCAGTCATGCTGTTGTTCAGATTGTAGTTATCGCCAATTGCAGCGCACCCCATGCGCTCAGTTGACTAAGATTCCATGCTTTTGGGCGTTCTCAAACTACGGCGGATCACTGACAACATCATTAAGATCAACCAAGGTTGATGGCCTGGGTTGACCTCGAACGACCCTCTTCAACAAAGCATATGTATTCTACCTGCGTTAATACCTGTGGTCCGAAGTCGAATTCAGCGATCAAATGTACCCTTGGGAATAGTAAAAACAAGTTACTTATAAGCTTCTACAAGCCGTTGGGAATTAAGCTTTGCTTCATCGTCGCTGGGCTGGGAAGGGGGGGTGCTCTCCAGAGCCCCCTCCGACGGGCTTTGATTTTTTGCAGGATAGAGGCCGAAGGAGTAGACACAGATACATGCTATTTTAACACGCACCCTGGAGGGCCTCTGAAAATTTGGCGCACTGGGAGAGGGAGGGGGGGGCGGATTTCGCCCCCCTAAGATCTCGGCTCTTATTGTAGCTAGAGTAACAAAATTTTCAGGATAGATGAGTATGGTGGTGATCTCTATTGTGTCAAAATTTCAGGAACATAGGTCAATATCTTCAAGGTTAAATGAGGTCACATATGTCATATTTGGCTTGTTTTGCTGGACTTGGCTTGACATGGTTATGGATCGCTGCGATTGTGTTTAAATGCTCCAAAATGGGCATTAATGATGTTTTGGACATAACTAATGATACAATACAGATTATCGATCCGGCATTTGACCTCATGTCACCTATATATCAGCACTTTATCGGGTCAGTTACCGGTTCCAGTTACCGGAACCGGGCCGCCCGCTGGACCGGCCCGGCGCAATCAGCTTCACGAAGAAAGGGCTGAAGTACATGAATGAAGTATGGAAACGCTTAGGTTCACAATGACAAAAACAGAAGTTTTCAGTAGGGAGCAACATGCAAAATGACATGAATCGCATGACCGTCATTTGCGTATATGACAACTTTCCAGCTCAACAAGTTTGGTTCATTGACCTGTCATGAACTTGACCTGAGTTGACCTCGGTGACTTAGCCTGATCTTGAAACAATATAGCATAACAATATAAATCAAACAAGTCGCTAGTATTGCCATGAACACTTCCCTTTTGCCGATATACGGGAAGCGCATAAGCGCCGATTTTTATGGTCAGACGCTACGAAATGTTTTGACATTGACGGCCTCTAACCCGAAAAAAAAATTGGCCGATTTTCGTTTTTCTTATTTTAAGCGACGCGCCGGACATTTACAAGCAGGTACACAATACATGGCGTATATCGACCGGTAAAATCTGAAGTTATTTACGAAAAATTGAAGTGGTGGGCGGATTTCGCCCTCCCCTCCCTCTCTAGTGCGCGTGTTAAATAGCTTCTTATACACATGTTTTACGAATCTCGTACAAATTTCAAGTCCAATTCTTGTTCAGATTCAGGTCAAAATCAGCGTGGGACAGGTCAAGATGGGTAATGTTCCAAAATATTCGAAGTGCCGCCTTTCGGGATAGTTAAAAACATCGAACTCAGATCATACTGTACGTTCATGAAGACGAACACCTGCTGTCTCGACATTTGAATTAAGGTCATAGTTACTGACCTGAGATAAGACCAATTTTCGCGTTCTTATCGGATTGAGTGGGGCAAATTGAATTTGGGGAAATGTTTAACGCTGACAATGATATAGAGCACAAAAGAAGCATCCTGGGATAAAACGGATGCCACAGGTCAATAATATAAGAACAGGTCAAGCATCATGCTCTCTCCAACGTCATTTAACACATAATGTTGCTGTCCCTCGTGAAATCATATCTGTATTCCGTTCCAGCGCTGCCCAAGTCGTGCGACATAATATTGAATGGCCAACGAATGAACTGAAATGATCTGGCCTTGTGTGATCCGACTTGATTTGACATGGTTTGATCTTGCTTTAGAATTACCTTCCAAGCAGTGTATGCTTAGGCGAAGGCTGCAATGATCAAGTTTTCAAACCATACATTGTTCCAGCGTGACCTAAGGTTAGGTCACGTGGTCAGAAGCTGGGTACTTTACAGAAATGTTCTAGCATCACGTTAATTCTTCTTGGAACAATTTGTTTATACTTCAAAAGTGAAGTACCCGGAATATTCAGGCTTGAAATTACTTGCCCTGATCATAATGCGTGATCTGCGTCAGAGATTAGCAGTTTCTGATATCACACAAATGTACAAATTTTGCTTGAATTGTTCTGTTGAAATGACCCAAGACATACATATTCATATTTTATGGGCCTTTCTCCAAGATAAAGCTCATGTCACTGGGCTGACCTATTATGGCCTCCGTCCTCAAAATTGCCGAAAGTGAAGAAATAACAAGTGATATGAGCTCTAGGCTATATTGGCCGGCCAATGAATTGTTGCCTGTGTCATCATAGTTCAAAAGCTGTTTACCCTCATTACGAATATGATCTGACTTATCCCGTCTTGACTCTTTTGTAATATCAACCCCCGGTCCGGCATAGGTTAAGCTGCGTAGGTTTGAACAGAACTGGCCTGTCGACAATCTAATGAAGTCAAGCGGGATGTCGACAGATGTGTACGGAGCTGAGCTATTCTCCGGTGCCTAGGCCGCGGCTGTATCTCAAATACATTCGCCGTACCGTGCAATTCGCCGTTGCAGTGGAATCTCAAGATACCGACATTTCCGGAACTCTTGCCTTTTCACTGGCACTGCATCGGTCTCTGGTGAGACGCAGCAAAACAACCTGCATGTGGTCTGTGTGGCAGCGTCAGCAAAACAGCCGTTATCACTGTCCTGCTGATGCATCGTTGGATTTCAGAAGCGTTTTTACGGAAGTGCTAACATCTTTGCCGCTGAGCTACCTGATGGAATGCTTTGGACGCCTGTTGCTCTGAAATCTGATCCACCTACTGAGACGATGTTGAAGCAGCAAGATGTTTGTGCCGATCAACACCTTCCACGATTCGACGACAGATAATAAGTTGGAGGTTAATGCCGGGTAATGTGCTTTCCAAAGCACTTTTATTTACGACTGACAGATGGGTTGAAAAGTGTGAACCTTATTGGTGGGGTCCAATGCATGGAAGCATTGAATGCTGCCAACTTGATTGGTGGGGCCCACCCCATAGGATCGCATGTTGAGAGAGGAAGAAGTTGGTGGGGCCAAGGCATATATGTGAGGCCCAGATCCACCAAATCTATAGGAATCTCCACCACTGGCCTGTCATCTCAGTGCGCCGATTGTTGTGTTTTCCTCATTTTCGGAACTGAGCATAAGTAGTACGAGTATTCCGGCTAAAAACAATGACAAGCGTAACTTCGAAGCCCTCTGCTGCCAACTGGTATCGTGTTTTAGGCGGTATGTACATCGAATCTGGATGCACAGACTCTATGATGGCCCGTATTTTATTCTAAACTGGAGGAGCCACTGTACCTCATATAGTTTTTGATAATATCTTTGGAAACAGGGGTGTTCTTTTATATACTTTTGTGGGCGCAAATGCCCCCTCAACGCCGGCTTGCCCCCCCCCAATAATTCAAACGTCTAACATGGGACCCCATTGAGTGTGCCCCCCCGATTTATTTGGCCTGCTTATTGCCTTCATGTACCGTGACCCATATTACTTTTCAGAAATCAACACCCGTGCTTGGAAATTGCTGTAAAATTGTACTACACGATCATCTGAAGTCTGCAGGAGTTGAGTCCAGCTAACGTTGGCCAGCGCAGTAGTCGGGATCAAGGCGGTGTGCTTCCACGAATACACGTTCCGATTCGCATCACCAGCAAAATGTCCTCATGAAGAACACCGCACCGCTCCTGAGATAGCGTCTCAGCTAGCAAAGCAAAACAAAAGGAATTACACCGGAATTATCCAGGATGAACGTCGAGCAGCATTGGTTTCCAGTTGGATGTTTTTGGTTTGGGTACTCAGTTGTTGTTTGTTATGCTTGATATTGCTTAAAACCGCTGTCAAAGGGGTCTGTTCGATTCTAACTGGCGAACTGCTTCCGCCCAGCACCACAGTCTGCTGTCTCAGAAAGACTGACTGAGAGACAACAGGGTGCTGTCCGAGAGACAGGCTAATTGAGCGGTGTTTCCTGTCGTCTTGGCCGTCTGCCCTTCGGTTCCGCTGATTCACGACCTCAAATCATGAGCTTTATTGCTGCCAGACACTGCCTTTGAACGAAGGCTCTTAGTAAATCTGCGTGACGTCTTGTCCCGCCCAAATTGCCAGCAGACCAGTTAACCTATTGACTAACAATTTAAGCAAATTATTCAACAATTCTGCCGGTGTCACAGGCACCTTTCATGTCCGCTGCGCGTTATTGCGTTGTAAAAATGATTGCTCGCGTGACTCGGGAAGTGAGCCAACCTCAGAGTATGGAAGTTCGATGGAAGCTGACCATGAATGGTTCAGTAGCACGAGTCCACTGCACCAACTTCCGCATCGCTAGTACAGCTAGTGAACGCCAAAAGACAAAATCGCCCGTAGCTCAGATTAATTTCTTATGCCTGTCCGCCTGTGTCGATGCCAGCCGACCCCTATACGCTACTGAGCTCTCCAGCGCGCGACCATCCGCTGGAATAAGCTGCCGTGGGTACTGCCTGGTCGCGGCACCTCAGCGGCTACATCAGTATTCGACTCGTGATCGCACGACAGTTTGTTCGAATCTTACAACCTGCAGAATCACCAAGTCTATCAGCAACAAATCAGCCTGAGAGTCCGCCCTGCGGCCTGGCCGTCGGCTGTCTCGTAAACAAGCTTGTCTCGACTTGTCTTTCACCGAGGTATTTTCTGCAACATGAGTCACTGAGGGGGCCTCTCACCGGGGTATTTCTGCACCATGAGTCACTGATAGGACCTTTAGCCCTTCTTCAAATATCCGCCGCATATCGAGTATTCGAACGACAGTGGCTATCTAAAAAACTTCCACTGACCGGAAGTCGGATTTATTGACTCGGAGGTCATTGCTGGAGCCTCATCATATGCGACGTAATCTGTTGAACTGATTTTGAGAACTCACGAGTTTGTCACAAGTAAGAACAGAAATGACGTCTAGGATCTGGATCATTATTTGGCGACATGCATACAGAAAATACCCCAAGAAGCTCGCACTTCACGTCTCTTGTTCACAAGATGTTTTGCATGTGCTGTCCCAAACAACTCGAGCATAAGAGCTGGTCTTTGCGCCATAAGCACGAACTCAAATAGCTCGTTCAGGTATTTTGTGCTCGCTTCCAAAGGTAGCTAGCTCGTCTTTAGCATTGCATGTGGCCACTGACTTCTTCGGCGATAGTGCAGCTTCTTTTAAGAGATATATACTATGCTATGTCGCACTTCTTTGCCCTTTATATCCTGCATGTCAGACTTTTATCACATGCTTTTCCTCAGACTGCATATTATTGTCCATCTCCACATATTTATTTATGTGTTTTAAATCTTCAATATTAGAGGAGCCTACATCTGATGGTGATCTTTGCAAATACAAATGAACAAACGATAAACGAGGTACGAACCTGACCTCGAGTACCAATTACACTAAAATTCACTTAGCATAATACTACGGTGACTTACATCGCACAATAGCATGTCAGGCCGTACATATGGCATGAAGCCGTAGATATCGCATGTGCGACATCTTTCATGGAGTCATCATAATGAATTGGCTCGCTCTTGATGTTGATTTTGTATACAATATGCACTAGATGTTCATTTGTGAGTATGTTTCAAGTCGCTGTGACTATTGAGTCGGTTGTGAACGTAGATAAACTACAGGGAGCAAACAGCAATTACTCCTAGGTAAAACAGCTATATTTTATGATCGTCACATATTTTCTCGGCAGCTCGGCAACTCTGCAACTCGGCAATTCGGCAGCTCAGCAACTTGGCAACTCGGCAACTCGGCAACTCGGCAACTCGGTAGCTCGGCACCCAGGGCATCGTGCATGAAAATGACAAACCCAGAACACCGCATGTAGGACTATGAGTAAAACAAACATCAATAACGAGTGGCATGTGTCACTAAATTAAGGCAAGTGTGGTGTAAAACAACAGCTAGAAGCACTTTGATTGGCACATACATGCATGGCTCATCTGGAGTGTGTCACTGCACGCTGGCACCGGCGCCCAAACTATGCACACACCGATCCAGTGCCGCTGCGAGACGTGCCGTGTGGCCCGCTACAAAGCGTCTACTTGCTGGACACACCGCGCAGACCGCCCATCTGACGTACCAACTTTGTGGCATTGACTGGGAGGGCCTCGAACGCCAGCAGAATAATATGAACATGCTCCGCCATGTCCCTGTTCTATGAGCGCGCTTTATCATCCGGCTGTACCCGGTGGCTCTGACAGTGGCTGTAGCCAACAGACCACCACCAGCTGTGCCCGGCCGTCGACTCTGACAGTGGCTGTAGCCAACAGACCACCACAGAACATGCTCTGGCCGAGGCCTATTTCAGTAGGAGCCATGCAAATGAGTGCACGCTAATGGCAACCACAAATACCTGGCATTTCACCAGCCGCCCAGCGCCGCCGGAATAAATCCGCCCGGCACGGCATGGGCGCCGGCAATCCAGATTAGCACAATAATCAGCCGCCCTGCAGACCGTAATACCGGACCGAGCATCGGACTGTAGCACCGAGCACAATAATCAGCCGCCCTGCAGACCGTAATACCGGACCGAGCATCGCACTGTACTACCGAGCACAATAATCAGCCGCCCTGCAGACCGTAATACCGGACCGAGCATCGGACTGTAGCACCGAGCACAATAATCAGCCGCCCTGCAGACCGTAATACCGGACCGAGCATCGCACTGTACTACCGAGCACAATAATCAGCCGCCCTGCAGACCGTAATACCGGACTGAGCATCGGACTGTACTACCGAGCACAATAATCAGCCGCCCTGCAGACCGTAATACCGGATCGAGCATCGGACTGTACTACCGAGCCGCCCTACAGACTGCAACACAGGACCGCCCTGCAGACTGTACTACCGAGCCGCCCTACAGACTGCAATACCGGACCGCCCTACAGACTGTACTACCGAGCCGCCATACAGACTGCACTACCGGACCACTCTACATATTGCACTACCAGGACATCCTACATACTGCACAAGCGGACAGCCCTGCAAACTGTACTACCGAACCACCCTACAAACTATATTACCGAACCACCCTCTATATATATATATATATATATAGATACGTAATATGATATATTGAAATCTTCTTGGCTCATTTAATTCATGGGCCGTGATATAGATTTCCCTTACCATGTGATGAAATGTCTACATGGTTGTCCCCAAGTTTAAAATGCCTGTGGATGTGCAGAAAACCAATGATGCGGGATATTAAATCATGGCGGCTGACAGGTATTGCGAGCAACACATCAGAGCCATTAATCACTGCCCTGTACAGCGGGAAGGCCGCGGCGGTGTGCCTTGCCGTATGTATCTATTATTGAACACGTGAAAAATAGCGTCTATTGATGATGTTCAATAAATTTCCGCGCAATATCAGCGTCCTGATTGATTGAGACAGCAGACAACACAAAGGCATCCAGCTATTTCTGGTCAAAATCGGTGGGCCATTGGATCTTAGGGGTCTCGTGAAGGGACCTTCACTCGTTTTAATCAATTTCGGAGATGGTCTGAGATGATTAGAGAGTTCAGGAACCTCTGTGGCATGCTTGTTCAACCTGTCGCACATAGAGATAATCGGCGTTTAAACCCGAACACCAAACTATGATGAAGAATAAATATTCCATCGTAATCTTGCAGATGGTGCTGGAATGAAGCGGTGCGGAGTGATGATACAATCTGGCCTGAATTAAAACAGACATAGCTACTTGAAATCAAAAACTTTGCTTTCAAACCGGATGCAAGCGGCTGGAATACTTGATATTCCTGGCAGATCCCACGTGCAGTCGTCGATTTTAATCTAGCCGACGGCCAAACCTCCATCAGCTGTGGTCTCCGAGTAAGCCATGACTAGAGTTAAAGCCCAGTGCGAATGACCCTCATTAGCTCCAGGTCGTTAGGATATGACTCGGGTCACCCTGGTAAATCCGGGTGCAATGAGGTCAAGACCGCGCACAGAGTGAGGGAGGGTTCGCAGTGAACCCCGTCGTGTGTGATCTGCCGGTTTTCAGCACAATGTCTGCTGCGAAACAATGGTGATGTGGGATCTCTAGAAGTTCCAACACTGTAATGTCTTTGGCCGTTCGCCTAGTTTATTCATCTTCCATTCATTTGGTCTGAAGGTTTCCCGGCTCGTCACGCCATAACCAGAATAATGTGCATATGTGCTCGCACTTCATAATGCTGATCGAACGAATGTTCTTTATGCTTTAACAAATCCCCATGTGCCCAGCATTGATTAAGTCCTAATGTGCAACACGTGTCCCGTTCGCAGAAAATATTACCATGTCTGAGGCCATTGTTTTTTTTTAATCTCGCTACCCCATTACCCTTATGATCCCTGCTAACGAATCCAGCTTCTCAGCATGTATGGAGAATGATTCCTAGCCTCCTCTCTCTCTTCGATGACATACGAACGCTCGGCGTGGAGGGACTGCATACACTGCTGCTTCCCTTTGTATCGGAGGATATTAGGTTCCTGTAGTGGTTTGGTGTCTCGAGTTGGGTCATTCAGTCTGTGTCTTATTTTCCTTAAATATACTCTGCTTCGTCGGCACTCTGCTCCTTCTTCAGATTTACCTGCGCAACTGCATGGCAGTTCCTTCCAGGCACCACTACCACACTCTACTGAAACTATCTGCTGATGTATCCCAGCTCCTTCAGCGGCTGACTTTTAAGATAACGTTTTGAACAGTCAGATTTGAATTCTTGCACTTTCTTGGTATGTATCTTAGGCTCATTTTCACAATTGGTTTCAGTGGGTTGCAATCCGACCTAACTTGTTCTTTTCCTCAACGTAGATATCCTTCGAACTGATTCAGTCCTACTTGTAGCATTGCTTTATCTCCTTGTGCATAGCCAGATTCTGCTGAAATAGCGGTCGACAAGCAAGTGCACCTGGCTGGCTGGCCAGCACAGGGAATTCCTTAATCCATTTTGAATCTATCCACTTGTAGGCTGACTTGGTCGCCATCATCGAATTATGTCAGAACCAGTGTGTTCGTGATTATTTGCATCATTTCGAACGAAGGTGAAGCCCGAGAGTGCACTGAGAGGGCCGGACAACCCGACCCGACCCGACCCGACCCGACCCGACCCGGCCCGACCCGGCCCGACCCGACCCGACCCGACCCGACCCGACCCGACCCGACCCGACCCGACCCGGCCCGGCCCGACCCGACCCGACCCGGCCCGACCCGACCCGACCCGATCCGGCCCGACCCGACCCGATCCGGCCCGACCCGGCCCGACCCGACCCGACCCGACCCGACCCGACCCGACCCGGCCCGACCCGACCCGACCCGACCCGACCCGACCCGACCCGACCCGACCCGACCCGACCCGACCCGACCCGACCCGACCCGGCCCGACCCGACCCGACCCGGCCCGACCCGACCCGACCCGACCCGACCCGGCCCGACCCGACCCGATCCGACCCTACCCCCGACCCGACCCGGTCCGGCCCCGCTATCATGCTTTTGAAACTGTACTAACTGAAAAACTGAATTGTCAATTTTTCAATTTTTCAATTGAAACTGAAACTGTACTTTGTTGCAGCGCTGGGTGTTATATTTTTTTTACTCAGAGTCAGATGCGTTCCACGAAGCTTAATTTCGACCAATTGTTATCCCAATATAATTGATTAAGCGTGCGTAATCATTGCTAAAACAAGGTTTGCGGAGTCTTGTCCGCCAGCGCTCAACTTTCATCGGCGATCCACGGGGCCATTCAGCATTTCAGGGTCGAGTATTTTCTCTGCGAGATAGAGCTGCTCGTTTCATTTTCGTATCTACTAACCTTCATCCCAACATTTCCCCTGAAGTACTCTTCATCTTTGTCCAAAGACAGGAATGTGTCCGGTGCACCGCCAGCCATGATCGATTTGTCCCGGCGGTCGGCGGCCGCCGGACGTCCCGGAGCTGGAGCGGCCTCGTGGCTAATTAATCCTCCCAGAAGCCCGATTGAGCCCCGGAGAGCGCTGATGGTTTTTATTTCTGTTTTTAGTAATGCAACTTGGTGACTGTTTCGCTTCTAAAATCATTGGCCCTGCACACATGCCTGAAAGCGAACGATGGCACAGATGCTCAAGCCTATGACTGATATGTACGGAGATTCAATTATCGCGGTTGAGTTTCAATTATCGCTGTGCTTTCGTCACTGGCCCTCGACCGTCACTGGCCCTCGACCGTCACTGGCCCTCGATCGTCACTGGCCCTCGATCGTCACTGGCCCTCGATCGTCACTGGCCCTCGACCGTCACTTGCCCTCGATCGTCACTGGCCCTCGATTGTCACTGGCCCTCGATCGTCACTGGCCCTCGACCGTCACTGGCCCTCGATCGCCACTTGCCCTCGACCGTCACTGGCCCTCGATCGTCACTGGCCCTCGACCGTCACTGGCCCTCGACCGTCACTGGCCCACGATCGTCACTGGCCCTCGATCGTCACGGGCCCTCGATCGGCACTTGCCCTCGATCGTCACGGGCCCTCGATCGTCACTGGCCCTCGATCGTCACTGGCCCACGATCGTCACTGGCCCTCGATCGTCACTGGCCCTCGATCGGCACTTGCCCTCGATCGTCCAGCCCCACCCATACGCGCCGTATACACTAATCGAAACCCGCCGTGGAGGTGTTCTACGCGCTGAAATAGCATATTTATTATTTTCCGCAAGATCGCGTGGTGGACATCAGCGAGTAGCTAATTACGAGCGAGGAAGAAGCCCTGGCGAGTTCACTCCCGTGCATTTGGCAGACGAAGTGTACGTGAGCGTCCCCGCCAGTCTGGCCGGACCCGGCCCGACCATCACGTGAGCGTCCCCACCAGTCTGGCCGGACCCGGCCCGACCATCACGTGAGCGTCCCCACCAGTCTGGCCGGACCCGGCCCGACCATCACGTGAGCGTCCCCGCCAGTCTGGCCGGACCCGGCCCGACCATCACGTGAACGTCCCCGCCAGTCTAACCGGACCCGGCCCGACCATCACGTGAGCAGCCCCACCGGCCTGACCGGACCCGGCCCGACCATCACGTGAGCGTCCCCACCAGGCTGGCCGGACCCGGCCCGACCATCACGTGAGCAGCCCCACCAGTCTGGCCGGACCCGGCCCGACCATCACGTGAGCAGCCCCGCCAGTCTGGCCGGACCCGGCCCGACCATCACGTCAGCGTCCCCACCAGTCTGGCCGGACCCGGCCCGACCATCACGTGAGCAGCCCCACCAGTCTGGCCGGACCCGGCCCGACCATCACGTGAGCAGCCCCACCAGTCTGGCCGGACCCGGCCCGACCATCACGTGAGCAGCCCCACCAGTCTGGCCGGACCCGGCCCACCATCACGTGAGCGTCCCCGCCAGTCTGGCCGGACCCGGCCCGACCATCACGTGAGCGTCCCCGCCAGTCTGGCCGGACCCGGCCCGACCATCACGTGAGCGTCCCCGCCAGTCTGGCCGGACCCGGCCCGACCATCACGTGAGCGTCCCCACCAGTCTGGCCGGACCCGGCCCACCGTCACGTGAGTGACGCACCGGCATGACCGCCACACTTTTGGAACCGCAAAAACTTGCTTGTGGCATCGCTTCGCGCCCTAATTTGTTGTTCACGCCGAGTCAGATGTGTTCCTTTAACGCCGGCACTGGAGGGCCTCTCACATAACGCTAACCGGAGGATGGGAAGGGGCGGATTCCGCTCCCTCCCTTAGATCTCGGACGCTACAGAAGCTAGAAACACAAAATATGGTGGGTACATTACGTTTGTAGTGAACTCTCTGCAGTGCAAATTTAACTACGATAGCTTAATGTCTTCGGGATCAAATGTGGTCAACGAAGTCGCATTTTGATAATTTCGTGGTTGATGGCTTCATTTGGCCATATATATGGACTGAGAATGGGGAAGCTGCATTTAGAATGTCAAAATATGCATATAATACCTGAAATAGGACATGCAGTTTAAAAGGTGTGTGCTGATTTCGATTTCACCATTTTTGTCAATATTCTTCACAAAGCATGCTTATCTTTGTTCAAAGAAATAACTTGATGTCGGCTTTTCCGCTGGCGGCCAATATCAACAACGTCCCACGGTGTAACGCAACATTTCAAGTCCTCATTCTCCGACTTACAGCCAGATCTGCTCTATTCATTTGGTGTTTTCCAACTATGATCCTACGATGTATCGTGAAGTGCTCTCAATCTGTGCTCAATAAAAGGAGTTTACGACGACATTCCTCTCCGCAGGAACCCACAATGCGCATCGGATCGCAGCGGCGGGGCGCCCTCGTCTGAGCTACTGCACATTGTCTGCGTGACGTCATGCACCACGTGACCTATACGCCCCCTCTGGCAGTCTCCGATGTGGGCTGTCACTCGTGTTGAAAGGTTGCAGGCGGCATGAACGTGACGAACAGGTACCTATGGGTACCTATGTCAATCAGACAATTTGGCACAGTGCATTCAGTTTGAGGTGCGATGCATGCCATCACAGGCTGTCGAGAGAATGCAGCTGGGATCGGCCGGCAGATTCCCTGTGTCCGTCAGGTGCCCGATCCTGTGCCTGCAGCAGGGAAGGCCCGCAGCCCGCCTGTATCCTGCTCTCGCTCGTCGAGCTCACCCAATGGCGCCATATACAGATGCGTCAACGATATTTGACGAGAATTGCGGCGCCTAATGTATTCTACCGAGAAGTTTAAGTACACTTGTTTGTCCAGTGGAGCTGGCATCTCCTGCTTGATGCATATATTCCGAGAGTTACGTTGAAGAAAAGTGTTCTCGTCTATGCTGAGCTCCACGTTTAGCATCTTCCTCGGCGTCTCACAACTATACCATGCCGTGTTGCAGAATAACTCTGTACTCGGATAGTGTGTGAGATTGCACAATAGTGCAATTACTATGTTGTGCCATTCACATACACATTTGGTTATGATGTATCACCGTTCGGCGCATTCGTTCATGTGTTCGACGTATATATACGAGAACAGCGTAGACGTCGGCACAGAACACAAAAGCTCCGCTTTGTAAGCTCTACGGAGGTCGCAAAATATCATGTCGCAGCATAGGTAGAATAGCCTGTCCGCCTTGCGAAATTATTTGATGTGTAAACGAACTTGGCTTCGGACGAAGCCGGATGAATTAAGACGTACCAAATCAGCTTTTGCATTCCTCAGGTGAGTAATTTTTGGTATGCTTGGTTTCTTCTTTCCATGAGAAAAGTGCAGCTTTCTGTACACGTCGTCCGGTGTCTCCTCTGCATTGAAAACGGCCTTATTTGTTTGAGCGGTCGCGGTCAAGTTGACAGATTTATCTGACTCTCAAGCCCAACTTATGCTCGTTCGTCTGGTCCCGGCGATGAAAACCTGACAGCATACCGCCCCCGGCATCCCAGACGTCCATAGACTTCTCGGTGACGAGCAACATAACCAGACATTGAATCATTACGGAAAGTGATGCCTTCTTGCTAAAAAAAAGAGATCATCCAGCATTGCCCTAATGGACAAGTTTCACGTAATGGGTTTTTGGTTGCACAAAAAAAGGTAATAATACTTCGTAGACAAAACTTAAATATTTTTTATCACAGGAGAAGCATTTACAGCATAACTTAATAATTTCACTTAGGGGTTGTCATCGATTTAATAACCTTCTCGTAGCAATGACGTCACGTATGTGGACGGGTCTCGAAGCGGCCAGGCCCGAAACGCACAGGGAACCATACGTTGGATTGTTCCATGCCGTTTTTCAACCGACTCGTGTCATGGATACTAAAGCGAGGGCTTGTGATACGTTGTGTGATATGTTACCAATGTCAATGAAAATATGAAGCTTAGAAGGGTAGGTAATCCATTATGGTGGCCACACAGCAACTAACATTTTTGTTCCAAATCCGGCGCAATGCGGTGTGTACAAACAGCAAAAGCTTGTACTGTGTTTATGGGTGAAATGAGTAAAATAATGCAAAAGACAATGCAATAAATTATGTGTGGTTTAGCTGAACAGACACCATGGCTTCCCCCTCAGCAAAACAGAAGCTGTTTATACCTAGTTCGATAAATGGCGTTCCTTAGTGGGGTAGACTGTAATCTGCATCTCAATGTAAGTAGTTGATAAATGCTCAATGAATAGCATGCCAAGTTTATTTTAATTTATGCAAAATATATGGGCAAGTACATAGAGATGCAGTTGAAATGCACATGTGTATTGTGATAGTTTGGCAGATGTCATAGCATACCTTCAAGCAGTGTTGTGATGGAACAGAGTGGGTAAGATGCCTGCTCAAATTACTGCAATATGTTGATGATGTCCATGGAGATATTGCAAAAAGGGACTGACATCAAATGACAAATTGCAGGGATGATTGCCCTATACGCTATGGATTTTAGACCAGGTACACATAAAGTCATAAAGTCATAAAGTGTTAAGGCTTAATAAGAGCCACAGGGGCCCATCTGGGTTAAGCCTATCTGGAAAAGGTACTAGAAATGTACATACTCTCACCTCAATCAATCCCTTATCTCAAGTTCCTTCGAAGCTACATATATATCGCAGCCTATCTAGCACCAATACACTTGCTATTGCATAACACACTCCCATTGTGCTACCATAGACAATCTCATCAGCATCACATCCCGAAGGAAGGTGCTGAATCCACTGCTAGGTACACCCTATATAAAGTTATAAAGCGTTTAGACTTAATAAGAGACTCACTTGCTATTGCATAACACACTCAACAATTACAACTCCTACCATCATACCCATTGTGCTACCATAGACAATCTCATCAGTATCACATCCCGAAGGAAGATGCTGAATCCACTGCTAGGTACACCCTATATAAAGTTATAAAGCGCTTAGACTTAATAAGAGACCCAAGGGCCCATCCAGTTAAGTCTGTAAATGGAAGATAATATAAGCCTGGTAAAAAGACCCTCCCCAACCATCCCACATCCTTAAGAACCAGTCCTCCAAATCTCACACACCTATCAATGCCTATCTACCCTAGCTTTCCAGCCCTATTCCCCTGATCTCTCTTTACTCATGTGGATTGAATGCCTTATCAATAATTTTCAAACTGCATCCATGCCTGCTTAAAGGGGTCTGTGCCGTGCAGACTTACTTAACATAAATATCTCCCCATCCATCACAAATTAGAACTCAAAAACAAGATTTACCTCTCTAAAAAATGTATCCACCCTACTTTTAAATACATTCAATGAGGAACTCCCCACAACATCAGCAGGTAGCCCATTCCATTGATCAACAACCCTTTGACTGAAGACCTGTTGTCGCTGAACTGTCCTACACCTCAACTTATCTAACCTGAATTGATGACCCCTATGTGATACTCTGAACTGAAGAGCGCCATTTAAATTGACCTGATCTAGTCCTTTAACAATTTTGTACATTTCAATCATGTCACCCCTTAATCTCCTATACTTGAGTGAATTAATATCTAATGCCACAAGCCTTTCTCCATATTCTAAGTTACCTATTCCACTGATGAGTCTAGTTGCTTTGCGCTGCACTCTCTCTAACTTGTCTATATCTTTTTCTAGGTAGGGGCTCCAAACTTGTACAGAATATTCAAAGTGGGGTGTACGTATGCTAAGTACAGTTTTTCATGACTTCCTTGCTCTTATACATCACACTTCTATTAATGAGTCCCAGCATTCTGAGTGCCCTGTTCCTAGCTGAGCTACATTGCTTTTCTGCTTTAAGGTCTTTTGAGACCAACACACCTAAGTCCCTTTCCTCTTCAATAACATCCAGTTCCCTCCCTCCCATTGTATATCTGAGTCTCGCCTCCAGACCCCAGATGCATAACCTTACACTTGTCATAGTTGAAAGACATCTGCCATTGATCAGCCCACTTTTTTAGGTCCTCCAAGTCTAGTTGAATATTTCTAGATTGATCACAACTGTTTGCCACTCCTACCAGATTGATGTCATCCGCAAATTTTAACACTCTATTCCTCAGCCCTACCTCAATATTATTAACAAAGATGATAAAGAGAAGTGGCCCTAGAACAGAGCCCTGTGGTACTCCACTCAGAACATCCTTCCAATCAGATTTACATCCATTTAACATTACCCTTTGCTTCCTTCCCCTCAACCATGCTTCGATCCAACCTATAACTTTTCCAACAATCACATGTTGCTGTAGTTGATGAATTAGCCTCCCATGTGGAACTTTATCAAAAGCTTTGCTAAAGTCCAAGTACACAACATCTATCCTGCTTTGATTGTCTACTTCTTTAGTAACATAAACCATGAACTCCAAAAGGTTAGTTAAACAAGACCTTCGAGATCGAAATCCATGTTGAGTATCCCTTAAAAGATTGTGCCTATCAAGATGAATCTGAACATTCTGAGACCGACAGACAGACAGAGACAGACAGGGACAGCGAGAGAGAGAGAGAGAGAGAGAGAGAGAGAGAGAGAGAGAGAGAGAGAGAGAGAGAGAGAGAGAAAGAGAGAGAGAAAGAGAGAGAGAGAGAGAGAGAGAGGAGAGAGAAAGAGAGAAAGAGAGACAGATAGGGACAGATAAACAGAGAGAAGAGAGACAGTAGGGAAGAGAGGCCGGGGGTATTCCTACCTTGACGGTTTGCACATCTTATCCGCTGAGTGACGTGGGGCCCCAGCAGATCTCCTAAGTTACTTTAATTCCTCATGGAAAGAAAGGGGTTATTTAACATGTAGTGAGCCAGAAAACCTGCCCTCTTCATTAACGTCTTTCCGGAACCACGTGGTTCTGTCGTCATCTAAACTCTCTTCAGTAATGCGCGTGCGTATGTATGTATTCATTTCTATCATGCATTTCTAAACTATAAACATTCATGTATCATCCACACCAACCTTAATAACAATGCTCCATAATACCTTGCTCGCCACAATTTGCTCCTCCCTTTACCCTTCCCGGGGCTAACGGCTACCAATCCTCCGCTGGTTGGGGCCATCACGTACACAAAACCGGTGGCGGACGGGTCATATGGTGGGCATGATGGGTGAAGGGTACTTCGCCACTCCCTGGCCTGATTCACGCACATTTCGCGATGTTAACTCGGCTTTCGCTGTCTCTCAGGAGTGGCCGTGTCGATCCGAACGAGAGCGAAGTTCACAGTTCATCCACAGTCACTCCACTCAATAGCTCGCGAGCGACTGCCGAACGATTCCGTTGGATGTTGAGAGCTTCTCGGCGATTCCGTCGAATGTCCCTTCTACTCCGTCGCAGCCGTATTTATACCCACTCCTCACGGGTGGGCCGGGGTCAAGTGTATGCTAATCTGGTTTTCTTCCTTTGTTGCTGGTGGCTTGACCGGTGACCGCTGATGGCCGCTGGTGACGGCTGGTGACTGCTGACCTCTGATTGGCGGTTGGCGGTTCCGGCTGTCCAGAGAGGTGGCTGCTTCTAGGCTACTGGGTCAGGCTGATACCCTGTGGTCAGGCGGAAGTCTTTTCTTGCTTTGCCAGTAGCACTGAGAGTGGCTGCTGTTGGTAGTAGGCACCTGGGCGTGAGTTTTCTTGCGACGAGTAGGCTTTGTGTTTGTGCTTGGTTTTCACAAGTTTCTCCCGGCAGCGCCTGGTTTCCCGTCTGTGAAGGCTCGAAGTCTCGCGGGTCGGCCGCATCGCGACCGCATGAATGCCGTATAGAAAATGTAAGCCGTCTTACACATCTTCAGCATCAAACATTGTCAGCTAGAATATGTCCATTATCTTCACTATGCTAATATGAAAGGGTTGTGTACATCCAAGTTTCCACCAATATGGATACTAACAATTTCCCATCTTTGTAAAAAGTATACTTCTATTTTGTCGGAGTTTTCACAACAATGGAAGATAAAAAAAACAGTATTCAAGCTAAACCTTGATGTGAAAAACGTCAATGTTTACACTTCTGAGGAAAGTACTCTGGTTTCAGCCTGCCCCTCATCCTTAGGCTTGCCCACGCCCATCAAAATACTCGTACCCCTGTCTACCAGTGGTGCACATACATATAAATGTTCGTCGCAGCAAGCGGGGCCACCAGCAGAGATCAGCGGACTGTCTCGGCGTGTAGAATCGCTCGACAACGTCCTCATCTTCGGCCGTCGAGTCGAGTCATTGTCGGCCGTCGAGAGGCCGATGAACATTGCTTCTGGTTTACTTGCAGTTGCATTTCCATACATCGGCACAAACAAGAATAATAGCGTCGTTTTCTACGATCCATTTGCCCCTGGCGATCGGATGTGATCCAAGCTAAAACCGTCGCGATTATTACAAACTGGCAGCATCCCAAATGGAAGATATAATGGGCGGCAGTCGAGCATCGCTGAACTCTACATATGTGACGTCACAGATATTTTGACCAATCACAAAGTGAGGAATTCTGAGGCGCTTCTTTCAATTATTTAAGTAACTTAGGGATTACAAAATGAATGCCACCATCGTCTATAAAATAAAAAATAACTAGTGAAACTTGGAAAAATGCGGTCTGTCCCGACATGAAACTTGTCCATTGGCCACCAGAATTGCAAATAATTCTAAAGAATTGCACCACCAGCAGTACCGATAGGCAGTACAGACAGGTCTCATTCACACGGCAAACAATATCGTGACAGGTCTCAGTCCCACGGCAAACAATACAGTGGCAGGTCTCAGTATCATGGCAAACAATGTCGTGACATATCTCAGTTTCACAGTAAACAATACCGTGACAGATCTCAGTCCCACGGCAAGCAATACCGTGACAGGCCTCAGTCCCATGACACACAATGCCGTGACAGGTCTCAATCTCACGGCAAACAATACCGTGACAAGTATCAGTCCCACGGCAAACGATACCTCGACCAGTATTTGATATCAGTGCCAGTATTTGACAGTATTGTATAATATACGGTTATGCTATACAAAATACCGTGACAGGTCTCAGTCCCACGGCAAACAATACCGTGGCAGATATCAGTCCCACAGCAAATATTACCGCGACAGGTCTTAGTTACATGGCAATCAATATGTTGACAGGTTTCAGTCGCACGGAAAACAGTACGGTGACGGGTCACAGTTCCATCACCAGTAATTACTGCCAGGAGTTAGTCCAGTGTAGCTAGAATTTGCTCCAGGAAATGTGGGGGAGGGGGTTCATCTGGTGAGGGCTGTCTTTCTCCTTGGGGTCACTTCCCTCCACTTTTCCTATATTCCTCGGACTTCGGGCATTTTTGTATTAAAATGATCGACATATTCATGTATGCACACACACACACACACACACACACACACACATATATATATATATATATATATATACATTGGAATATTTCGGAAGCAGGTTTTCACGTATACATACATTGTTAAAGACGACAGCATTGTCTGTATTTATTTTCTTTTTATGCACATTTTCTAGTTTTCGGATGACTTTTCGTTGTTCGTTGGAGATATTATACAAAAGGTTACCGAAGGAAGCAATTGTGAAGAGGAGGAAGAATGTTAAAAAGTAACTCATAGGTCGATATAATACGTGATTCGTTACATTATGTTTATTTTTTCGACGCTTCAATCAACATTGATCATCTTCAAGAATTAATTAAACGAATCACAAGTCACACAGACAGCACAAAGCAGATACACGAGCAAAAATTATCACGATTTTCACAAACATTATGTCTCTAGGCACTTCATCAGTTAGGATTCCGAAATTGATAGGATACCATACTACATTCAAGCTCACTTTTGATACACCATTATACGGCTAAATATTTGTCATACAGAGCCAGGTGTGTGTATGTCTTGTTTTGTGCGTTGATGATGGGTGTGGTGTCTCTGATGTAGATTGTCTCAGCCGCCACCAGCCGCCGTTTGTCATGACAGTGTAAACTGATGGAAGTGTCATCTGTCAGCATGGCTCTGGTGAGCCGTACTACGTGGTGTTCTCGGAGGTGTTTCTTTGGGCCACCACCCTGGAGATACATGGTGAGGCGGCGGCTGAGCGTAGTGGTTGTGTGACCAATGTAGCAGACGTTGCGGGTTACACAGTCCCCGGTGGTACATCTAAAGCGGTATACAACATCGGTCTGTTTCAGTGTTGTTGGTTTGAAACTGTCATTGCACATGATATGAGATGATGCAACAGCAACTACAGGTGGAGTCAACGAAGAAACGACACGTCGGCGGCCGCAGTATCCTCACGCCAGCTCTCAGAGGCGCCGCCAAGGAGCTACGAGAGAACGACATCGTCATTCGCCGAGCCGACAAGAGTGCAATCTACGTCCAGGGTTGCAAAAACCCGCGAACTCGCAAACCCGGGTTTGCGTGACAGTTTTTGTATTTTTCCCTACGAAAGTGACAGAACAGAGCGACGGCGACGTGTTTATTAACTGCGTAGCATCGTGAAAAATAATTTCGCCAGAAATGTAGCCTCTTGACACCACCAGAAAAAAACGATTTGACATGACTACATTCGCGTGTTAAAAGAGTTTCATAGAATCCGTCAACACATTTCAAACATCCTTCAGAGCTTCCTTTTTATACCAGGTTTTTATACCAGATCTGCGAACTTTCGTGACAATTGTCATGCCCGTTGGAAATTCCCATTGGCAATCGAGAGAGTTTGCGAAATTTTGCCAAGAGTTTGCAGAATTTTGTCACGGCGTGACTCGCTGCGGAAGTTTTCCTATGACGCGGAGGTGTGGGTAATTCTTACAGACAGTAAATATTATATTTGAAGGGCCTTTTTTATTCATAGTTGTTGAGGAACAGTGCTGGTGATGGAGAAGGGTGCGGGAAAAGTGAAAAGGGTAACACCATCAAGGCTGAAAAGACAGTGCAAGTACTGGAAGTCTTGTCAGTACAGGGGACAGCAGCGATCATTTAAAGTTCACTTTAAAGCTGTGCACCCAGGCAAAGAAGTTGAGTTTGCGGATAAAGACAAGGCATTTGGCCCTGAAGGGCGTTGGTCATGCTGGGTGAAGAGACCTGTGGAGGATGTGGAGAAGCCAAGGCAACAACAGCAGTGCATGGATACAAGTAAGCTTATTAATACATATTATTAACTATTAAGTGAGGGTAATCATGGGACAGTTGCCACATAACGATATGCCAAATGTCACCTTAGGATCTAGGAATTTAGTAGGGAAAGGTGGGTATTTTGGGTATTCATTTAGCAGGTGACACACATTGGGAAATGTCACATTTATTGATTTCCCAAGGTGGGGCTAAAACCTAACATAACCTGACCTAACCTAACCTAAACTGACCTAACCTAACCCCTAACCTAACCTAAAGCGTACCCTAAACCTCCTAATCTCGGTAAAATTTTCCCAAGATGTGAACATTTCCCAATGTGTGATGCCTGCTAAATGAATACCTTTGGGTATTCATTTAGCAGGCATCACACATTGGGAAATGTGCACATCTTGGGAAATTTTTACCAAAGATTAATGGGTTTAGGGTAGGCTCTAGGTTAGGTCAGTTGGTATCGTACGAGCAGGTGTCACACATTGGGAAATGTCACATTTCCAAATTTCCCAAGGTGGGCCTAAAACCTAACATAACCTGACCTAACCTAACCTAACCTCATAGGCCTGGGAACAGGGGGGGGCAGGGGGTGGCTTGCCCCCCCCCCCAACTTTGGGACCGGGGGGCGTCACCCCCCCAAATTTCAGAGAATTTTAAGGCACCAAGGGGGAGAGGGCTGCAGCCCTCTCCGACTGACCCTAGATAAATCCCGACTCAGAGTCTCCAGCCTCCCGAACTTTAAAATCGTTCCCGGGCCTCTGCCTAACCTGACCTAACCTAACCTAACCTGACCTAACTAACCTAAACTGACCTAACCTAAACCCTAACCTAACCTAAAGCCTACCCTAAACCCCCTAATCTTTGGACAAATTTCCCAAGATGTCAACATTTCCCAATGGTGTGACACCTGCTAAATGAATACCCCCTAATCTTCGGTAAAATTTTCCCAAGATGTGAACATTTCCCAATGTGTGATGCCTGCTAAATGAATACCTTTGGGTATTCATTTAGCAGGCATCACACATTGGGAAATGTGCACATCTTGGGAAATTTTTTCCAAAGATTAATGGGTTTAGGGTAGGCTCTAGGTTAGGTCAGCTGGTATCATACGAGCAGGTGTCACACATTGGGAACTGTCACATTGATTGATTTCCCAAGGTGGGGCTAAAACCTAACATAACCTGACCTAACCTAACCTAAACTGACCTAACCTAACCTAAACCCTAACCTAACCTAAAGCCTACCCTAAACCCCCTAATCTTCAGTAAAATTTTCCCAAGATGTGAACATTTCCCAATGTGTGATGCCCACTTGTACGATACCAGTCAGTTTAGGTTCAGTCAGGTTAGGTTAGGTTAGGTCAGGCTGGGATAGGTAGGTATTAGCCCCACCTTGGGAAGTCAATAAATGTGACATTTCCTAATGTGTGACGCCTGCTAAATGAATACTGTATTTTGTACCACTTAAGCATTAACATTGGTATTCATTTAGCAGGCATCACACATTGGGAAATGTCACATATCTTGATTTTCCAAGGTGGGGCTAAAACCTAACATAACATAACCTAACCTAACCTGACCTAAACTGACCTAACCTAAACTGTAACCTAACCTAAAGCCTACCCTAAACCCCCTAATCTTTGGACAAATTTCCCAAGATGTGAACATTTCCCAAAGGTGTGACGCCTGCTAAATGATTACCTTAATATTACCTAGCTGGGAAATGTTCATGTGTATCTTGTAATACATTTATGAACATACAGTTCACAGGCATTCTTTTTGTTGCTAAGTAAACCATTTTTGTGTGGGGTTTCAAATTGTGCATCCATTGGTTCCAGAATGGGGTTATGTCAAAACTCATGATCAAAATAATCATGGGTAGTTTGGACCACCACAGGTCCAAATTACCCCACCTCCACTTAGTATATAATTTCCTCTTGGAACCACATGTTACACATCATTATTCATCAGATATGGCTGAGTCAGTATCCAAACATTGCAATACCTATCCAGCTCTGTCTTAAACATAGTCAGTGAACTCCTACTCCTTACTACATTTTCAGGCAATTTATTCCAATGTTTAACTACCCTGTTGCTAAAGAAGGACTGCCTCAGTCTTGTCCTACTGTGATTCAATTTTATTTTGAATTCATGATCTCTAAGATTATTACCTCTGTTTTGGCTCACTTCAAACATTCCTGTCAGGTACCTACCTAACCTTGCTCTTGGCCATTACAAATTTTTAACGTTTCAATGAGGTCTCCCCTCAGTCTCCTATATGTCAATGAAAACAAATCCAATTGCCTAAGCCTTTCCTCATATGGCAGTTCTCTTAAACCATTAACCATTTTTGATGCCATTTTTTGCTCTCTCTCCTAAAGCCAACAATCCTTTTCATATGTGGGTGCCCATGCCTGGATGCAGTACTCCAAATGTGGCCTAACATATGCACAATAAAGTTTTTTGATAACTGTTTCACTTTGGTAAATTACATTTCTGTTGATTGCTCCAAACCTTCTTAGAGCTTTTGTGTGTGCATGTTTACACTGTGCTTATGACCCTAAGTGACTGTTGCGCATTAACCCCTAAATCCTTCTCCGGCTGTGTTTCTTCTAATAGTTGCCCTCCCATGATGAACATATAACTTTTAGGGTTGCATTTGGTGGATTTTGGGGCTGTGCTTGTGCGTTTCTCTATTGTTACAGTGTCTTGCTGATTGTGGAAGTGACGATTCCAGGTGCGGATGGCTCCTTTTGAGTAAGACCGCTTATGCGTGGTGGCGAGGCGCGGTGTGCGAGTGTTTCGTTCTGTGACTACTATGGTGGTGTCGGATGAAGACGAAGTGCGTGTTTTCCAGGCGGAAACTTCATGTCTGCGTGATATAAGTTATTTGTTCAATTGTGGCCCGTCGTCGATGTGGATGAATTTGTGGATTGCGCTGCAGTCATGGATCGGAATGAGCTGGTCAAAGCGACCAACCCAAAGCCTGTCGAGCGGGAGTGGCATGTTCGTTCTTTTCAAGCCAGTGGCAATGCGCACTCGTATTTCGCACTGTTCATAGTATGATATCAGTTCATCTATAATATGAATCCGTAAAGATGTCCGCAGACCTGGTGATGGAAGAGAGGCCAATCAGAAGCTTGCCTGTCCACTGACTGCATGGAGTTATTGGTTGTCAAGTTTGAGCGCTATTTTTGCGACCTATATGGCACGATATCAATTTCGGGCAAATGGGTATAAAATTGTGGAACTGGTGACATATCAAACATTATTGGAGGTGACCTCACTATACCTGCAATACCTCGGTGAGATGAAATGACCTGACCTTTAAATGTTCACATATCATTTCAAATTTATTCCCGGAAAGGTGTACCAATCTCGCGGTGCTGCGCGCCACCGTTTTTTTTCGTTAACCCCGAAAAACCTTAGAGGGGGGGGGGGGGTCAAACATCCCGCCCCCAGCAGGGCGCGGGTTAAATACACAATTTCAATTTCCTGTTTAACCCGGCAGGCGGTGGGCCTCTCAGCCACCTTCCAGGCGGTGGGGGGGCATTTTTTTGCCCCCCCTTTACTTTTTTCACGATATCTCCTAAACGCTTGGCAATAGCGACACGAAATTTTGCACACGGTAAGATGAATATCTAGGGCATGCATGTGTCAAATTTTGAGTGTGTACTAGGTCAGGTCAGGTCACAGTAAGGTCAAAGGTCAAATTATAGGATGATTATTTTATCCAAGTGCAACCGATGCTTATAAATCAGGCAAACCTTTAAAATGTCTAAGACATACCTTTACAGTGTTACCCAGAGGTCTTAGTTTAAATTTTGCTTGACCCAACCTGACCTGACCTGGCCTAACTTACCTGACTGAATCAGTTTCGGCGAAGAAAGTTGTTATGGATATCGTTAGAACATCACTGTGACCTGACCTGACCTCAGATGTGCCTGAAATTTTGTACACGTATGCGCTAGGTATTCATTTGAAGCTATACCAAGTTTCGCGTTGCTATCTCAAAGCATTTCGGAGTTGTCGTGAAAAAAAAAGGGGGGAAAAACACCCCCCCCCCCCCAAGGGTTAAGATTCCGCGTGACAGATTTTGGGGTGATGACAAAAAAATGATCATTTTTGGCCCCTACCACGCGCCTGAAGGGTTAAGATTCCGCGTGACAGATTTTGGGGTGATGACAAAAGTTTGTGACAGTCTGATTCGGCCCATCATTTTTGCAGCCCTAAAGCTCTGATCTCGCCCGATATCCCTAATGAGCAAACACTGCCCATCCTAAAAAAACTTAAATTATAATATGAAAGGCAAAAAAACAAGAGTTCTATCTTCCTTAGACGTTTTTTTTTTTTTTATAAAAAAAAAAAAAAAAAAAAAAAAATAAAAAAATAATTAAAAAAATATATAAAAACAAAAACCAAAAAAAAACCCAAAATCCCCAAAAAAAATATGGATATATTGTGTTTGGGTTTGGTAAAGGAAGCCCAGGAAAGCTGGCCGGAAAAAAACAAAGGAAAAAAAACGCCGGCACGCGGGGGGCTCTCTTGGAGTGGTGTTTGTGGGGTATGTTTAGGGGCATTTAGGGGGCAGGGGTCCTGGCGCAGGTCGATGTTAAACCGAACATGTATTACCACTTTATCGACGACATTGTTCTTGATGTAAACAACACTGATGAACTAAACGCACTAAAAATGATGCTGGAAGCTGAGTCAGGCCTCAAATTCACCACGGAGCTTAATGTTAGCAACAGGCTTCCATTCCTTGACCTCCTCGTCGACAGCAATAGCGGTTCGTTTCTGACCGATGTTTATGTGAAGTCAGCTAACCTAGGTCGATGTATGAATGGCGCCGGATACTGTACCGATGGTTACAAACGTTGCGTAATTAGGTCATACGTCCGACGAGCTATAACCCGCTGTTCTACTTGGTCGCGCGTGCATCTTGAGTTGCAAAGGGTGCGTCAAATGTTAGTCAATAATGGATACAGCAACACCGCTTTCGACACAATCACGCAAAACATGCTTAGCAAGCTTTCACATCTTACTGGCCAGGACACACGTGACACTGCTAACGACATCACCATCTTCTATAAAAAAAAAACACCATCACACCCTCTTGGAAGAAATATGAGAAGGCCATCCGTGACATAGTCATGAAGAACACTATACCCGCACAACCAGGCCACAAAATTCGTCTCCTCGTTTACTACAAAACACCTAAAACAGCATCTCTTATCATGCGCAATGACAGAGTTTCAAACCCACAACACTGAAACAGACCGACGTAGTATAGCGCTTCAGATGTACCACCGGGTACTGTGTAACCCGCAACGTCTGCTACATTGGTCACACAACCACGACACTCAGCCGCCGCCTCACCATGCATCTCCAGGGTGGTGGCCCCAAGAACTACCTCCGAGAACACCACGTAGTACGGCTCACCAGAGCCATGCTCACAGATGACACTTCCATCATTTTACACTGTCATGACAAACGGCGGCTGGTGGCGGCTGAGACAATCTACATCAGAGACACCACACCCATCATCAACGCACAAAACAAGACATACACACACCTGGCTCTGTATGACAAATCTTCAGCCGTATAATGGTGTATCAAATGTGAGCTTGAATGTAGTATGGTGTCCCATCAATTTCGGAATCCTAACCGATGAAGTGCCTAGAGACATAATGTTTGTGAAATGTGTGATAATTTTTGCTCGTGTATCTGCTTTGTGCTGTCTGTGTGATTTGTGATTCGTTTAATTCATTCTTGAAGATGATCAACGTTGATTGAAACGTCGAAAATATAAACATAATGTAACGAATCACGTATTATATCGACCTATAAGTGACTTATTAACATTTTCCCTCCTCTTCACAATTGCTTCCTTCGGTAACCTTTTGTATAATATCTCCAACGAACAACGAAATGTCATCCGAAACCTAGAAATTGTGCATGAAAAGAAGATAAACGCAGACAACGCTGTCGTCTTTAATGATGTATATATATATATATATATATATATATATATATATATATACTCACATCCACAACATTTATTTCTTTTGGGTTCCAGATTCCACCAAACTGAAAGTCAACGAACGCGTGTTGTTTGTTCATGCCACGCATTATTATCCGAGAAAACAAGCTAGTCACAGCACCAGTTAGCTGCAGGACCCAAATACTGATACAAAAATACGGATCAAACGGGCCTTAGCTGTATCGGCAAGCTGTAGCAGCAGAGTCATATCGAGGTCAGCAAAAGTGGTCAGCACCAGCTGCCACCAACCGCAGTCAGCTACAACATATTGCCCGTCGATACCACCGATGGCAATGATTCAGCCTCGGAGGTTAACATCAAGATAGAGCAAAGACCGCGGTAGATTGCCGATGTTGATCAACGAGGTCATCAGATAGAGAGCGCTGGGGTCACCGCTGAGATCAGCCACAGCGATTAGTACTCGGCGTGCCGTTACTTCGGTCACAAATCCCGCCGGTGGTTTTCCTTGACAGCGCATGTTTTGATCGAACGCCAGTTTGTATGTTACGATGACCGTTATGCTATCTAGACCCTCCTCCTGATTATCTGCCATCGAGTCTCTCCTCCTGCTCCTTTGCTATCAAGTCCCTCATCTTGCTCCTCTGCTATTGAGTCCCTATTCCTGTTCCTGCATTCTGCTCCTCTACTATTGAATCCTCCCCGCTTTGGTGGCGCTACTTACACGCATACAACTGTTGCTCGATCGCAGTACACAGCATTACCTATGCAATGACCGGTTTTCTGTGGAATGTTCTCCATCCTAACAATAGAGAAAGACATGGCCGTTACATCTATACTGGTGGGTTTCTACACCGACATGTCGGAGTGAGAATAGGGTTCACCTCCCCCTCCCCCTTGTACGGTCCCTTTGCTGCCACGCATAATGTGTGGCGAAAAAATATCTGCATCGCTTCGCTCAAAGCTCCGAGACGCCTCGTGTTGTTAATAATGGAAAACTGCCAGAGAGCAGGCGGTTAACCTACTTGCTGAGGTACACATCGCAGCGTGTCTGCCTTTGTGCCAGTGCGAGGTGTGTATGCCAAGCGTTATTTTGCATGGAAAAAGACGGCCGGCAGACATCGATAACATTCTTTTCAATTCTGAGTCCTTAGCGGTCGACGCGAATTGATCTACCGGCGGATTCCCCCCCTCCCCCAATTGTCACATAAACCGATATGATTCCTGATGCGGCGACCACTCGACGTCAAGCCGCTCGCCACAGCCGGCTCGGTGCTGAATGCCGCTCACGAACAGCGCCAATCTGAATATTGCATCTGGAATCTGGGCGCGAGATTTCTGCAGCGCGCCGGCTGCTGGTCGAGCCACACCGCGAGCACCGAGCGGCCGCGCCGCACTGCCTCTGACGGCCGCATCGATCCGCACCGCCGGCACAGTCGGGCCGGGCCCCGGGGTGTCAACCGTCCCGTCACCTGTGGGGACCGGGACCTCCGGGGTGTCAACCGTCCCGTCACCTGTGGGGACCGGGACCTCCGGGGTGTCAACCGTCCCGTCACCTGTGGGGACCGGGACCTCGGGGTGTCAACCGTCCCGTCACCTGTGGGGACCGGGACCTCCGGGGTGTCAACCAGTCCCGTCACCTGTGGGGACCGGGACCTCCGGGGTGTCAACCGTCCCGTCACCTGTGGGGACCGGGACCTCCGGGGTGTCAACCGTCCCGTCACCTGTGGGGACCGGGACCTCCGGGGTGTCAACCGTCCCGTCACCTGTGGGGACCGGGACCTCCGGGGTGTCAACCGTCCCGTCACCTGCGGGGACCGGGACCTCCGGGGTGTCAACCGTCCCGTCACCTGTGGGGACCGGGACCTCCGGGGTATCAACCAGTCCCGTCACCTGTGGGGACCGGGACCTCCGGGTGTCAACCGTCCCGTCACCTGTGGGGACCGGGACCTCCGGGGTGTCAACCGTCCCGTCACCTGTGGGGACCGGGACCTCCGGGGTGTCAACCGTCCCGTCACCTGTGCGGGGACCGGGACCTCCGGGGACCGGGACTGAGCCCGTCCCGTCACCTGTGGGGACCGGGACCTCCGGGGTGTCAACCGTCCCGTCACCTGCGGGGACCGGGACCTCCGGGGTGTCAACCAGTCCCGTCACCTGTGGGGACCGGGACCTCCGGGGTGTCAACCGTCCCGTCACCTGCGGGGACCGGGACCTCGGGGACCGGACCTCCGGGTGTCAACCGTCCCGTCACCTGTGGCCGGGTGTCAACCGTCCCGTCACCTGCGGGGACCGGGACCTCCGGGGTGTCAACCGTCCCGTCACCTGTGGGGACCGGGACCTCCGGGGTGTCAACCAGTCCCGTCACCTGTGGGGACCGGGACCTCACCGTGGGCCGGGACTCGGGGTGTCAACCGTCCCGTCACCTGCGGGGACCGGGACCTCCGGGGTGTCAACCGTCCCGTCACCTGTGGGGACCGGGACCTCCGGGGTGTCAACCGTCCCGTCACCTGCGGGGACCGGGACCTCCGGGGTGTCAACCGTCCCGTCACCTGTGGGGACCGGGGCCTCCGGGGTGTCAACCGTCCCGTCATTGGGAGAGCCCGTCCCGTCACCTGTGGGGACCGGGACCTCCGGGGTGTCAACCGTCCCGTCACCTGTGGGGACCGGGACCTCCGGGGTGTCAACCGTCCCGTCACCTGCGGGGACCGGGACCTCCGGGGTGTCAACCGTCCCGTCACCTGTGGGGACCGGGACCTCCGGGGTATCAACCAGTCCCGTCACCTGTGGGGACCGGGACCTCCGGGGTGTCAACCGTCCCGTCACCTGTGGGGACCGGGACCTCCGGGGTGTCAACCGTCCCGTCACCTGTGGGGACCGGGACCTCCGGGGTGTCAACCAGTCCCGTCACCTGCGGGGACCGGGATCTCCGGGGTGTCAACCGTCCCGTCACCTGTGGGGACCGGGACCTCCGGGGTATCAACCGTCCCGTCACCTGCGGGGACCGGGACCTCCGGGGTGTCAACCGTCCCGTCACCTGTGGGGACCGGGACCTCCGGGGTGTCAACCGTCCCGTCACCTGTGGGGACCGGGACCTCCGGGAGTGAGCCCGTCCCGTCACCTGTGGGGACCGGGACCTCCGGGGTGTCAACCGTCCCGTCACCTGTGGGGACCGGGACCTCCGGGGTGTCAACCAGTCCCGTCACCTGCGGGGACCGGGACCTCCGGGGTGTCAACCGTCCCGTCACCTGTGGGGACCGGGACCTCCGGGAGTGAGCCCGTCCCGTCACCTGCGGGGACCGGGACCTCCGGGGTGTCAACCAGTCCCGTCACCTGTGGGGACCGGGACCTCCGGGAGTGAGCCCGTCCCGTCACCTGTGGGGACCGGGACCTCCGGGGTGTCAACCGTCCCGTCACCTGTGGGGACCGGGACCTCCGGGGTGTCAACCGTCCCGTCACCTGCGGGGACCGGGACCTCCGGGGTGTCAACCAGTCCCGTCACCTGCGGGGACCGGGACCTCCGGGGTGTCAACCAGTCCCGTCACCTGCGGGGACCGGGACCTCCGGGAGTGAGCCCGTCCCGTCACCCACGGGGACCGGAACCTCCGGTATGTCATCCAGTCACTGTTACCTGTGGGGACCAGGACCTCCTGGATGTCAGCCGGCAGCCCTGGGGTGCCAGCCCGTCCCTGTTACCTGTGGGGACCAGGACCTCCGGGGTGTCATCCAGTCCCTGTTACCTGTGGGGACCGGGACCTCCTGGATGTCAGCCGGCAGCCCCGGGGTGTCAGCCCGTCCAGTCACCGGCGGAGATCACGATCTGCGGGCTAGCCGGTCGCCCCGGGGTGTGAACCTGTTCCCAGCTTCGGCGGGGGTCATCTGTCCGACGGTCAGGATCTCCGGGGCAGCCGGCAGCCCCGGGGTGTGAACCCGTCTCCGGACTGGAATTCCTACACCCTGTCCGTGAGTCCGGACTAACCTGATCACAGGGACGATCTATAACAGCTTTCTATATCTTAGGTAGAAAGCTGTTATAATATAGATTCTGGTATAAGATATCTGACGTGATCACATTTGCTGACCTTCAAGGTCTGGCGTTGACAGACTTGGTGACCTCTCTGGCCTGGCGTTGACAGACTTGGTGACCTCTCTGACCTCTCTGGTCACGTTTGGTGCGGTGTGTGGTCTGGCGTGACCACATCTGATGGACGATATGTTCCGGTGTGACAGCACCTGATGACCCGTGTGTTCGATGGGGTGATGTGTGACGTACTGGCGTTGACCGCAGCTCAGCTTCTCTGACCGCAGCTCGCAGCGCGTCACCCCTGTACGTACATGCGACCGACGCTTCACCCCTGTACGTGCATGTGACCGACGCTTCACCCCTGTACGTGCATGTGACCGACGCTTCACTCCTGTACGTGCATGTGACGTACCGGAACAAACCTCTAGTGGCCACTTTCCGTGAAGATCGACGCCAAAGGCTTTCGTTGCGCCTTCGAACTAGTGCAGACCCATAACCAAAACCAGAAGCGCTCCACGATACATCTACTAACTCCTGGAAATATTCCCCAAGAAATGAACCACTTGTCGGAGACATTCCACGAGAAATGAACCGCTTCCGGGATAAATTCCACGATATAATTATCATTCCCCAGAATAGCATGAGTGTTCCAGCGCAGATTCATTTGCACAGAAATGCAATTAGCGATGGCCAAATTAAGGACAAGCATGCGATATCCTGGCTCATTTGAGGTGAAACTCCAACACCAATTTACTGCCATTGATTGTCATTAGTGACATCGATTTGCACTCAGAGCGCAAGTTCACACAGGTCGAACCGGTCCGATCAATGGCGAGTGAAAGCGAAAATGCTAAGTAGCAATGCTATGAAGGCGGATTGTATCCAGAATGATTTGGTAATTTGCATTTGCTAGGCTTGTTTGGTGCCGTTCTTCGACCAGGTGTCATACAGCAGTAAACATTCTCGAGGTTGTTGGATGGATGTGATGCACACGTGTATCTGGTCGGCTATAATGTCCACTCCTAGGTTAGCTTACCAAGGGCGTGCCACTACCCTGAGCCCCACTGTGGCCTGATGGTAGCCGGAGATTACCCTGAGCCCGGCTGTAGCATGATGGTAGCCTGAGATTACCCTGAGCCCGGCTGTAGCCTGATGGTAGCCTGCGACTGTCCTTACACAGAAGCCGTCTTTCGGTGACATAGAGCCTGCTGGTGTTGACATTGGTGGAGGCCGTCATTGGTGCATGAGGTGCATGGCACGTACACACGAGGTGTATGCCGCGCTGCCAGATGAGGTGCATGTCACGTACACACGAGGTGTATGCCACGCTGCCAGATGAGGTGCATGTAATACGCTGCCAGATGAGGTGCATGTCACGTACACACGAGGTGTATGCCGCGCTGCCAGATGAGGTGCATGTCACGTACACACGAGGTGTATGCCACGCTGCCAGATGAGGTGCATGTCACGTACACACGAGGTGTATGCCACGCTGCCACATGAGGTGCATGTCACGTACACACGAGGTGTATGCCACGCTGCCAGATGAGGTGCATGTCACGCTGCCACACGAGGTGTATGCCACGCTGCCAGATGAGGTGCATGTTACGCTGCCAGATGAGGTGTATGCCGCGCTGCCACATGAGGTGCATGTCACGTACACACGAGGTGTATGCCGCGCTGCCACATGAGGTGCATGTCACGTACACACGAGGTGTATGCCGCGCTGCCAGATGAGGTGCATGTCACGTACACACGAGGTGTATGCCGCGCTGCCACATGAGGTGCATGTCACGTACACACGAGGTGTATGCCACGCTGCCAGATGAGGTGCATGTTACGCTGCCAGATGAGGTGCATGTCACGTACACACGAGGTGTATGCCACGCTGCCAGATGAGGTGCATGTTACGCTGCCAGATGAGGTGCATGTCACGTACACACGAGGTGTATGCCACGCTGCCACATGAGGTGCATGTCACGTACACACGAGGTGTATGCCACGCTGCCAGATGAGGTGCATGTTACGCTGCCAGATGAGGTGCATGTTACGCTGCCAGATGAGGTGTATGCCGCGCTGCCACATGAGGTGCATGTCACGTACACACGAGGTGTATGCCACGCTGCCAGATGAGGTGCATGTCACGTACACACGAGGTGTATGCCACGCTGCCAGATGAGGTGCATGTCACGTACACACGAGGTGTATGCCGCGCTGCCAGATGAGGTGCATGTCACGTACACACGAGGTGTATGCCACGCTGCCAGATGAGGTGCATGTCACGTACACACGAGGTGTATGCCGCGCTGCCACATGAGGTGCATGTCACGTACACACGAGGTGTATGCCGCGCTGCCAGATGAGGTGCATGTCACGTACACACGAGGTGTATGCCACGCTGCCAGATGAGGTGCATGTCACGTACACACGAGGTGTATGCCACGCTGCCAGATAGTGAGGTGCATGTCACGTACACCACGAGGTGTATGCCACGCTGCCAGATGAGGTGCATGTCACGTACACACGAGGTGTATGCCACGCTGCCAGATGAGGTGCATGTCACGTACACACGAGGTGTATGCCACGCTGCCAGATGAGGTGCATGTCACGTACACACGAGGTGTATGCCACGCTGCCAGATGAGGTGCATGTCACGTACACACGAGGTGTATGCCACGCTGCCAGATGAGGTGCATGTCACGTACACACGAGGTGTATGCCACGCTGCCAGATGAGGTGCATGTCACGTACACACGAGGTGTATGCCACGCTGCCAGATGAGGTGCATGTCACGTACACACGAGGTGTATGCCACGCTGCCAGATGAGGTGCATGTCACGTACACACGAGGTGTATGCCACGCTGCCAGATGAGGTGCATGTCACGTACACACGAGGTGTATGCCACGCTGCCAGATGAGGTGCATGTCACGTACACACGAGGTGTATGCCACGCTGCCACATGAGGTGCATGTCACGTACACACGAGGTGTATGCCGCGCTGCCAGATGAGGTGCATGTCACGTACACACGAGGTGTATGCCACGCTGCCAGATGAGGTGCATGTCACGTACACACGAGGTGTATGCCGCGCTGCCACATGAGGTGCATGTCACGTACACACGAGGTGTATGCCACGCTGCCAAATGAGGTGCATGTCACGCTGCCACATGAGGTGCATGTTACGCTGCTGCACGTTCTCCAACATTACGTCATATCCTTTGCCATACGGAAATCATCGCCGCCAGCCTGTTTGACTGCCACTTCTCGCCACGACACTGGAACAGCGTCAGCGCTGGTGCGGCATCGACGCCAGCCTGTTTGACTGCCACTTCTCGCCGCGACACTGGAACAGCGTCAACGCTGGTGCGGCATCGCGCTAAGCTAACATTGATCCCATATGGTGCTGACACAGAGTAGTGTGTCCTGGAATAGAGCGCAGATGTCTCCAAATAGCCAAGATGGCCCGAACATATAGCCACGATTTTCGTGGCATTCAGTCCAGATCATTCTGACTGATGCAGATATAAGTTGCATTCTGACTGATGCAGATATAAGTGGCATTTTGACTGATGCAGATATAAGTGGCATACTGTCCGATGCAGATATAGCTCTAGCATTGAAAGCACAGTTATATGACGTCACGTCGCATACAAGCCTGAGGTACCTGGCAATGGTCCAGCACATGTGCACCTCATGACTTTTTAATTTACGCCTAATTAGTACATCTTCATTATTATCAAATTTTAACATTAGTCAGTGTATTTCTTTAAATTAGCAACAGGAACAAGAGTTGTAGGTATGCAAGTCAGAGCACTTAGATGTGTCTCAGCTAGGTCCATTGTTCAGGAATGCTCATAGATAAGTATGACAGTTCAGAAAATTACCAGCCACCACCAACGGTTTCTGCGGCAGGCGTCCTGGTCTTGGGCATTGGAGTCGGTCATGGTTCGTCCATTAACGGGGACATTAAAACGTACGCCAGAAAGCCTCTTACAAAACGCGCACCGCAGGGGGCGGATTCGGCCCCACTTCCCCTTAACACGCGCCCTGGAGGGCCTCTGAGAATTACGCGCACTGGAGGGGGGGGGGCGGATTCCGCCCCCCCCTAAGATCTCGGCTCCTAGTAAAGCTGGAGGAACGAAATTCGCAGGGTGGATGGGCACGGTAGTGAACTCTATTGTGTGCAATTTTCGTGACCTTAGGTCAATATCTTCAAGGTCAAATGAGGTCAGATTGGCAAAATTTTCCGGTTTTCCGTGGCTTGGCTTGTCATCGTTATGGATCGCTGTGATTGTGTTTAAATGCTCAAAAATGGGCATCAATGATGTTTTGGACATTACTAATGATGCAATGCAGCTGATAGACCCAACATTTGACCTCAGGTCACCTACATAGCACCACTTTATCAGGTCAGTTACCTGTTCCAGTTACCGGAACCGGCCGCCCGCCCGACTGCTCCGTCGGGCAGCTCGGAGCAATCGGCTTCGTGAAGAAGGGAGTGAAGTACATGAATAAAGCATGGAAACGCAATGATAAACAGTACAAATGACAACCAGTAGTGCATTTATGGCAACATTCCAGTTCATCAAGTTTGGTTCCATTAACCTGTCATGAACTTGACCTGACTTGACCTTAGTGACCTAACATGACCTTGAAACTATACAGCATATCAATATGCATCAAACAAGTCCCTAGTGTTGCCTAGAACACTTCCCTTTTGTCAATATACTGGGAGCGCATCTGCGCCGATTTTTGTGGTCTGGCGCTATAACATTTTTTGACTTTAGCGGCCCGTAACTTGAAAAATTTTCGGCCGATTTCCATTTTTCTTGCTTTAAACGACGCGCCGTTCATTTTTAAGCAGGTACACCGAAAATCGCGTATATCGACCGGTAAAATCTGCAGTTATTTGCGAAAAACCGGAGGGGTGGGCGGATTTCGCCCCCCTCCAGTGCGCGTGTTAAGATCTCGGAAATTACTGAAGCCACAGCATTTCGAGGGTAGATTACGGTGTTAGTGAACTCGCTTCATTGTAAATTTCATGACCATAGGTCCATGCATACAGAGTGAAATGAGGTCGAAATCGGCCGCCACACCACTCCCCGGCTCCACTGCACCGGTGTGACCTTGAACGCTCGGCGGCCGGACTACCGGCCGGAGGTGAGCCGCCGGCCGGTCGGTCGACTTTGCGCCCATGCAGTTTCTGTTTACCAATCGATTTCTAGTTCTCTTGTATACGATGCGCTTCTTAATTTTTAGCAAAGTCATGGGATTCCATTAAAATATCCCTGCCCGTTTATGAGATAACGTCGAGAAATAGGTGGGGCTGGCGGATTCGCCCTCCCCACTACCCTTCCGGTGCGCGTCATGTTAACATAAGAACCTGTTGTTATGCTCCAGCTGGGCAAAACCGTCCTTCCTTTGGCGTGCAGTGAAGGGATGTGCTGACAGCACCGGGCGTTGATTTGGCCCCATCGAAGCACTCTCTGGTCGACGTCTGCCACTCTCACATCTGCGTGTCTGTCACACTCACCTCTACACGTCTGCCACACTCACCTCTGCACGTCTGCCACACCCACCTCTGCACGTCTTCCACACTCACCTCTGTACGTCTGCCACACCCACCTCTGCACGTCTGCCACACCCATCTCCACACGTCTGCCACACTCACCTCCGCACGTCTGCCACACTCACTTCTGCACGTCTGCCACACTCACCTCTGCACGTCTGTCACACCCACCTCTGCACGTCTGCCACACCCACCTCTGCACGTCTGCCACACCCACCTCTGCTCGTCTGCCACACCCACCTCTACACGTCTGCCACACTCACCTCTGCACGTCTGTCACACCCACCTCTGCACGTCTGCCACACCCACCTCTGCACGTCTGCCACACTCACCTCTGCACGTCTGTCACACCCACCTCTGCACGTCTGCCACACCCACCTCTACACGTCTGCCACACCCACCTCTGCACGTCTGCCACACTCACCTCTACACGTCTGCCACACTCACCTCTGCACGTCTGTCACACCCACCTCTGCACGTCTGCCACACCCACCTCTGCACGTCTGCCACACTCACCTCTGCACGGTTGAAGCCGGACAGTTTGCAGAAGGCCTCGTTGCAGTATACAATTGGAAAGTCGACGATTTGAGCGTTTGCGAGCAGAAAGCTGCTATCGGCTGAAACAAAAAAAAACAGCATCATCAGCGACAAAAGCAGCATCATCAGCGACAAAAACAGCATCATTAGCGACAAAAACAGCATCATCAGTGACAAAAACAGCATCATCAGCGACAAAAACAGCATCATCAGCGATAAAAGCATCAGCTGTGCGTCAAAGGCAGCAACAGCAGCAGCAGCTAGTGCATCACCAATTCAAGTCACCCGACGACGGTGTTTTGTTTAATGCAACTGCACATAAAGTCTACAACAACATTATCGCAAAAATCCTCGCACCACATTCACGAATTTTGTGAGATGGCTTATGTGAAGGTAACTAACATTAGCAGAAATCGTAGCAATGCACAGGATGTGAGATAGTAACTTACGAACTTCCGAGATCTAGTGATTAATTTTTACAATCCATCTTGAGGGGATTCGCATTCGCTGCCATCATCTAAACACAGTTCCATTAGAAAGTGAGACGAGCTACGTAATTAGCTACGTCACACTTGGCCGCAGCGAGCGAAGTTCGAACCGAACAGGAGCGCTTCGGCAGGCGAGTCGCGAAAAACTAACCCCGCGTGAGTTACATAGACGGGAACGGCTTAAAATTTAGTTGTGTCCACTCCCCACCCCTGAGAGCGTCCTTCATTTCTGCTCACGTCCACCTCATAGCTTCACTCCACAGCCGCTAGCCACAAGTCTAACCATCACCACTGCACACGGGCACGACCCCCTCCCCTCCCCCTCCACCCCAGGGCAGTATCACCATCACCACTGCTCGTGGGCATGACCCTCATCCAGCCCAGGGTCGTGTCACCATCACTACTGCCCACGGGCATGACCCTCATCCACCCTAGGGCCGTTTTACTATCACCACTGCTCGCGGGCATTACCCTCACCCAGCCCAGGGCCGTGCCATCACAATCATCACGGAGTCATCACTGAATAGAAATTGCTCTGCCCGGACCCCACCACAGTCAGACATCGCAGCTATGCCGGACCCCGACCCCAGGCAGACACCGCAGCTATGCCGGACCCCGACCCCAGTCAGACATCGCAGCTATGCCGGACCCCGACCCCAGGCAGACACCGCAACTATGTTGGACCTCGACCCCAGTCAGATATCGCAGCTATGTCGGACCCCGACCCCAGTCAGACATCGCAGCTATGCCGGACCCCGA
Organism: Ashinkailepas kermadecensis; assembly: GCA_034440615.1. Lineage (NCBI taxonomy): Eukaryota > Metazoa > Arthropoda > Thecostraca > Neolepadidae > Ashinkailepas > Ashinkailepas kermadecensis. Next base: position 67,149 of record JAOTOM010004985.1, read on the forward strand.
CTCCAGGCAGACATCGCAGCTATGCCGGACCCCGACCCCAGTCAGACTCCCTAGCTCGGCCGGACCCCGACCCCAGTCAGACATCGCAGCTATGCCGGACCCCGACCCCAGTCTGACTCCCCAGCTCGCCCGGTCCTCGACCCCAGTCGGACACTCCAGCTCGGCCGGACCCCACCCCAGTCAGACACCGCAGCTCGCCCGGACCCCGACCACAGTCAGACTTCGCAGCTATTCCGGACCCCACCCCAGTCAGACACCCCAGCTCGGCCGGACCCCAACCCCAGTCAGACACCGCAGCTCGCCCGGACCCCGACCCCAGTCAGACTTCGCAGCTATTCCGGACCCCGACCCCAGTCAGACACCCCAGCTCGGCCGGACCCCAACCCCAGTCAGACACCCCAGCTCGGCCAGACCCCAACCCCAGTCAGACACCGCAGCTCGCCCGGACCCCGACCACAGTCAGACTTCGCAGCTATTCCGGACCCCACCCCAGTCAGACACCCCAGCTCGGCCGGACCCCGACCCCAGTCAGACACCCCAGCTCGTCCGGACCCCGACCCCAGTCAGAAACCGCAGCTCGGCCGGACCCCAACCCCAGTCAGACTTCGCAGCTATTCCGGACCCCGACCCCAGTCAGACACCCCAGCTCGTCCGGACCCCGACCACAGTCAGAAACCGCAGCTCGGCCGGACCCCAACCCCAGTCAGACACCGCAGCTCGCCCGGACCCCGACCCCAGTCAGACACCCCAGCTCGGCCGGACCCCGACCACAGTCAGACACCGCAGCTCGGCCGGACCCCAACCCCAGTCAGACTTCGCAGCTCGGCCGGACCCCAACCACAGTCAGACACCCCAGTCAGACACCCCAGCTCGGCCGGACCCCGACCACAGTCAGACACCGCAGCTCGGCTGGCTTGGCAGCCGCTATATTTGCATTTATCGCTGTGGTCTGCTTTAAGTGCAGCACTAAAGCTGCGTTCGAGCAGTACAACTGTTCATTTACAATTACGACTGGCCTCAGAAGCGGGCATAAAGCGCCAGTATAAAACGCAGCAGGCTCGTTAGCATTGCGCCGGCAGCTGCTGCGGAGTTCTACAAACATCAAGTACCGTGAAGCGGTTATCGGTTTTGCTCTCTACGCGGAAGCGCACATTAGGCCTGATGAAATAAAATGGCATTGCGAGAAAGTACTGCATAAGAGCAGGTTCATTGGTGTTCTCATGCTATCACCATGTCTTTAGATACACGTTTGCACGACTTGATAGATTTGAAGAACTTCATACTGAGAATGATCAAGTTTGGTCGAAGCGCCCTGAAGCTGAAATAATTAACTAACTTCATATTGAGATGGACGTCATCCCAACATGCATTACAATAAATGAATGCATTTCATCATATTAGCCCGAATCAATGGCGAGTGGAACTAATCCACCCACAACCCTAAATACTTACGTGGTCGCCATATCCAACCGCTTGAGCTACGCTATAGCCTGTGATTATTGCTTATGCGTGTTATCAATAATAATGTACTAATGTGACCAGCAACATTTAGGAAAGCATGCCAAACTATTTTTGCCGCATTATTTTACTTTGCATGCATAGGTGATATGCAGAGATAGCCCTTGATTTATTTCCTAACCACTTAGTTTTCGATCACTAAACTTACAGAGAATTGGGAAGCACTCGGGAAGGAAATTTTTGGGGAGTTTGTAAGCTGCATCGCGGTAAATTCAGCGCGTCGAATCGCAATATAGGTGCGCACGGGATATGCAGTTTTGGAGTAGTATTGGGATCAATGCCGACGTCAGGTGAATGTTCGGGGAGGAGTTGGAAATCCACTTGGTTCGGCATGTCGGACGGTTGCTATGATTTGATGGATGGTGGTTGATATAGTGCACAAACACTTGATTCTGAGCAGATTGATTCCTATAAAGCGAGACCCGGGTGCAGGTAGTGCTCTTGGAGGATATTTGACTTCACGTTTCGTAACTCCGCGACTATGTATGGCATCGTGCAGTCGCTATGCACATATATGAGGCATGTGGAGTTGTGAAGTAATGATGCGCTCAGTGGTGCTTTCAGGCAAATGTGCCCGTGTGGACTACCTGCGAATTCCGCAACTACTTCATCTGCAACTAACTATCCCATACATACATCACATTTACCTGGCGTGATGAAATTTACTGCATAAGACAAGGATGGATGGAACATATCACATCTCAGTACATGTATCAGCAGAATACCAGACAAGTATGCATATAATACGAACACTGTTTGTGGAAACCATACGTCTCATCATGGCCCGAAATAACTATCCAATATTTTTTGTCAATCCGTCCTGGCACGAACATGTTCCATCTGGTGGCTGAGGTCTATCTAAGCGAGCAGGCTCGCCACTTTCAAGATCAATATAGCATTGTAAACAATATTGTGCAGAACGCGCGCATTACTTTTCCTTCCCTGGATAAGCCCATGTTTTTTTTAAAAGCATGTTGCCTTCACTGGATTGAGATTGATATTCAATCATTGGTTTGAATGTCAATTCTATCGAAGCCCAAATAAAAAGGAAGTAACGACGATGGTGTGCATAAATTGTGACGCATCTTCCATTTTAACCCACCTGCAGCATGTGTGATCGACTCTCCTACTACATAGTCAATGCATTCTTGTTTATGGAAGATTATGATAGCAGTTAAGCAAGCTTTATCTCCACCTTATTGAGAATATTGCACCTTACTCATTGGACCTAAATTTGCTCATATTGAGGACCATCCTATCAGTGAATTCATCGGCGTAGAAGACCAATATTTGTCATATCTGCAGAACTATGTGTAAATGGTTTTAATTAGTAGACTGATCTGTTTACAGATCAGTGGACTTGTTGACGGATCATTCTCGAAGAACATCTGTCGATAAATGTAGCAGCAGTGACCCAACTGTAGGACCACTTCAATCACAGTTCAGTCCCTTTTCCTGCATCGGACCCTGGCGAAAATCGAATTGCCGATAGGAGGGTAGATTAGATTGCGAGGAACCAAACGCCGCCTTGCGGTATAAAATCGACTGCTAGTTTTCGACATCTTGAAACCTGGCGTACTCCTCCCTCCTGAAACATTGTTTCTTTTCATGTTCCTGCAGAACGCTCAAAGAATGCTGGAGTGTCATGTTATCGATGCCAGGTGAATCGCGTCTTTCTCAAACGATGACAGTGCACAAGTTATGCGCGGTCAACGTTCCAATGAAGCGTTCAGCAAATAAGCTCTTCCCACAATCCAAACACATTTCACCGTAGTCGGGCCATATTTCCAGGCTTCTTGTCATTGCATGAATGCAACGGCGACTGAAGCAGTCGTGCTAAGCCTGGTACAGCGGCAGTCGAGACTCACATCTCCCCAGTGTGTGTCGGTGTGAACGTTCACCGTCCGTGTGTGAAGCACGTGACCGATGGCGTCAGCCGCCACGACAGTGGTAGAGCTGTTGCAGACTTTCTCCCGGTGTGCTCGCAATGGTCGTCCAGCAGATAACGTGTCGCTCTCTGTGCGTCATCTGTTGTGCCTGTGGTAGCCGTTGACAATGGTAGAACTGTTGCAGACTTTCTCCCGGTGTGCTCGTAATGGTCGTCCAGCAGATCACGTGTCGCCTCTGTGCGTCATCTGTTGTGCCTGTGGTAGCCGTTGCCGAGGTTCTCCAGATGCATCTGAGCTGGTCGACCTCCGCTACGGCTGTTCAGGCTGATTTCACGCATGGTTTCGGCTATTTTTTTTTATTCGGAAAGAAATTGTGGCTGACACTATTCTGAAATGTTCATCTATCGGGAAGTGCGTGCGCGATTTCCGTGTTGGTTCATCAAGTCGCTCTGAGTAGCTATCAAGAGTCTACACCAATGTATGGCCTCTATTTCGTCCAAATGTGACATTTGGCAGCAACCGTCTATGCGCAGAGTTTCGGTGCTCTATTCTGCTGGAATTGTCGACTATTGCGGGTCGGTCTTCTGTTCGGACCGTTCTGCAGAAGTGCACAGAGGTTTCCATGAATATGTTCTAAATGGCCGTCTTTTCAGCAATGCAAAGCACTTGGCACTTGTGATTTAGATAGGACAACGGAATCGTTAAATACCCAGTAATTTGAACTCATATGATATTCATGCATTTTCCCTCCATACGTTTTCAAACTTTTGCTCGAGGGAAACGCATTATATTTCAAGGGACATGACAATGGTTTTTAAGAAGAGGGAGAGTCCAGGGAGAGTCCAGAGGCATTTAGTCCAGTTCCAAAAGTTCCTAGACCTGGTTACTTTTGGCATAAAAACAGTTGGCGGCGTCAGCCCAGGAAATGAGGTGAGGAAACCCAACAACAGAATCACCCAGGAGTTACCATGGGAAAGAGCACGAACAAACTTGTCCCATTACCCTACACCTGCTTCAAAACCATAAACACCTTAGATTTCGGCCAGCTTAGTTCCAACTGCGGAAATAGTCGCATTGTGATTTTTCGCCCTAAATGTTACTCATTCGCAGCCAAGAGGAGGGCGCTGCCCAGGCCCGCCGCCGTCCTCCCTGGGCGTGGTTGCACACAAGGCCATCAGTTCGCCTGGCTAAACACCTGCAAAGTAAACTCACAAGGATCGCACTCAACTGACGACTCGCACGCACGAAGCTTCGACATTCAGCAACGCGCACTTTTCTGCAAGAATACTAACAAAATCCACCTGCTCATATCCTTAGCGACGGGCATCACGGCCTGGTTGGTCAAGGAGAAAGGGGGAGGACAGCTCGTCACACAACGTGCAAAAATAGAACGAATGTGCATGTCTACTGCCATTTTCAACGCACCGCGAGAGTGGCTGCTGCCAGTGCCAGATTAACTGATTACGCTCCGATAAAAGGTATAGGGTAATTCGGTGCTCCTTTTGCACGGGAATTTGTCGATGGTGCGCTCGTATAGCTCCCCTGACCTGCGAAGTTTCATGAGCAATTCCAATTCTATATTAGCTTCCCCAAAGCTCTCATTCGCTTCTGTCACATGGTATTACGAGAGACGTTTTAGATGCGGCCATAAACCGAAAACGGCCTTTCGTCCGGGACTCTTGTGGGTTTTATGGTCAGCACGAGCTTCAGACGTTTGGACGTGTCTGGGGAGGAAGCACAGAGAACCCGTGATAGCATGTGCTTCCGAAGCCCTTGAGGGTTCAGACGCATACCTGTGAAGGTCCAGGTAGTCTCTAGCTCGGCTTTCAGTGCTGCCAAATAGCATACGCCTGAGCAAAATTTATTCAGAGCAGATGAACCAGAGTTAGCCCCGGTGATTCAGTTTTGAGCAGTCAAAGCGTTTTTAATCCATCCGTTGTGTAATCTCCACTGCTCCATAATCTTCCAAACGCACTTATGAAGACTGAAAAACCTGGTCAATGCATGAAAAGTGCGTCTGAGTTCGGTCCCACTACCTTGATCTGAATGATAATTGCGCTCTGTATAGTTACAGATCTCGCATAACATGTGAGTTTGCCTTTCAAGCCTTACGAGGGGAAGGCACACCACTTCCAGCAACATTTTCCAGTATTTTTTTGGAAGATTTTGTCACAGCTAAGCGCATTCAACTGCCAAACACCGTCATGGAGTGAAGACAAAGACATGCCTATGCTCCAGCTACGCGTCGGCAGGTTATGTGACAGCATGGGTGTCTTATAAAAAATCGTACACTGTAAGAACAGAAACCATCTGTCCGACAAATAGCCCAATGACCTACGCGCAGCACTCACTATCATCAATGATTGTTGTCGAAACACCTTACAAGCGCCGGCATGTTCTGCAACATGACACGTACGGCCCTCGCCGTACTGTCATCTTGTGTCACATCCACCGTGCCTGGAATACATAAAATGATCTCTTAAACAGGAACTACAGAACGTATGGCGCGCTGGGGCGCTGCGCCCACTTCCTTGCGCGAGCAAGCGTGGCGTTGCACCCCTTTGGTGAGCTCACTAAAATTGCTTACCCTCCCTAAACACCATGCTTCTTAAATAGTAAGTGTTCAGAGTTATCCACTGCATTCCGGCAGTTAGGTTACGTAAGTACGGCTAGAACATATGCTAACGATTTATGTCAGATCACTTCTTCAGTACTTCCAATGATTCAACGGAAATTATTGTACGGAAGTATTGTTTGGTGTACACTACGGTCTGCTCGGCATCACTGCTAGAAATGTGTCAAGCGTGATCTTGCTTGCGGTATTTGAAGCTGAAGTAACTGTCACATCCTGGCCATTTGGTCCCAGTAGAGGATGCGGTGGAACCTATTCTGGAATCGTAATTAAGAACGAAAGTTGCCCAAATCATCCAAAAAAATGCATAGTTGTACCTTAGCAAATCCCCACCAGATTCTTCACTTCCGGCACATACTATCGCCGTCGTATCCCCGTTGTCCCTTCATACCCTCTGGACCCCTGGGATCTAGGGGGTATGAAGGCTAAATTATATAATACAATATATGAAATATGCTACAGGTATGACTCCCAGAACGGCGTTCTCCCAGGAACGGCCGACTGCAGGAATCCTCTTCCTCTCTTTTCAGCCATTGTCACTTCTCTGGAAAATGTGGGCCTCTTGGTGAGGTATATGTTCAGCCCATTGATTTTACTCAGTTGGTGGTGCTCCCCCCGGCGAATGGAGTCCGCCCACCAGACGGATGTCCCGTTGCGTTAAAATTTCTTGGGCTGTCCTTGCTTCGGCCAGATATTTATTAGGATATCTTTTATTATTTTACCAACATGCTTTAGTGTCTCACAGGCATGGTCCTTGGAGCCATAATTTGAAAGACCTGTTTTGTTCTTTTTGTTCGTAAATGACAACTTAGACACGCGCTTTCTCGATCTGAAGCAGTGAAATGACTGAAAACATCCAACTTGGACCAACACGGAGCGTGACAAACCTCCCAACATAGACTAACACGAAGCGTGACAAGCCTCTCAAATTAGAAGAACGAGAAGCGTGACAAACCTCTCAACTTGGACCAACGCGGAGTGTGACAGACCTCCCAACTTCTGTCGATTGTAGTGCAGAAGTCGTCAGCCGCTCTTACAATTTTCAGACTTACGAAATGCACCAGGAATCCATCCAGAAGATAGTCAAAATGGCACGCGTATTGGATGGTAAGATATTGGGAAAGTTGGAGGAAGATGGCAATTTTGCTTTCCTTTACCAGCATAGACGCAGGCACAGCATTGTGGCGTGGAATGTATGTGGCACGATTTGGGGGAAATACTGAAAACCGCACAAAAACTACAACGATGTATGTGGTAAACCAGGAATGTTACACCTCAGTCCCGTTTGTTCCTGCTCGGGGTTCCCGACACTTGCGTGCTAGTCTTGTACCTGTCCTTTGTCCCGTCTGTTACTGTAGCGGGGTTCCCGACACTTGTATGCTACTCTTGTATCTGCCCTTTGTCTCGTCTGTTACTGTAGCGGGGTTCCCGACAATTGCGTGCTACTCTTGTATCTGCCCTTTGTCTCGTCTGTTACTGTAGCGGGGTTCCCGACACTTGCGTGCTACTCTTGTATCTGCCCTTTGTTCCGTCTGTTACTGTAGCAGGGTTCCCTACACTTGCGTTCTTGTGTTGTATCTGCCTTTTGATCCTGGACGACTGACGTTTCTGCGCATCTCTTTGTAAGCTTGTGGTTTGGGGATTCAGTGTGTCGTTCCCCACATAATGCTGACTAGATCCACCATACCGCGTGCAAACAGAGACGTTAGATGAAATGAAGTACCACGGCAGGCGCCGTAGAGCCAGAGCACCTCGGCGCCAAAGCACCGCAGAACCATAGCATCACAGCACCACCGAGCCAGAGCATCAGCACACCACAGCATCAGAGCACCAGAACACCAAAGAACCAAAACACTAAAACACCAGAACACCAAAGCACCAGAGCATGAAAGCACCAGAACATTAAAGCCCGGGACACTAAAGCACCAGAAGACCAAAGCAACAAAACACCAAAACAGCAGAACACCAAAGCACCGGAGCATCAAAGCACCAGAACATCAAAGCCCAGGACACTAAAGCACCAGAACACCAAAGCAACAAAACAACAAAACACCAGAACACCAAATCACTAGAACACAAAATCACCAGAACACAAAATCACCAGAACACAAAATCACCAGAACACAAAATCACCAGAACACAAAATCACCAGAACACAAAATCACCAGAACACCAAATCACCAGAACACCAAATCACCAGAACACCAAATCACCAGAACACCAAATCACCAGAACACCGAAACACCAGAACACCAAAGCCACAGAACACCAAGGCACCGAAGCATCAGATCACCAGAGCAAAAGAGCAGCAGAACTCCACAACAGTTCTGCTGACCAGCAAACCAATCTGAATCTCTCGGCCCAACGCCGCTGAACCGAAAGGAAGCCCGATGGGTGGGGGAAGACTCCCACCACTATTTATGGGTGGGGGAAGACTCCCACCACTATTTATGGGTGGGGGAAAACTCCCACCACTATTTATGGCGCGGACAGCAATCGTAGTCGCCACTCCGACAGCAAAACAATTTGCATAGCTTCCAGGACGGAAAACGCGCATCAACATAGTCAAGGAATATCTTTGGAACTTCAAATAACGCACAAAGGGCGGAACATTCCTTCCTGTTTCAGTAAGCTATGCAGACAGGCCATCTTCTTCCGTGGTTCCATTTTCGTAATGGAGGTGCCGACGGGATAGCACTGCCTCAGTCCTCACGTGATTGGCAACAACAGCCCAGTTCCGTGTGTGTTGTCTCAATTGCACCCACCCCTGGATGGCTCCATGCCTGGTGATATCTTGTGGCGTGTAGTGATGTGCATAGCGTGTGGCAATGTGCTGTGATGCTTGGTGATGTATCGTAGCGTGTGGTAATGTGCTGTGATACTTGGTGATGTGTCGTAGCGTGTAGTAATGTGCTGTGATGTTCGGTGATGTGTCGTAACATTTGGCAATGTGCTGTGATACTTGGTGATGTGTCGCAACGTGTGGCAATGTGCCGTGACATGTGGTGATGTGTTGTGACGTGTGGCAATGTGTAGTGACGTTCAGTGATGTGTTGTGACGTATGGTAATGTGCCGTGATATGTGGTGATGTGTTGTGACGTGTGGTAATGTGCCGTGATACGTGGTGATGTGTTGTGACGTGTGGTAATATGCCGTGACATGTGGTGATATGCTGTGACGTGTGGTAATGTGTTGTGGCGTGAAGTGGTGTGTTGTGACGTGTGGTGAGGTGCTGTGACGCGTGATGATGTGATATGGCGTGTTGCAATGTGTTGTGGCATGTAGTGATGTGTTGTGACGTGTGATGATGTGTTGTGACGTGTGGTAATATGTTGTGACGTGTGGCAATGTTCTGTCGCGTGTAGTGATGTGTTGTGACGTGTGATGATGTGTTGTGACGTGTGGTAATATGTTGTGACGTGTGGCAATGTTCTGTCGCGTGTAGTGATGTGTTGTGACGTGTGTATGTATATAGATGTGCATAGATGTGTATATAGATGTATGTATATAGATGCGTGGTTTTTCTTATTTTGTGCTTAATAATACTATTTCTGAACACTATAGCACCGGTTAACACTATAGCACCGGTTATGGTAGCACGGGCGGAAGCGCCTGCGTCGTCGGGATTCACAGTATCACAGTATCACAACATGCGCGGTGGCCAAAATTCACACCATAGCATCACTCATGACATTCTTAACATCCACAACATGACATCGCCACCAGCATCGCAATTCGAACAATTTCGGCATGATATTGGTGCACGTAGTTTCCACCTTCCCAGTCCGTATTTTGACACTCCTGGTCCGTGCTGGCACCTTTCTTGGGCTCGTCTCCAGACGATTACCACTTCTGCGCAGTGCATGTTTGTCAGGTTCGGCACCCCACCCCCACCCCCTTCGGCACCCCGTTCGTGGAGCACATGACGTTGACTAGCTTTAGAGCTAATTATTCACCCAATTTTACGTCACCATTTCCTGGTATCACCGTCTTCCATTTTGTCCAAAATTGTTATAATGTATTCCTTCTCATAGTTATTATTTTTGGCGTCATGATATTTCACAATCTCATCGACCCCCGCTTCAGCACGCAGATGAGTGTGGTCCTAACGCAATTCGCTTGTCACCATGTGCTGCTTGGGTAAGATAATTCCAAAATTGACAACTATCGATGCCGTGTCATACCCAAATAACACAGCATTAATATTTAAATAGTAATTTTGCAAGCAAAGACTACTTATTAGCTGTCGTAGCGCTTTTTCCATACCTGCCTAAATCCTGTGCACCCATACAGAAAGTGCTGCAGACTGGATACATCCAGACATGATAGGCATAGCGGACTACCCACAGCACCTCTTGTACCCAAAACTTTTTATTTGAATACGTCTATTTAGAATCCCACTGCTATCTTAGCGGCAGCGGACAAGACTGAGCGTTTCATAACAATTGGAGAAAAGGCGATTGCCATTAGACACGTGCGAAGTCAGCATACACACACACACACACACACACATGTATATATATATATATATATATATTTTTTTTTTTTTTTTAAATAGATTATATATATATTGTATCCATGTAGCCTAGAATGTAATGTATATATAGTTAGTATATATTGGCAGATATATGTTGTGAATGTGTGTCTATACCCACAAAAAACCAAATATCTTTTTTTTTTTTATTTATCTTTTAATTTTTTTGTGGGGGAGTAAAATAACAGAAAAAAAAATGATTTTTTAGGGATTTCGGAAAACAAAGTTTTTAATTTGTTATATTATTTTCCCAACCCCCCACTCCCCTAAAAAAAAAAAAAGGGTTTCCCCATAATAAAAAAAAACAAAAATATCTCTTAAGCTGTATAGCTCAAGTGCATTATTCAATGATTCTTGATCATCCAGAAAGAGGGTCGTGTCATCAGCGTATTGACTTCGTTTTATTCCGTGTTGTCTATTTTGTTTCCTCGAATGTTGTTTCCTGTCCATATGTTTATCGCTAACATTTCAGCCACCTGATTAGACAACATTCTGCACAATGGAAATCCATGGCAAGATTCAGGGGTTCACGGAAACCATTTTTATGGGTATCCGTTGTTTCCTACGGTTAGCTGGGCTCCCATGAATAATAGCTTGATCAATTAAGAAAGTTAGGACCGAAATTAAAAGATTGCAGCATAAACCAATTACAGTCATGTTCAAGTGAATCAAACTCGTTACGGTAATATACGGCCAGTAGTAACCCATCGAGGTTATCCAGATTACAGTAATCGATTACACACGATATTAATATGATGCCATTCAAAAATCCAGTTTCATTTTTGCTCACGATCTTGTCTGCAAGATGGACCCTGTCTGTCGGATCGACCCTGCTTAGCCTGTTGGCCATAACCTTTGCTATTACTTCATAATGCACAAGACATTTGGCCTTTTATTAACCAATAACTTCTGATGTCCCGTCTTCGGGTTTAACACTAAGAAGCCGTGTCTATGAGTAATGAATAGCTCCTGATTCGCATCATTAATATACCCGTGAGAAGATCCTTCAATTCTTCCCAGAAGAAGGTGACGAACGATGCTGAAAATTATAATATTCCTGCTGTCTTGTTCTGTGGCAATTTTTCCAAGGCGAACTTATATTCGCCTTCGGTTCCTGGACCCTCTCATGCTAAACTATCGTTTGAGAGTCGGGGATCACTTGCCTCTATTGCGAAAGATTGAAAATCGGGCTGGCGTACTTGTTTTGATACACACAGTGTTCGAAAGTGTTCTACGTATACTTCCGAGATTGCCTTATTGCTACATAGTATATTTCCAGCTCTGCCTCGCAGTGACGTCATGGTTACCGCTGCGGTTCGACGGCGCGCAGTCCAGAGAAAATACTTAGTAGATTTTCGCCTTCCTCCATCCACAGAGCTCGTGAGAATTACAATTGCCAACTTACCCCAATTGAATTTCATGTTGAGTTTAAATAACTCTGATAACATTTGATAACTGACACAATTTAATTTCAGTTCATCTAGATTGTTCCTAGTCCTTTCACGTTCTGAAACAATCTTCTGTAACGGCGAGTCTGGCAGCTATGCCCCTAGTTGGCTGAATTTTGTGTATTATGTCTTTTTCGGCCAATCGCAATTCACATGCAATTGTTTTGCTCCTTTCATTGCTATGACTCGAACATTACTCAATAGCAGGACAACTTTAGCTACTTTAAGATACCACCTGCGTAACACCCATAATTATTCCTAGATATATTTACCTCGAGCTTAATTTCCTCCGCGAATAACTTCACAGTCAGTCAGTCAATTGGTTATTGAAGCGCCACGTATTGGGTTCACGGGCTTCTGAACTTAGGTCAACAAATCAAAAACAAAATAACGGTCGCCCAAAATACCAAAATCAATTCGACTCTGGACAGCATCGTTGCTAATCATTGCATTGCTTACAAGGGCAAACTCAGTGCGCGACTGCTTCAACTGATTTAATATGGGCCGCGTATGCCACCTAGTAGTAGGGTGCTGCAATCTCCACACATCACTTTAGGCAAACTCGTTTGACATCAAGCATTTTTATTTGCATTAGAAGCCCTGTAACTTTGATTATCATGAGCCAATCCTCCCAAATGAATGCTAAGATATCCATCAATAAGTGTTCCATTATTACCATGCGCCAACAGCAATTCTGTAAGGATATCCAGATAAGGAATATTTTTTGCCGTTGTTCGTCTATTGCCGGAACATACACAGCCATAGCGAACATGTAATTTATTCACGTTCGTACTTCTAGACAAACGATGCTCCACTCTATGCCACGTGCAATTTATGAATATATTGTCCAAAGCCATGAGGAAATATTATTGATACACCTGCTTGCTTCGACACTGAGTCATGCGATAAAAATAGCTGCTCTCCACGTGCTCAGTTCCACATGACATTTCACACCTGCCACGCCATGATAATGATAGTTCTGTATATGATACGAATGTGTCGAAATATGGATCGGTGCTTTGCACGATTTCTCAAACCTACTGGATGCTGAGATACTACAGTAAATTGCTCCATCTTATTTATACTTTTTATTGTTGATAGCATTACAACTGCAGGCCGTCTGAGTAACACTGTGCGGGTAAAACACCCAGTGCTCGGAAATTTCAATCCAGCCGGCGTGGCCCCGACTCCCGGCATTAGCGCACGGCTCACAACTGGCTGGTAGCTAGTAAGTTCCACGTACTCTTCCCCCTTCCGATGCCAAGCGATGCTCACGTTGGAGTAAGTTCCACGTACTCTTCCCCCTTCCGATTTCACGCGGTGCTTACGTTGGAGAAACCAACCTATTTCCTCCCCCCAACCAATCTCCCCTCACCTTCGGGCCCAGCCCAAGGCACGACTGGCACAGGCACACTGATACTTCCCTTCCCCTACCCTCACCCTTCCCCCACTTCACGTGACCTCGACCTTGACCCGCCACCCGCTAAATCAGGCCGCCGACAGCGCGCCTCAGGCGGCGGAGTGGACCACACTGTAACAGATGCAAACATAAATGCGAATGCCAGGCAGTGACATCTGGTGACGCAGCAGGCGGACGCCAGAGATGCACGAGTCCAGGCGCGTTGTCCGCCATCATGGCAGAGTCCGCCCCCGCGCCACGGGCGAGCCAATGAGTGGCGGATTGATGACGTCACATGTCTGCCCACCGAGCACCGTCCGCGGCGGGGCGGACGCAGCGTGCCACAGGTAGCGCAATGATCGTCAGTGGCGCCCTTTCAGCCGGTCGGTTCGTTCATGTTATTTTTTAATCAATGCACACTTGACCAAAAATCATGCAGCTGTTAGGCTCGTTTCAACATTACACCCAGGAGGTTTGGTATATGCATTGAACAATTTGATAATAAATCCTAGAATATTTCAAAGGTTTCTGGCATGCTAATTGCCGAAAACAGCAGATTATCAATGAAATTAGTTGGTAGCTGAAACATGTTCATGATATGCAGCTATCAAAAGTAAGACTTGCAACTGCATAAAAAGCCAAGCAATGACAGTTAGATTTACTAGTTATCGAACTGTAGAATATGGCTCCAACCAGGCTAAAATGACGATGCATGGCATTAGACAAGCATTGCAACATCTTGCATAAATATGATGTTCTAATGCCATTGCTTCTGGTCCATGGCTGTATCAACGATACACATCATGTTCTTCAAAATTTGTTTAATGTCAATACAAGGTAAAAGCAAGTATTCTCCCAGTATATAAATTATTTGTATAATGACAGGCTTCCATAGTAACGGCACTCAATGCATCTCTTAATATGCACTGCTTAATAATTGCATTCATAATCAAACGAAAACAACAAAACGGCAGTGTTCGACACGATTTGATTCCTTCATCTTTCACTGATCCGATCATCCTCACTGCACACCGCCTACATTGTTTTAATAATCATAACATTAGATTCACAAGTCATGATGCAATAATCTTCATTCGTCAAACTTCACATTGCATCCTCTACAATGCTACCCATATTCCATGGTCAAATTGCCATGTCCTCCATGGCTTGTCAGAGCACTTGGTGCGCACTGTAAGGTACCGAGCATAAAACTCAAGCAATGAATCATTCATTGCACGTTGGGCAGTGGCGCTAGATTGCTTACGGAATGAATGCATGGACTGCAAAACAACCTTGGCACATCATCATACAACTAGGGAAGGAAGGTACAAAACAACCTTGGCACATCATCATACAACTAGGGAAGGAAGGACAGACAAAATGTCATCACCATAATTCATTAATTCATATTAAAGTGCTATAACCATTCAAGGTTTGTTTCCAGACGTGGGTGTCTGGAAAAAAGGTTGTAATCTTCGATCGCTTTCTTCTTTTGTTCGGGCCCACTTGTTGCAGCATCCACAGAGTACAAACATGCTCGTCATTTTGTTTTACTTAGCTTGTTTTACTTAGCCAAAGCGAAGGAGCATGGCTTTATTTTACTGTATTTGCATAATGCCAAAGCGAAAGAGTATGACTTAATGTAAGGTTATTTGTATAGTGTACTTGAGGTAGATGTGTTTGAAACATGTCACTCTAAACACATTTTATAAATAAGCGATTCATGTTCGGTTCCACCATCGTTTCGCAGAGCACTTCTTGCCTGCTGGACATTCTGATGTTTGGACATTCTGACCATGTGCCACCCCAAGTCCTTCCAGGATACGTCATTAGTGCGCCATTAATGCCCAACGATAATAACCGCGTCCCAAGCTCTATCTTGGCATGTTATGTCAATCGCATACCAAGATGTGTATCACATGTATACCTCACATGTAGTTGCGAAACAAATTGTAACAAAGTTAGTTATAACTATGCCGTTCGGCACTCATCGTTCGAGAATACTCCGTTATATAACGCTGCGTGTCACGTGAATCATGCCGCCACTGTCTACGGCCGGCTGGACGCGTCTTAATGCATGTTATGACTTACGGCCGATACCTGAGTCACCGACGACGACTCTGCATCCTGACTAGACAGCTTCGGAATGCCACTGTCGACTGCAGGCAGGAAATGCTTATCAAATGTTATGGGTTATGTTTGCGGTCCGAGCCGAACAGAGAGGACTCTGATCTGAGCTGACATGGGATGTCTCTGATGTCTGAGATAGACAGCGCGCCCACATGCAGAGTGAGCCTTTGTTCTAGAGAGTTCATGGCCACTGGCAATGCGCGCGCAGGCAGTCATGTGACGTGTTGCGGGCTGATCACGTGACCAGTGACGTATCATAGTCTGCGGGTACCTAGCGAAGGTGCCGCGAGGGAGAGACCCTCTGACTACCGAGCGCCCGTCGCGAGCAGACGTCACCGCTGGGCGGCTGGCCGCCGCCTGGCTAGCCGCCCTGGCTGGCCCCGGCTCACCACATTAAGGTATCGAGGTACGTCGGACAACTCTGTCTGAGAGTCGGAGATCGCATGTGAGGTAGTTGCACCTGTCTGTCAAAATGAAGCTACATTGTTAACGCCTATATCACGCTGCGCCATTAATGTCTGATCTTCGTGGCCATTTGTCTGTTGACTAATTTGCACAATATACAAGTGCTGGCTTTGGATGTGCTTGTCAAGATGTGAGATCAGAGCTCTGAGATGAAGGCTTGGAGCCATTGGATGAATACTCCCGGGGTCTTAGTATCGTCCAACGCTGAGGTCAAACCCTAGACAATCAACGTGCCAGAGAAGTTGCCCCCTTCAGGGATGGACCTGAAAACCTTTTCTACAAAATCGATATGCAATAAATTGCAACCTAAAAGTTATTCCTTTGTTACTTTTATCTTGATCTGACTGACCTAATATGAACTCGCCATATTGATGTCTCCAAGAGTCCATGCATTATCGTTGGCTGCTGTTTCATAGTCTTATGTACTTGATATCACGAAAAAAACTGATGTCATCTTCTAAAGATTGTCTTTATCCTAAAGACAAGTATTAGGGTGGTCTAACTATCATAACCGTGATCTTCACATGTTATGTTCGTCAATAATATGCTCGTGATGCATGCACAAACAAGGTGCGAATTATTCCATAGCAGGGCGAAAGTTATGCTAAAACACTGACATTCAATAGTAAATCGACGGTTTCCTCTTTTTTTTACAGACAAGAACTCAAGAATGTTGAAAACTCAAACATATCTTCATGGTCTGACACGGTGCACACTTGATATTTGCTGAGAACGCTTACAACGGTTAAAGAAATAGGCTATTGTAAGCTCCATGAAAACCGGTCGTTGCGCTCAAGCGCTAGACTCCGAAAATTGTAGGGGAGAGTTACATCCCCCTCCTTCGTTGGCGACGGTTAAGAGTAGCGTGGAACACCATGGTTGAAGTGAGGCAGAATCGCCTCCAATCTCATTATATCCCGGGAATAATATGCTGCACAGTTAGTCGCGAATCATTGCTTTTTCTCATCCGTGCAGAATTCCAAGCCGAGTCGAATGGCGTGTCATTGCGACATTTATTGAGATTAATCAGTAACTTTGGGAGTTCCTGTCACTCCAAATCAAACTCCACGGTTTGCATCCAATGAACATCGAAGTTTCTGCGAAGTTGTTCCCGTATTTCTGTGCTGATAGCAACACCAAACTCGCGGCTATTTGTGTGGTAATGGACATACTACGACATAGCTTGAATTATTTTCAGCTGAGCCGACTCGGTCTCCAAAGACGTCCCATAAAATCGCGCGCATCGCTGAATTCGCCACAAACGGACTGCTATGGCCTCGGTCTGCCGTCCTGGCGACCCAATATTAGACACTTTCCGGGACCATTGCCCACTGGGCTGTACGTGAGCAGACGAGTGAAGTTTATCATCTGAACCTGCTCCATGTGTGTCGGCGCGGCACGGCGGCGTCGGCCACCTCACGCCAATCGATGCCGGCCGGGCTTCAGCGGAGAGGTCATGTCGCGTCTGCTCCGGACACGGCCAGCCGCATGGGCTTCGAATCGACGCGATCGCGATGTGCGCCCAGTCTCCCTGTCGGGGCCGGAGGGGAGGGGGACGGGTGGACGATCGGCGCTGCAGACTGCTGATGAAAAGTGACGGCGAAAAATGAGCAAGTTCCTATGGGCGCGTGGCTCCGTTTGAACTGCGCGGCGTGCACCGGATGCCTGGTAGGTAACACGCGTGACGCCCGGTCACCGTCAAAGACGTTCGATTTGAACTTGTGAATCGTTCGTCGACTGCAGCTGAGTGGTACAGCAGCACATGCATGAAGTGCTGCTGGAGTGCATGAAGTGTAGCGATTTGCTTAGTGCAGCACAAGGAAAATGTCTGGTGAAGTAAAGCTGTGCTGGCTGACAGCATGCGCACTTTAGCCCGCGCCGGGTAAATCCACCATCGCAGGACTGGGAGGCGAGTGGGTCTTGGAAACCTCCCCCTCCACATGCTTCCGAACTACGTAAGCTGGATATAATGTAAAACACCGTTAGAAAGTCCTGGTCATGGAAGCAGCTACATAACTGACATTTGCATTTTGTCCTCCAATTAGGTCATCGGAGATCACATTTGGTCGATATATGGAGCTCGACTTAAATTCCTCGACATGATTAAACGGAAGCGGAGATTGTTTCCCTCGGCATCGTTTCTCAAGAAAAAACACGACTTAATGTCTTTAGATGAAGCAGAGTAAAAGGTGTTAGAACAGGGTAGGCCAAGTAGGGTGAGAATCAGGCTTGAAAGCTAACTTCCAAACTATGTATGCAAGAGACAGAAAATGTCCTTTGCAAGTCCATGTAGCCTAGAGCTCTTATCACAGGTTATTTCTTCATTTCTGGCCATGCTAAAGTCTTTGCAGATCATACTAGGGAAACCTAGTCACATTATCTACATCCTGGAGCATGATCGGGAACATACGAGTATATATATATATTTATATATATATACATATATATATATATATATATATATATATATATATATATATATATATATATATATACATATATATATATATATATATATATATATATATATATATATATATATATATATATATATATACACATATATATATATATATATACCTATATATATATACCTATATATATATATATATATATATATATATATATATACAGGGGTGTCGATTTTTGAAAAACATTGGGGGGACCGAAGTGCCAAAACACTAGTTTTTTTTTCGGTGCCCAAACAGGTTTCTTTTCCGGCGTCCGACGACTTCTTATTTTGTGGATCCTTGACGCAATTTTTCCGTCCGCAAGGTGACATTCCGGGTATATATTGGTACTTGGGAAGCCAGCTGCAACTTGTGGGGCTCCGGCACGACGTTTTGGCCCCAGTGAGATTTTCAAGAGAAGCGGCGTGAATTTGTTTTTGTCTAAGTGCGATTTTTGGGGCCCCGTCGTCACTTGTTGGGATCCCTTGCGGTGGCTACGACACGTTTGTGGGGGCCCAACAAGTTGTGTGGGCTTTTGGAGCTATTGTTGAGATCCCAGATTGATTTTCCGTGTCCGGACTGTTTTTCATTCACCCGGCTTCATTTGTTGGGTGATCTCAACGAGACTTTTAGAGCCCCGGTGGGACCTATCAGGCGTGATTTTCAGGGTCCCGGGTGATAATTCTTAATACCCCAGTCTCGGCGTGATTTTCAGGAGGCCCCGGCCCGACCGTTTGCGGCCCCCCGTCGTGATTTTCTTGAATCCCGGCACGACTTGTTTGCGGCCCCAACGTGATTTTCAGGGGCCCAGGTGCAAACTTTTGAGGCCCCAGCGTCATTATCGGGGCCCCTGCGCTACGTTTGGGGGCCCCGAATGTGATTTTTCTGAGCCCCGGTGCGATTTTTGGTCGACCGAGTGAAATTCTTAGGGAGCATAGCGCATTTTTTTCCTAAGCTCGGCGGACTCTTGGGGGCCCCACAACCTATCAGGAGGGGGGGGGGGGAGGGAACTTCCCACAATTCCCCCTCCCCATTCGGTATGTCACTGTGCCATGCAATGATGCAACATAAGAATCCAGGAATAGTTCATCTGTTTCATCACACATGTGATTTCAACTCCCCAGTTATCCAGACAGTTTGAGGAAAGTCAAACATCTGCTACATGGATCAGCAAGGATGGATTGTAAGGCAACATGGATACCATGGAATTCCGGTCAGAGTAGTTATGCTACAATACATACCTTCTTCAACACACTGCTTTGGAGAAGGATGAGCTCCTGAAGTTTGGTCAGGGTTGGAGTTGGAGGTGGATGGAGCAACACTGTGAAGGACATAACATATGGTTCAAGAGACTTGTTTCCATTAACAATACAGGGGATGAAGTAACATTTTCATTGACTTCTATGGTTTTCATTGGCTTCATTGACTTCTATGGTGTCCTGAGTAAGCAGGACAATCGAGATGGGTTTCTGTTATATGCATTTTTTTTTTCTTATAATAAGTTTCATCCGAGTTCTTGTTGGGCTGGCTTTATGAACCAGGGTCGGATTGCTAAGCAGAGCTTGTTGCGTGAACCCTGGCCCCACCACCCGATCCATTAATTCAAGTTAAACGGCAGAATTTTGACCGAAAGTTTAACGTGCCGTCAATTCACCGACACAGCCGCCCGGTATAAACTATGTTATAATGTAGCTTTTATACCCCAGTGAGAATGGTATGGATTCACTCATCAGTGAATTTGCAAACATACTGATGTATCAGTTAACACCAATGCAGGGAGCTATGTGATCAACATGGTCTGTGCCCTAAAGCCCAAATAACTAAGTAACAATGCAGGGAATCTGCTGCATAACAGTTTGACCATAAATTAGCCATGATATATGGCATCATACTTCCCATGCTATTTACAATAGTGAGCTATATTTTGTGTACAAACATCAGGACATTAGAAATGTTAATTAACGTTACACACATCAGTTCCTAACAAGTGTCAGCAATACATTTCCTTCATGTGGTTTAAACATGATTCAAGAAAGCACTGTCATCGATTTTAAACTTGCAAAAAGAGTGGGCCGCCTGGCATTTTGAGTGCTATTTGAGTGAATTTGCTGTCTTGTTAGTGAACTGACCACTTATTGAGATATATGTACTTTAACTTTGCCTGCTTCCATCATGAAAATTTGTCATTTTCCAATACATCAGAAATCATCAGAATAACTTCTTGTCTACAAACCGGTGTATGCATTTCTATGAATTTCTCATATTTTTTAACACAAATGATGTAGATCTGATCTGCAAATTTATAACTCAGAAAATGTTATCAGCACAGGATTCCATTCCTGAAAATATTGTACTTTCAAAATGTTATTGTTCTTTGTGAACCAATAAGTGCAATGCTCTCATGCAGCATGCAGATGGAGGTTCATCACGTACACCAGGTAGCACAAAAGAGATATTATTGCAGTATAAGGTAACCACAAGACATGTTTTACACCCATTTTTACCTCCACGAATCATTCAAAGGAGCTAGGTTTTGTCTAATTGCGTTAGGCTAGGCTTTTGTTGTAAGTTAGTAAATAAAAAAAAAAATCTTCAAAAACGGTTCAAGCTAGATTAGGTTACGTTAGACTTTTTAAGTTCAAAATGTTTGAGAAAAAAGAAATTGGGGGGGAGAATTTGGCATAAAAATAATCATTTCTTGCATGGAAGTCTAGGCTAGGTTAGGTTAGGTTACATTTTTTTTAATCTGAACGTTATTTTTCATCCTATATTACTCAAATCCAAGCCCCCTTTTCCACGTTATTTTTCCTCACAAATGAAAAGTGTGCATCTGCAGAGGAAATGAGCGGTTACATCATGTTCAGCACATTAACAAACACTGCATTAAAAAATAAATTAGAAGAAGTCAGAGAGTACCATGAGCTGAAATATTACCCAAAAAGCCAGGTATTATCACAGTTTAAGGTAACCACAAGAAAAGTTTTACACACATTTTACCTCCATGAAGCATACAAAGGGGTGAGGTTTGTCAGGTTAGGTTAGGCTTTTGTTGTAAGTTATAAGGTTAGGCTTTTGTTGTAAGTTATAAAAAAATCATTTGTTGGTAAATAATTTTTGTTAATGATTTTTCTACAAAAAATAATAAACGGTTCAGGCTAGCTTAGGTTAGGTTTTTTAAGTTGAAAATATTTGAGAAAATGCCTCGAAAACTTAAATTAAAAACAATTAATTTCTTGTATGGGAAGTTGAACTATGTTAGGTAAGGTTATCATACATCTTGAACATTATTTGTATGCTATATTTCCTTACTCCACACCCTTTTTTGGTGTTATTTTTTATTCCCAATTGAAAGGCATGCATTTGCGAGGAAAGGACATTAAATGTGTGCTTTTATGTATTTTATTAATATTTTTATATTTAAATTTCCAATGCAACGTTTATGAGTGTCACTGAGCTGATGGCACTACTCAGTTTCTGTGCAAATGCTTACTTTCCAGGTTGTGAACAAAATAACATTAAAAATGGGCTTTGAGTTAGGTAACATAGCAATTAAAAGAAATACATTAAAAAATCAACATAACCTAATGTAACCTAAGCTGACCTTGGAGAAAACAACTATAAAAACAAGATTGCAAAAAATATCTAGCAATTTATTTTATTGAAATTTTACAAATGAAAAAACCTAACCCAACCTAATCTAACCAGAATTATTGTGCTTTAAGGTGGTAACAAGGCAAGTTATTACACATTTGCCTCCATAAAGCAAACAAATGAGCTATGTTTGGTGATGTTAGATTAGTTTAAGTGTTTTAAGTTCGACATTTTTTGCAAAAATTGTTCCAAAATTTGAAAGAAATAGATCTTTTTCCTTTAAAAGCAGCTTATGTTAGGTTAGGTTAAATTGGGTTACATTTTTGTATTGTAAAAAAAATAAATTGCTTGAAATTTTTACAACTTGATGTTTTGGTTTTGTTTTTCTCCAAGGGGAGGTTAAGCTTGGTTAGGTTAGGTTATGTTGCATTTATTTTATTTTTAAAAAAATACTTTACCCTATGTCACCCAATTCAAAGCTTTTTGTTGATGTTATTTTGCTTACAACCTGAAATGTAGGCATTTGTATCGAAAATGAGTGGTCCCATCATCTGAGTCACATTCATAAACATTGCATTGAAATGATACATTCCACGAATTCATAAAACACCTTAAAACACAAATTTACCAAAATCGTGTTTATCACATTCCTAAACATTGCATGGGAAAAAATTAATCAGAAATTACCTTAAGCTGTAAATTTACCAAAAGGTGTGCCAACCCCTGGACGGAAATGCAACACTAGGTGCCCCAATCCTGGGCAGAAAGGGCACTAAGAGCAGTGGAATGAAAATTTTAATAAAAGTAAACTAAAAACAGCTCTTCTTGAAGACAAACGTGGTAGTTATGTGATATTAACATGAAAACCCTGAGCACAAATCAGAAAAAAGCATGGACTGCATCAACTACATTTTCTATGTACCTAGCATGGTGTTTTTCTTCTTTTTTTCTTCAACTTTTTTATGAGCATAAAAATAGCATATGTTATTGGGGGGGCCAAATCAACATTGGGGGGGCCAAGATCAACACTGGTGGGGCCCTGGCCCCCACAAAAGGATACAAATCGACGCCCCTGCCATCTAGACATTAGGGGGATGTCCCCATCCTAGCCCCGCCTTCAGCGCCTAAAATATAACACAAACTATAACGTAAAATTCCCTTTATGTAAACGTCCACATGCCTGCACCTTGATCGCAAACACCCGCTTTTATAGTCAGACATGTAACGTACTCGCTTCAAAAAAGGTGGCGCAAATGACCTCTGTGGTCCGGTACGCCTGAAAAAGTCACTCCCCCATGCAGTTAAATTGAAACCTGCCTGATGCTACCAATTTCTGCAATATACGAATAAAAACCTGTGACGTCATCAAGGTTTGAATGCGACTTTGGTGTACCTTTTAAAATAATGGTATTTTTGCGGCGTTTAATAATGGTGTTTTTGCGGCGTACGAGGCATTGGGCTTGTCAAGGCTATTTGTCTTGTATAGCATTGATCGTGGATGACTTAGGTTTGCTTAAAAGTCATGTGAGCCATAGCTTTCTTTTTTATTCTTTTAGGAATACCAATTATATTGCAGTAGCCATGCAGCTTCTTGCTGAGTTTTCTCTGTCATGGCATCATAAGCTGGCAGATTTGCCCACACATGGCTCTCGTTTTCCCCATATCAATATTGAATGCATGCATTGTTATTGGTCATTTAGGTAGGTACCTATGTAAATATCAAGCTGATGGTGTGATAGGTGGGCTGCTGAAGATAATTATAGTTTGCATATCCACAATCTCAAGGATGATTGTCTGCTGTTCACTGGACAATGCAAGTTTGACAATGACTGGAAATTAAGAATGGATTTTTTCCTGTTTAAGCTCACATGTGTGTGGTTTTGCCATTGGTGGTGTGTACAAACATCAGTATGACAATCCAATTGTTGTTTTGTGGCTTAACATTAAAAAAGAGACAATCTGGTTTAAAATGCATCATCAGCAAATCTTAACATTTTATGGCGTAAGTTTTCCTTGCACAGTGGAGGGAAATCTAGCTATTTTGTTTTTTTTGCACATAATTTTGAATTGTGTAGCAAAAGTTGGATACTCAGTCCACTATCTAATCCAAACCTGTTCTTTTTCAGTACAAAATGTGCTGGTTGACATCAACTAAGTTTTCTATGTACCTAACACAGTGTTTTTCTTCTTTTTTTCCTTTAGCTTTTTATCAGCATAAAAATAGCATGGGTTATTGGGGGCCCAAGTCAACATTGGGGGGCCAAGATCAGCATTGGGGGCCATGGCCCCCGCAAAAGGATACAAATCGAAGCCCCTGTATATATATATATATATATATATATATATATATATATATATATATATATATATATATATATATATATATATATATATATATATATATATAGACCTTTGGCTTTTAGGATATCAAGCAGATGTACACAATTTGCTTGAATGGTTCATTGGAAGGACCCGAGACACAGACACAAAACACACACACATACACAATCAGATATATATCTATATATATATATATATATATATATGTATATATATATATATATGGATATATATATATCTGATTGTGTATGTGTGTGTGTTTTGTGTCTGTGTCTCGGGTCCTTTCAATGGAACCATTCAAGCAAATTGTGTACATCTGCTTGATATCCTAAAAGCCAAAGGTCAAGTCAGGCCACACCGTATGGTCAGGGAAAGTAAGCTAAAGTTTGAATACCCCAGGCACATAGCCTCTGAAGTATATGTAGCGAAGCTTCCTGTGGGGGCAACTTAATCCCAGAAATTCAGCCCCCTACCCCCACAGTTCATGTCGCGACAGTTTCCGACGGATACTGTCCTGTCTGGTTGCTTACGTAGGCAAGCGACCGCTCCGGTCGGGGCCGAGCAGTGGACTTTGTACAAACCCCTCCCTAATTCCGGCCGACATGCTGCAGGTGTGACTCGATACCCTGCCGCCGTCGTCAGATGATGAAATGTCAGTGGGTGATGTGAATGTGAATGCCAGTGATGTGGATATGAATGCCAGTGATATGAATATGAATGCCAGTGATGTGAGTGAATATGAATGCCAGTGATGTGAATATGAATGCCAGTGATGTGAGTATGAAATGTCAGTTGGGCTGCAGCGCCCCGATCTGTCGGCTGTCTGTGTACAGCGTGGAAGTCGCCGAGTCGGCATTGCCTGATGTAGGTGCTGAGACAGCAGTGGTTCCCACAGAGGGACTGAGCTCAGAGCGACTCTGAGCTGGTGCATTGAGTCTGCCATTGTTCTCTGGTCGGGCCGATGCCCTGGACTGAGTCGCGTGACCATGACGTGATATGGGCGTAGTCTGTTGCTTACCTCGCGACGGAGCCGAGGCCTCAGTAAGGAACTTGCCGCCGAGATGCGCGGGCGAGCGGTCGCCCAAAGCCGGGCGGCTGGCCGCCGCCGGCCAGCCGCCGGCCCCACACTACGCCAGAGGTATGTCTGAGGACTCTGATCGAGAGACGCTGTGTGACTGTAGAATGTAGTCTTTGAGATGATAGTTGTAGCGTGTATGAAGACCGGTCCGTATGTAAGCTGAAGTAACTGTTGTAACTGCTGCACTATTGAAACGGAATAATCATCGCCATATTTCTGCTTATAAATTATACAAATATAAGTGCTGGATTTTGAGGTGCTGTCAAGATGTTTGGATCAGAGCTCGGAGATCGAAGAACATATCGCATTGATTATACCCGAGGTTTTAAATATCGCAAACGTCGAGGTCTGACTAGCTATCTACGTGCCAAAAGAAGATTTGCCCCAGTCATACGCGAAGTGGCTGAAAAATCCAGGGGGCCGTGAAAGAACTTCGTTACATATACAATTTTGTTACGAAGAAGAACTCGCTTATTCGCCGATTCGCTTATTGACATAAGTCATCAACGTATCAGCTCCACTAATAAACGAAGTCAGTAGAGTCAATAAGTCGCACACACAATAAGTAGGGGCGTGGAACACGTCAGTGATACATAACTTCTTTGGAAACGGTTTGATTAGCTTATCGAAAACGCCGCCTTTCTAAAACTTCGGTACGAGACACATATTGCACAACTTCGTTCTTGTACGCTTATTGACATAAGTCATCAACGTATCAGCTCCACTAATAAACGAAGTCAGTAGAGTCAATAAGTCGCACACACAATAAGTAGGGGCGTGGAACACGCCAGTGATACATAACTTCTTTGGAAACGGTTTGATTAGCTTATCGAAAACGCCGCCTTTCTAAAACTTCGGTACGAGACACATATTGCACAACTTCGTTCTTGTACGAACTTATGTGGTTGGGGAAAAAATATCAGCATCACCATTGACACGGAACAGAAAGTTATTCACAACCTGATGAATCCAGGTTAAAAATCGGCCTCGGAAGCAGTTCACACGCGCGCGTGGGACAGAGACCAGCTGCCGTCAACGCGTCTATCGAGTCGATGCGTGCGGCGAAAAACAACTTAGCATGGCTGGCGAATGAACCCTGGCCGCAAAACTATTATAATCAATACAAGATACTCTCTGTGCCGAAAATGGGACGAGGTTAAAGTGTTGATACAGCACCGATATGGAGCATAATGCGGATACTCGAAGATGTGATTTTGCATCCAGAGGAGAAAGCTATATTCGACTCGATCGATCCGCGCCGTGTGCGTTCTGGCAGCGTCCAAATGATGCTGCAGTACTCGAGGATCGACCTCACGTGAGTGTAGTAGGCCGCCAGCAGGGCGCCGGGGTTGAAGCTGGCTCTGTCACCGCCGGTTTGGATAGAGCGGGTGACCATCCCGAGGTCTCTGCTGACGTGGCTCTGCTGTACTGGCCACATGCGCGGCAACGGTACGCTTCCTGTCTATTTTGTCGCCGAGATCCCCCTATCTCGTCGACAGCTTCAAGTTCCTCGTCACCTATGTCACAACGAGGCAGGTTGGATGGTCGCGCGCCTGAGGACCATCGTAAACGATTTTCATTCTGAAGGATTTAGGTTGATGCCCCAGCTGCCGGTCCAGACTCTGAGGAAATCCAAGTGCCCCTGAAGCTCAGCACCGTCAGCGGCACCTCGAGCGTTGCGGCAAATGCTTGCGTCATCAGCTTACATTGGGCAGCTGGACTTGATCCCATATGGCAAATCATTGACGAACATGGCAAAAGTCAATGTCTAAAGTAGTCCTCCCTCAGCTCAGGGACGTCGGAAGTCACGGGCTATCAATCTAATGTTTTGCCATCCATAATGACCCTCTGGCATCTATTGGACAGGCATGAGATAAACCAACTTAGAACGGATATGATATTAACGCATCTTAATAATAAACTGTCTAGCTTCCCACCTTATGACCTGACCTTAGGTTACGCTGGACCAATATATAATGGATAAAATGATCACTTCAGCCTTCGCCGAGTGTACACCAGTTGGAAAGCAATTCCATGGAAAGAACAAGTCAGGTCAGATCAGGTTAGATCACACAAGATCAGGTCACCTCAGGTCATACCCGAATCGAAATGTGACTTCACACGGAACACCAACATTCTGTGCAAGATAGCATTGTGTAGATTACACATGGTGCTTGACCAGACCTTGTGTCATTGATCTTGGATATAGTTTAACCAGAACGCTGATTACATGCTCGTTTTCATCTTCTGCATACAATACAATACGTCCTCCTCCTCCCTCCCCCCCCACCGCAATTGAGGTCCTCCACTCAATGCCGTAAAAATCATGGTTATCAACCTAGCCTTAGGCCAGTAATCATAACCTTCATCAAATTTTCGAGATGGCAGAGTTGTTCGTCTTGATAAAAGAACAAGATAATATAAGATTGTGCTGAGTTACGCGATATGACGAATGAATATATTTTACACGTGAATATATGAGGCATGAAGATATATTGGGAGGGACTCCCGAGAGTCTCCACCCTCCCACCCTGTTCGGCCAGTGATAAAATAGCATTTCGCCAGACTTTGCACCGATGTGGAAGATCCTGTGTCACTAAATTTAATATATCTCCACGTCTGTTCCTCCACCTCGCTAACTGAGAAACGGCTACATCTTGCACAGTGCGCAATACTTGTGCTAAAGAAATTCGCTTCCCGGAGGCCAAGGTGCTGCAACCGATACTAAACGTATCGGGATTTCTTGATAGCTTTTAGCATAATTTAGATCAGGCGTAAACTGTCTGCACTTCGTTTGTTACTGTAGCCACTAATTGTGTACTTCCGCATTGCAGATCAACAGGGTGATCGTGAGTGGCATGACTTAGCTTCCAGGGAGATCCTGCTGTATCTGTCAGGACAGTGACACGGTTGTTATTACAGACTTAGCGTAAAGAAACATCGAGTATTACCGGGCTAACCGACAAGGCGGGTCTTTCTGTAGCACATGCCTTCGCGAATGAAAAGGCTATTAAGGAGCGAGCTGCCATCACAGTTAAGCGGACGCACATTTTCCTCATTATTTCTGATTAATCGTAATCGCATCATGTCCACCGCCAGCTGACCATTGTGAGCGTCCGACAGTGTCCACCATACAATGAGGCCACCGCTCGTGCTCCACTGTTTGGCCTGCATGCCTTGGGTATTATTGATCTAGAGTGAGAGAGGAGAAAGGTGAGAGAGAGAGAGAGAGAGAGAGAGAGAGAGAGAGAGAGAGAGAGAGAGAGAGAGAGAGAAAGAGAAAGAGAAAGAGAATAGAGAGAGAGAGAGAGAGAGAGAGAGAGACAGAGAGATAATAATAGAGAGAGAGATAGAGAGAGAGAGAGAGAGAGAGAGAGAGAGAGAGAGAGAGAGAGAGAGAGAGAGAGAGAGAGAGAGAGAGAGAGAGAGAGAGAGAGAGAGAGAGAGAGAGAGAGAGAGAGAGAGAGAGAGAGAGAGAGAGAGAGAGAGAGAGAGAGAGAGAGAGAAAGAGAGAGAGAGAGAGTGGGAGAGAGAGAGAGAGAGAGAGAGCCAGATAGAGAAGCTGCAGAGACCGTGAGGCGCATGCTGGGCCGTGGGGCTTCGCTGGCTTCGCTGACACTGTGGACGATGGAGCATCCATTTGGTTCCCGGGGCATGACATTAAGTACACGCCGAAGCAGGTAAGGTGCCACCCGGTCGGAAGTTCGGTGTTTTATGGAGGTGCATGGGCGAAGTCTGTTAGAAGGAATACGGATGGGAGAGGGTGTCAGGGATGAGGACTAGAGATGGCGAGCACCCACCATTTTAGGGACCGAGTTCCGGACATGGTTCGTCCACTGTGACCGGGCCTGGCTTGAGCCCGGTCACAATGCGCTGCAGCCAAATCAAAACCAGCATGCGCTGCATGCGCAGAATATATTAGCATTGTTTTTCATTGATATGAAGACTTCATCAGCACGTTATATCAATACGAAGCATTCATTATTAACCATCGAACTGGCGCCCGCTGACTTACTGTAGGAAAGTTCGGTTCATTTGGCAATGATAGTCTAGGGGTTTCCTCGCCTGTACAGTAACTGGTTCTTAAATGCAAGAAGTTTTCAAATCCTACAGTCATTAATGCCCTTGTATTGACCGGGTAATAATAATCAGCAAAATATGGCGACAACTGATGCAATAGTTTCAACAACAGATAAAACAAATACCAGAGCTATTCTTTCCAAGTTCGTGTCTCCAAATCCCCAGGATTTGGAGTCACGGACAACCGTCCCAACCTTACTCCATCTTACCGCGTCGACCGCTCAACCCGTCTGGGTGAGGTGTGTGCGCGAGACTCATGGTGAGGTGTGTGCGCAGTTGCTCATGTAGAGGCGGCTCACTTGGCTTGGCCCTGGCCTGTCACGGGCCGGCATCACCTATTGCAACACACCGCGAAGGGAAGGGTCCGGTCGTCGCATTCTACCCCTGACACGCCCTACATGTGGCTTGGTTACATGGTGCATGGGCGTATGGTACATGTGGAGGTCGATCGGCCGCCGACTGTGAGAATGGTAACTGACTTGGCATAGCACCCGGCCACAGCCGAGAATCGAGGCGACATGCTCACGTCGGCGACATGAGCCAGCTGACTAATTGGGCCAGCTGACTAAGGGCTAGCTGACTAATTGCATCCGCTGGGAGCCCGGATCCCGCGATACATGGGAGCAGCCGTTATTAGGCTGCCAAACGCATTCGAAAGAGGGTCCAAAGTTGGCTTCGTTACAATACAATACGTTTTCAAGGTTATGGGGATGAGAAATCCCGCCCCTTCAACGTTTGTTCTAGACCACGTAGAGAAAGGCGGCTTTCACCAACACGTATAATCGTCCACTTGGTCTTTGGTGTAAGGCTATTTTGTATACCTTTTGCCGTTGACCGCCCAGGTCGGGTCAAATAGCTCGAAGCCGGCCTGTCACGGACTGACAGTTCTATTTTGCCGGATTTTTTACTCCTCGCTGCTTACCAAGTTAAATTTGCGGGTACAACATGGCACCGATAGCCAGCTAAGTTTATGACGAACATCACGGTATCAGGGCATTCAAAGTCAAGACCAACGGTAGGAGGCGAGAGAAGCAGCATATTTTTCCGTGTTCGAATTTAATTATGCCGTAGCATACAAACTAGCATACAAATACAAAATGATAATGCAATGCAACGAATACACAGGTGGGTTTGGAAAGATGCGCTGCAGCACATTGTGCCCAATGACTTGATGAAGGATCATGTATTAACATCTTACGAAGCAAGTTCGCCCACTTTCGTGGGTACACTTCTCGCACGGGGAGCCGGTATATCAGTGGTTAATCTGAGCATCTGGCATGCCAGAGGTACAGGGTTCGATTCCCCACGACGCCCGCTCTTCCTGCCCGGGTGCGAGGCAGGCGACGCCATACGGTCTCAGCTGCTGAGTGCGTCGTAAAGCCACAACAAAACAACACTTATAACATCTCATCGGTTTTCTTAATTTGTGCATTTCTGGAGTAAAAAGGAGGGGCAAATTCGAATTAAGCATCGCAGGCTTCTCTGGACGACACTTTTTTTTACAAAAGAGTCAACTTGGATCACACCAGGTCACCTGGATCATTGACCAAGGATGATCCATGATACATCCATATAATTTTGGCCCTAGGTGGGAAAGGGAGTGCTGAATTCGAATTTAGTGCTTAAGGCTACTCTAGAAGTAAGTTGTCTGTATGAAGAGGGTCAAATGAGGCCAGCCTGATTCATATGGGTCTTTGCCTAGGATGACATTGAGCAGGTTCAATAATTGATAGGCACGTAAACGAGATGTCAAATCATGTAATAATAGCATGTCATATCATTTAGCTACCTAAAAAGGACCATTAATTTGGCAATTTCCGAGGAGAGAGGTACAGGTACACATTTTTGATGATACCTCCATGACCTGACCTGATATCGACCCGAAACATGTGCACCCTGATTGAAGAAAACGCACTTTATGATCTATAGGCCGGTTTTGGCGTCGTGATTGTTGGGCTGGAAATTCTGAGCATGAAAGCAAATATTCAATGTTGACCTTGACCTGACCTGACAAGCATGGATACACTGGTTACCCGGCCAGGCCAGATTTTTAGCCGAGGTAACTGGTTTTTCGACTTTTACATATTGGATCACATCGGACGCCAGTTTCGACCGGATGATCAGGTACTGGATTCAGCATGGTTCAGCCAGCTGTGGGCTTTCATGATATGCAATGAAATTGTCCTGTGATGTTTCAGGTCATTGGCTCCAGATGTAATATTAGTGTAAACGACAGTGAGTTCATATGACTGTCACCAATGAAATGTTGTTATTGCGTTGACTGATAATCCGAGAACAATAGCTGTCCTGCGCCCCCGGAACGAACACATTGGCTGTATTGACGTTTCCTGACGTGGGAATATATTGACATTCAAATCAGGAATAATATGACAAGGTGCGAATTCTGACCTTTGACCGAACCTGGAATGCAAACTATTCATCCGAAATCAACAAAGCTGATATTAACTCTCGCCGGTCCGGCCAGCACGCCCACCTTCGGTGGGCCGGGGAGGCTCTTAAGAGCCCCCAGCCCCCCGGCCCTATACACAAACTGACCCACGATCACCTACCCTGGGATAAAATACAAAACACCGATAGATGGCTCTGGCCATGGGGAGCCGGACGCATACCTTACGTTTGCGATTTCTTCGATGATGATTACACCAACATGGTTAACATGTTATCACAAACATCACAATAGGTTAAAATACGAGCATCGGCTTGAATCCATGGAAGGTTTTTGGCAGAGCTTGTCTTCTTTCGGAATGTTTGTTTCCAAGCGTTAACATGGATGAATGTGTTTATATTGGTCATAGTAAAAAGGGTGACAACAGGATAGGTCAGCTCCGGAAAGAATCAAGCTTGAAAACCAGCTTCCGCCGAACTCTGTGGTGGAAACATACGGATGCCATTGGTAAGCCAATGTAGTTTAGAGCTTCAAATCGCCACTTTTCCTCATGTTCGGCTATGCTGATGTCCTTCAAATTTTCAGAGAGGTCATCCGAGTGGTATGAACTTGATCTTGGGGAAGGACCTGGAAAATATGAATATGCATATATATATATATGTCAAGCAATAGGTGCGCATTTGTTCGACATCCAAAAGTCCTAAGGTCAGGCTAGGTCGCGCCGTGTGGTCAGATCAAGAAATATCAGGCATGAATACCCCAGGTACGTCACTTTTAAAGTGTAAAAGGTGTGTTCTAAGACGAACTCATATGATACTGCAAAATCTTAACAAATTCTCCATCTTCTAACCTCGTAACTAACCTCTAACCTCGGTAGTCTAACTTCTAACCTCACATAAGATCATACCGGGACAATGCATGGCTTAATAAACATGGTCATTCCAGCCTTCACCTATGTGTATACTCCTTGGTCGGCAATTCCATGTACAGCTCAAATGTGCTTTCTTAATTGGAAGACACGAGGTCGGGTTATCTCAAGTCATTGGTTGGCCATCCAATCTCAGGTCGTCTGGCTTAGGTGGAGTTGAAATCGCATTTAAATATAACTTCACGAGGAAAAGCAACATTCTGTGCAAAATGGCATTGTGTAAAAGGTACATGACACTTGATTCAATCTGACGTCAAAGACCTTTCACACATATTTGAACCAGTCTGCCTATTATATCCTCATTATCATTTTCGACATACAAAATTACACAAAATTCAATTTTCTTGAATGAATTCGGCATGACACTCTGAAATTGACCTGACATCACGTCGGTAACATTGACATTACTTGAGATTTCGAGATAGCAGGTTCTTCGTCTGAAAACAGCGTGATCTGAGTATGGGGCTGGTATGTTGCAACTGCTCCGAATAGCGGCACTTTCAACTCTTCGAACACTGCCTTCTGCGACTCGTCCCAGGTCAACAGACTGTGGTGACCTGAATCCAAAACTTTTATGCGATGTGCACAACAGGTGCATGGGAAGATGTCCTAAAATTATGTGTCTCTGCGACTGCTCATTCGTCGGCTATCCCAAAAACCTGACGC
Source organism: Ashinkailepas kermadecensis (assembly GCA_034440615.1). NCBI lineage: Eukaryota > Metazoa > Arthropoda > Thecostraca > Neolepadidae > Ashinkailepas > Ashinkailepas kermadecensis. The sequence continues at coordinate 100,705 of JAOTOM010004985.1, forward strand.
GGGGGAGATTCTCGAGAATCCACATTCCCTCAGCACACCAAGGGTAAATTGTCAGTGGCCGCTGCGGTTCGGTGATCGCTTGAGAGGGGGAAGAATACAAATTATCCAGCAATTTGGAAGACACGCTGGGAGTGTTTGATTGAGCATGACTACAAATGTTGTGGCTACCATTTACGTTATCAGTGCTATGCCATAAAGTCATAAAGTCATACACGAAATTCCCCCGTGCGACCCTGGAATCAGGGAGCCTTCGCGGCCTCTTCTCGGTTTGGGGTCGTTTCCAGCTGCCACGAGCCCTCTCCGTTAGCTCAGCGACTCTCTCCATCGGTACAGGGGCTTCCTTCTTCTGCTCAGGCCCTCTACGTCAGGTTCTCTTCCAACGATCTGGGTTCCTTCTGTTAGCTTAGAGGTCCTCCATATTGACTCTGACCGAGGCCCTTAGAGTCTGCCCCTAGGAAATCTCCATCGATCCGGGACCCCATTAATCGGCCCGGGACCCTCTCAATTAGCCCGAGGCCCCTTTCGTCGGGGGAGGGCATGACTCATTGGTCCCTGGAATCGCCAATGCCAAAGCCGGCCCAGTAGCCATGCGTGTCCGACCTGGGGTCCCTCTCCGTCGGCTCAGTGGCCATATTTAAGGACCCAGGGTCTATTCCGTCAGGCTGGCAGGCACTCTTTCAAAAGCTTGGGCTCCTCCATTAGATCAGGGGCCCTTTATCAGGCTTTGGCTCCTCTCTGCCGGCCCAGGGGCCTTCATGTTGGGTCGGGCCCTCTTCTCTCCGACGATCCAGGGGCCCACCCCGTTGGTTCAGGGGCCCTTTCCGTCATCCCGGGGCCCATCTGACGACCCGGAGCATCTTCCGTCGGCTTAGAAGTCCTTCACGTTGGCCCAGCCCAAGCAACCCAACAAATGCTCGTGAGCACTCAACGTCGACTCAGGGATCCTGTTCATCGGGCCGGGAACCTCTCCATCAGTCCAGGACCCTATTCATCGGGCCAGGAACTTCTCCATCAGTCTGGGGCCCTGTTCATCGGGCCGGGAACCTCTCCATCAGTCCAGGACCCTGTTCATCGGGCCAGGAACTTCTCCATCAGTCTGGAGCCCTGTTCATCGGGCCGGGAACCTCTCCATCAGTCCGGGACCCATTTCGTCGGTTCAGGGGCCCTCCACGTCGGCTCAGGGTCCCTTCACGTCGGCACCGGATTTTCACAGATCGCCCGGAGGCACCCTGGAGCGCCACATTTATTCGTGCGTTGTGCGCTTCATCACCGCCTACGTTAAAACGCAACGTGTTCAGCGGGCCCTCTTGGGCCTCTTCAGGGCCCGAGGGAATGTCACCATAGCCCTTCTGGATCCGACACTGGTTTTTAACTGTGAATAGCGAGTTTGGCTCTGTTCGACGGCCATGGTCCCGACTCGCACGAATTACAGCCTGAATACGTCCACATCGGCACTGGGATAAATGACGTCAGCGAGCACTCAATCACAACACTGCGGAAAACAGCGCTGAAGCCGCCCGAGTCGGCACTGAGACGAATGACGTCAGCGAGCACTCAATCACAACACTGCGGAAAGCCGCACCGAAGCCGTTCCGGTGGAGCGAAGCGCTCGCTGACCGGGCGGCCGGGCCACGCCATTGTATCCCCGCGGATCAGCGGCCAATAAGGCCAGCACGATTGGCTGCCGAAGTCAGTAGTGACGTCACCGGAGTAGAAGGAGTCCATCCCGCCCGACACGGGGCAGCCACCTTTGGGAAACAAAAGGGAGGTTCGTGACTGGTGTCACTGATGTGTGACGCGTCGTGCTTGACGGTTCGCTTTGGGATGATGCGCGTGGGTTTGGATAGTTAGTTGTTTCCTCCCTCTCGCGGAGGGGGCGAGAGGTGTGCACTGAAGTGCACCCGGAGTGGCGCCTTTTCCAGGTCAGGCGGGTGCCACCTTTCCATGGGTGGCATGCGCCTCCTAGTGCCCCCCCCCCCCCTCTCTCACGTGGAAGAGGCTGCGAGACATCCCATCCGCCAATGATTATGATGGCCCCCAATCGATTTGGTCCGCCCACCGCCTCCATGTATTGATCTCTGAATTGTCGGAGGTCAATAACCTTGGGTGTTCCGAGACACGATTTTCACAGATGTAGCGGAATTAAATAACAAGGCGTGATGTACTAAAATAACTGATACTTTATTACAATGTTTTTGTAACATTCATCGACCAGTGACTTAAAAAAGCCCTGTTTACCTAGTTCATTCTTTCGAGGTCATCTGAGGTCATGTCTATGACAAATTTTACTCCGGTTGCCTCGTTGATGCTTCCGAATATCCCGGAGTTGCTTCAAGCCCTGAATTCGAACTTCTTGCCCATTTTATCACGAGATCCACAAACATATTCATTTTGTTTTTGTTCTTGGCAGAACAGAACAGCAAAGAACATCTTCTTAGTTCTGCCTGCAGTTGGTAATCATACATCGTCCAATTCCTGCAATGGATATGATGGTGGCTGGCAATGCTGCTGTATATCCCCAACAAAAAGAAACGTATATTTCTGCTTCTGGCTGTAGGAACTAGTGGGGCATGGCACCATGCAAAAGGTGTATGCGGTACCTTTTCTGTTCTAAGGATAACCTACGTGTGTAACATTATGCTAGGCGGAGCGCATTATTACTTTTGGAATGGCCTTTCACTTATCAAGCTCTCCTAATGGAACAGTTCCCACCCATACGTGTCGTAATCAGCTCGCGTAAAGACAGAGTAGGGAAGTCAGAATCAAAATTAAATTATTTGTCAGCATGCTGCAGAATAATTAGTTCGGAGTGGGCCATTCGTTACACGGACGTGTTGATAAAGAGACGATTGCCACCGAATTAAACTACGAGATGTCACGCCAATCAAGCATGTTTACCGTTACCATAGCAACCACCTAGAGTGAGTGTGATAATCTTGAGTCACATGAATGTTGGAAACTCTGGAACGGTGTTGGGATTCGGGGGAAAAGTAGAATTTGAGCGCTTTTAGTGTGTCATTTTGAGTAATCTATTAGCTCTTGCCTGAAGAGCTAATAACTCTGCTAATAACTCTCGTTTCTCACACACTTAAAAAATAACTCTGTCTTCAGCTTGCTATGTTTTCATGGCTAGAGTCGCGCAACAAATGCCGTCAGGTGCTGTTTTTCGGCGTTCAACTCATTCGGAGGCATAGGCGCGCTGCTACTGCTTATGTCATCTCGCCAAAGATATATTTGTAGTTGCGCCCTGTTCTGTTATTCGTACAATACTTACGGCATTTGTATTAAAGACAAATGGATAATTATCAATGAGAACGTTCATGAGGGAGGGGGCTCACCCAGATAAAGAGATACATTTGGGGCGGTTCAATAATTATGATCGGGTGGCACGCTTTCATAAGGACGCCAAAATGTTTCTGCTGGAGCCACTTCTTACTGGAGGGGCCCACTTTGAAACTGCCAAGTGGATTTTATTCTTCCGATTCGCACACTTGTCGTTTCTTTCCTGAGGTGTAGGGTATGCAGTCTGGCTTTTCCGGGGGAAACTCAGCTCAAGGGGAAGGGGTGCCAACGCAGCAAAATGGGTGCGCTTGATCGGATTGCGAGAGGCACCTACCCGTACTGCATTCCTCCCACTGAATTCCATCCTGAGCTACGGAATTGGTGCAATCCTTTCGACTGCTTCGGAGAGGTGAAGCAGATTGGGTGGATCTCTCCTGCCCCTATTTGCTAAGAATATCACATGTCATTGTCAATTGGTGGGAAACATTTTGAGTCAGACGGTGCTGAAGGCGGGGCTGGGTGGGGTCACCTCACGGATGTCTAAATTGTTTTAGTTTTACTATACTCCTCCGTAAGACAATTTATAGCTGGGGTAAAGGGGGGTTGCTTTGAGAGTGACAAGAAAGTTGATTTTGCCAGGGTGCCGGTATCAGCCTACTCTTGTCGAAGAGCACCAAGGGGTCTTAACAGTGCGGACAAGGAGGTAATTGTCCACACCGCTTATCACGCCGGCCGCCGCGTGTTAGTTGTTAATAGAGGGTTAGTCTAAGCATGCCATGCAGGGTTGTCAGTGGGATTAGTACGGTGTTTGGCAATTTGGCTCATCTGCGTCCGTTGTACCTTTGGGTATCCGTTTACGTTATGAGTTGCAAGGTAAATCGGCTCATCTGCGTCCGATGGCTCCTTTCGGTAGTCGCTTTACGTTGGGTTATTTTTTTCGTTTTTTTCCTAATGAAATTCGGTTCATCTACGTCCGACGGCACCGCTAGATAACCATATATTTGTAATTGGAAAGCAAGTCGACTCATTTACGTCCGACGCCATTGCGGGGATGGCTATTTGCGTGTTTCCTACGAGTGTTTCGCGGGCATGCATTGCGTGTTGAAGCGAGTGTTGGTGGTCTGGTGCCTACAGTGCTCCTGCTAGTTTTGTGGCGTACAGATATTCAAATATAAATTGAAGGGAGTTATGGGTACTTGTCACTCAGAAGCGATGGAAGCGACTTAATGCTCTCTTTTTGGCAGAATGCATTAAGTGGTTGTTTTTTTTAGCATTAAAGGTACTATAGTCTAGTAGGATGTGGTCTATGCTTAATGTGGTGTTGCAGGTGTCACAGTGAGGTGTTGTGTATTGGTCATCTTCTAGTTGATGCTGTGTTAGCTTAGTGCAACCAGTTCTAAGTCTAATGAGGACGATTTCTTTTTGTCGGTGAGACTAATTTGATGTGTTTTATGTGCCTTCCGTTGGTTTGATGTCGTGGGTGTGGTTCGATTTTTGTGTGTTGAGTTGCGTTGTGCCCGTGTGTTCTGATGATGTTGGCGAATGTGGCGTTGTAGGAGTCTTTGCAATCGTCCACCGAATATTCCATATGGGATGTGTTCAATGCTGAGGCTTGCTTTGCGAACCGGTCTGCTTCTTCGTTACCTGGGATGTTGGCGTGGCTCGGTATCCAGAGGAAGGAGAGGTTTCGTTTACGGTATAGGCCACGATTTGTTGGATTCTGTCAAAGACTGTATGTGGACAGTGGTGGGTATTGGCGCTAATTGACTGAAGGACGGATTTGGAATCTGAGCAAATTACTACGCCTCTAGCTTTACGCCACATGAGAATGGAGATAGCGGTCATAATGGCCATTGCTGCAGCTGAGTAGATAGAGAAGTTATCCGGTAGACGCTTGGAAAGCCTAAGGCATGGTCCAGTGGTGACGACGCCTACCTTGACCTCGTGTTTCGACCCATCCGTGGGAATACGAGAGTTTTGTGGTTGTTGTCATTGGCGAACTTGTGAAAGATGCCAAGAATATCCTCCGATGCGATAGTCGATTTCTTTTCCGAGAGCAAGTACTCGACCTTTGGTTGACTGAGTGTCCAGAATGGCCCATTGGTCGGTCGAGCTGCAGTGGTTGGCATTGTGTGGTCAAGATCTGAGAGAGCCTTGGCAACTTGAATACTATATGGTGGAAGTTTGCGCCAAAATCGGCTCTTGTCATATCTGTCAGGCGTAAAGCAGCGCCGTGCCGGATTATTTGTAATGGATTTGATTTTAAGGTGGTAGCGGCACCGCTGTTGTGTCCTCCTGAAGTGAAGTGGAGGCGTGTTTGAGCCCACTAGAAGACTGACTTATCGGTGTGGCCCTGAAGGCTCCTGTGGCTGTTCTGATGCAGTTGTTTTGGATGATTTCTAATTTTTCCTATGGCTTTCTGAAATGGTGGAAAAAGTGATGTTGTATTCTGGGATGGGTTGTGTGATTGGTTTGTAGAGTCGCAACAGTGTTTCGTTGTCTCCGCCCCAGTCTGCGCCTGCAAGTGCTCAGAGTACGTTGACGCGCTTCGCGCATCTTTTGCCCTCCTGCTCTTTCATGTTTAAATATACCGGACAGGTGAACACATTATGCCATGTAATCCAATGGCATTTCCCTTCTTGATATAGCATTAAAGGCAGTTTTTAATACGCGGAGCAGAGCCTTGTCCAGTGCCGCCCAACCGGCATCAACTCGCCCCACTCTGCCCAATCCGGACAGCGCTGTGACTGGCAAAGTGCTGGGCTACCTGTGGCATACCTGTGGAATTTCCAGCTGGAGAGGCGCCGTCGGCGCGCGTCCGCCATGACCGATAGTGACGGGCAGCTGGTGACACGAAGGTCATGACCGATAGTGACGGGCAACTTCTGACACGAAGGTCATGACCGATAGTGATGGGCAGCTGCTGACACGAAGGTCATGACTGATAGTGACGGGCAGCTGGTGACACGAAGGTCATGACTGATAGTGACGGGCAGCTGGTGACACGAAGGTCATGACCGATAGTGACGGGCAGCTGCTGACACGAAGGTCATGACCGATAGTGACGGGCAGCTGCTGACACGAAGGTCATGACTGATAGTGACGGGCAGCTGGTGACACGAAGGTCATGACTGATAGTGACGGGCAGCTGACCGATAGTGACGGGCAGCTGGTGACACGAAGGCCATGACCGATAGTGATGGGCAGCTGGTGACACGAAGGTCATGACTGATAGTGATGGGCAACTGGTGACATGAAGGCCATGACCGATAGTGATGGGCAGCTGGTGACACGAAGGTCATGACCGATAGTGATGGGCAGCTGGTGACACGAAGGTCATGACTGATAGTGATGGGCAACTGGTGACATGAAGGCCATGACCGATAGTGATGGGCAACTGGTGACACGAAGGCCATGACCGATAGTGATGGGCAGCTGGTGACACGAAGGTCATGACCGATAGTGACGGGCAACTGGTGACATGAAGGCCATGACCGATAGTGATGGGCAACTGGTGACACGAAGGCCATGACCGATAGTGATGGGCAGCTGGTGACACGAAGGTCATGACTGATAGTGGCGGGCAACTGGTGACACGAAGGTCATGACTGATAGTGACGGGAAACTGGTGACACGAAGGGCAGCACATAGTGGCCGGCACGAATACAGCTATCATTTAACTTTACCTAGTTATTTCGCTACGCTTTCAGTGATCCTCAGCAGCAGAAGTTGGTAGAGTGGTGACGACCCTTGAAGGTCATGCTAGTAGCTACATGACGAACTATGCATGTTATCGGTTAGTTATAAAACAACATTCGATATCTCCTTAAAGACCGAGCCGAAATGCATATATTACGCACACCGCTTCTCAATTCGATAAAGAAGTACCGCTGCCGATAATATTATTCCGGGAGCCTGACCCCGACAAGCCACATACAAATTCCATATTGCCATTGTCTCCCTTCGCACCATTTTACGTTGTCATGCCGCTAGCTTATTTAGCGGGTGACGCGCGAAGTGGTCGGACCACGCTGAAAAAATGTGGCATCACGATGGAAAATGTAGCACCACGTTGGACAATGTGGCATCACGATGAGAAAATGTACCACCACGCTGGAACAGGTAGCACCACGTGACCGTGTTGGCAGCAGGATGAGCAGCCGAAATCACGACAATGGCGTGCGAAAACAATTGATAACATGATGCTGACAGATATATACAGTGGATGGAAAATGGCAAGCAATAAGTAGCTATGGTTTGTGTTCAGTACATTACATATTCAGCAGAGGTATACAATTGATAAAAGGCGGAGGATTGTATTTTGGAATGGATCGCGGAGGAGGCAAAGTTGAAGTCGAATTACAAGCGCGCAGTCGTCGCACTTCTCCCGATTATTTCCTCTCCTCCAAATTTTACAATCTTTGGAATTCGGCCATTTTGACGTCTTTGGAACTCGGGCCGTATGTACCGTATACTCTGGCCGTGTGTACTGTATACTCGGGCCGTGTGTACCGTATACTCGGACCGTGTGTACCGTATACTCGGGCCGTGTGTACCGCATACTCGGGCCGTGTGTACCGTATACTCGGGCCGTGTGTACCGTATACTCTGGCCGTGTGTACCGCATACTCGGGCCGTGTGCACCGTATACTCGGGCCGTATGCACCGTATACTCGGGCCGTGTGTACCGTGTACTCGGGTCGTGTATACCGTATACTCGGGCCGTGTGTACCGCATACTCGGGCCGTGTGCACCGTATACTCGGGCCGTGTGTACCGCATACTCTGGTCGTGTGTACCGTGTACTCGGGTCGTGTATACCGTATACTCGGGCCGTGTGTACCGCATACTCGGGCCGTGTGTAACGTATACTCGGGCCGTGTGTACTGCATACTCGGGTCGTGTGCACCGTATACTCGGGCCGTGTGTACCGCATACTCGGGCCGTGTGTACCGTATACTCGGGCCGTATGTACCGCATACTCGGGCCGTGTGCACCGTATACTCGGGCCGTGTGTACCGCATACTCGGGCCGTGTGTACCGTATACTCGGGCCGTATGTACCGTATACTCGGACCGTGTGTACCGCATACTCTGGCCGTGTGTACCGCATACTCGGGCCGTGTGTACCGTAAACTCTGGCCGTGTGTACCGTATACTCGGGCCGTGTGTACCGTATACTCTGGCCGTGTGTACCGTGTACTCGGGTCGTGTACTCGGGCCGTGTGTACCGATACTCGGGCGTGTGCACCGTATACTCGGGCCGTGTGTACCGCATACTCGGGCCGTGTGTACCGTGTACTCGGGTCGTGTATACCGTATACTCGGGCCGTGTGTACCGCATACTCGGGCCGTGTGCACCGTATACTCGGGCCGTGTGTACCGCATACTCTGGCCGTGTGTACCGTGTACTCGGGTCGTGTATACCGTATACTCGGGCCGTGTGTACCGCATACTCGGGCCGTGTGTAACATATACTCGGGCCGTGTGTACTGCATACTCGGGCCGTGTGCACCGTATACTCGGGCCGTGTGTACCGCATACTCGGGCCGTGTGTACTGTATACTCGGGCCGTGTGTACCGTGTACTCTGGCCGTGTGTACCGGGTACTCTGGCCGTGTGTACCGTATACTCTGGCCGTGTGTACCGTATACTCTGGCCGTGTGTACCGTATACTCGGGCCGTGTGTACCGCATACTCTGGCCGTGTGTACCGCATACTCGGGCCGTGTGTACCGTAAACTCTGGCCGTGTGTACCGTATACTCGGGCCGTGTGTACCGTATACTCTGGCCGTGTGTACCGTGTACTCGGGTCGTGTATACCGTATACTCGGGCCGTGTGTACCGCATACTCGGGCCGTGTGCACCGTATACTCGGGCCGTGTGTACCGCATACTCTGGCCGTGTGTACCGTGTACTCGGGTCGTGTATACCGCATACTCGGGCCGTGTGTACCGCATACTCGGGCCGTGTGTAACGTATACTCGGGCCGTGTGTACTGCATACTCGGGCCGTGTGCACCGTATACTCGGGCCGTGTGTACCGCATACTCGGGCCGTGTGTACCGCATACTCGGGCCGTGTGTACCGTGTACTCTGGCCGTGTGTACTCTGGCCGTATGCACCGTATACTCGGGCCGTGTGTACCGCATACTCTGACCATGTGTACCGCATACTCGGGCCGTGTGTACCGTATACTCTGGCCGTGTGTACCGTATACTCTGGCCGTGTGTACCGCATACTCGGGCCGTGTGTACCGTATACTCTGGCCGTGTGTACCGTATACTCTGGCCGTATGTACCGCATACTCGGGCCGTGTGTACCGCATACTCTGGCCATGTGTACCGCATACTCGGGCCGTGTGTACCGTATACTCTGGCCGTGTGTACCGTATACTCTGGCCGTGTGTACCGTATATTCGGGCCGTGTGTACCGCATACTCGGGCCGTGTGTACCGTATACTCGGGCCGTGTGTACCGTGTACTCTGGCCGTATGTACCGCATACTCGGGCCGTGTGTACCGCATACTCTGGCCATGTGTACCGCATACTCGGGCCGTGTGTACCGTATACTCTGGCCGTGTGTACCGTATACTCTGGCTGTGTGTACCGTATACTCTGGCCGTGTGTACCGCATACTCGGGCCGTGTGTACCGTATACTAGAGGGCCGTGTGTACCGTATACTAGAGGGCCGTGTGCACCGTATACTCGGGCCGTGTGTACCGCATACTCAGGCCGTGTGGCGTACTCACGTTGTGACGATGACCTCCTGATGATGTTCTCCAGGAAGGTGTTCTGCGGGGCCACCAGACCGCGCCTGCCGCCCGGCATGGTGCTTCTTCCGGCTCACGGCAGCTGCCCAGAGCCGTCGAGCCGCGTCTCCAGCTGTTCAGCAGCTGCAGCTGGCTGCCAGCCGGCTGCAGTCGGACCGCTCTCTCGGCGGTAGCTGGTCCATAGCCTGCGGGCAGGTGCATCAGTAGTGAGCTCTCGTCAGCCGCTGCCGTCAGCTGACGTCAGCTGACGTCAGCTGACGTCAGCCCCTGCTGACGGCCGTCGCGGCCGACCACGCCGGCTCGTGGAGCGGAGTGTTATCGATCGGTGTCAGACTATTTCTCGAGTGATGTCTCCCACCTCGAGTGATAACCATTTCTCGAGTGACGTCTCCCAAGTAGAACTGTACAGTGGCAATGTCGCATATTCCCGTGACGAGGTGGAGCGTTAGTTAGTAATGTCGCTTCTCGCGGTTAAGCTGGGTGGTAGCAATGTCGCTACTCGTGGTCATGCGGGGTGGTGATAATGTCGCTACCCGTGGTCAGGCGGGGTGGTGATAATGTCGCTACCCGTGGTCAGGCGGGGTGGTGATAATGTCGCTACCCGTGGTCAGGCGGGGTGGTGATAATGTCGCTACCCGTGGTCAGGCGGGGTGGTGATAATGTCGCTACCCGTGATCAGGCGGGGTGGTGATAATGTCGCTACCCGTGGTCAGGCGGGGTGGTGATAATGTCGCTACCCGTGGTCAGGCGGGGTGGTGATAATGTCGCTACCCGTGGTCAGGCGGGGTGGTGATAATGTCGCTACCCGTGGTCAGGCGGGGTGGTGATAATGTCGCTACCCGTGGTCAGGCCGGGTGGTGATAATGTCGCTACCCGTGGTCAGGCGGGGTGGTGATAATGTCGCTACCCGTGGTCAGGCGGGGTGGTGATAATGTCGCTACCCGTGGTCAGGCGGGGTGGTGATAATGTCGCTACCCGTGGTCAGGCGGGGTGGTGATAATGTCGCTACCCGTGGTCAGGCGGGGTGCTGATAATGTCGCTACCCGTGGTCAGGCGGGGTGGTGATAATGTCGCTACCCGTGGTCAGGCGGGGTGGTGATAATGTCGCTACCCGTGGTCAGGCGGGGTGGTGATAATGTCGCTACCCGTGGTCAGGCGGGTTGGTGATAATGTCGCTACCCGTGGTCAGGCGGGGTGCTGATAATGTCGCTACCCGTGGTCAGGCCGGGTGGTGATAATGTCGCTACCCGTGGTCAGAATGCGACTGGGTATTGCCGCTACTCACGGTCGGACCGTAAACTGGCGACAGAGTGCAGACTACAACATTCGATGGACAATAAAAGGCACTCGTTTCCCAAAATGAGCGACTCAAGTTCGTTTGCATAAATAATAAGTATCGCCGATACAATAATGCGGAGACTATTCCTCCTTAATTATCCGCCTCCCCCACCCCACCGCGATACACGATCCTCTAACCGTTATATCTTGCAACGACATAGTGTTGTAACGTCTTTTTAGTGTTGTAGCGAACAGGTCAATATAAGATAAAGCAAGGTTTTGTTTAATTCCAGCAGCGACGTGCCGTTCGCACAAAGTGATGCACAACATGTCATGTCGGAACGTGCCGCAGTACACATAGCAGCGAAGTTCCGGAAGCTTGTGGCCCATACGTAGCTTATATTATGCATGGAAAGTGCTGGGACGTGACTCATTCCACACTATGTCGTATTTTGCGTCAGGATAGGCAGTCCGGTGAGGTTTACGAACCAGATAGGGTCGACTTGGTCCAATTTGTAGTGGACAGCATCAGCTTGAAATTATTGCAATGGTGATGAAAATGTCCCAGTGCCTTGCACTGTGGGGACTGAGGCGGCGGTTTGAATAAGTACTCTCTCTCTCTCTCTCTCTCTCTCTCTCTCTCTCTCTCTCTCTCTCTCTCTCTCTCTCTCTCTCTCTCTCTCTCTATATATATATATATATATATATATATATATATATATATATATATATATATATATATATATATATATATATATATATATATATATATATATATATATATATATATATATATATATATATATATATATATATATATATATATATATATATATATATATATATATATATATATATATATATATATATATATATATATATATATATATATATATATATATATATATATATATATATATATATATATATATATATATATATATATATATATATATATATATATATATATATATATATATATATATATATATATATATATATATATATATATATATATATATATATATATATATATATATATATATATATATATATATATATATATATATATATATATATATATATATATATATATATATATATATATATATATATATATATATATATATATATATATATATATATATATATATATATATATATATATATATATATATATATATATATATATATATATATATATTTTTTTTTCTCTTCTCTCTCTCTCTCTCTCTCTCTCTCTCTCTTTTTTTCTCTTTCTCTCTTTCTTTTTTTCTTTTCTCTCTTCTCTCTCTTCTCTCTCTATTTTTGTCAACTACGGAAGTGAAATGTTCTGTTAGCTTATTCACGATTTCAGTTTTGCATACAGTGCACAAATGAATGAATCCTTCCCAAGGTTGCAATGATCACATGGATGCCCCCACAAACAATATTTATCAGATGGACACCACCACGGGTCACCTTGGTCAGATGGACACCGCCACCCATAGTATTATCAGATAGACACCATCACGAGTCACCTTGGTCAGATGGACACCGCCACACAGAGTATTATCAGATGGACACCATCACGAGTCACCTTGGTCAGATGGACACCGCCACACAGAGTATTATCAGATGGACACCATCACGAGTCACCTTGGTCAGGTTGACACCGCCACACAGAGTATTATCAGATGGACACCATCACGAGTCACCTTGGTCAGATGGACACCGCCACCCATAGTATTATCAGATGGACACCATCACGAGTCACCTTGGTCAGGTTGACACCGCCACCCATAGTATTATCAGATGGACACCATCACGAGTCACCTTGGTCAGATGGACACCGCCACCCATAGTATTATCAGATGGACACCGCCACCCATAGTATTATCAGATGGACACCATCACGAGTCACCTTGGTCAGGTTGACACCGCCACACAGAGTATTATCAGATGGACACCATCACGAGTCACCTTGGTCAGATGGACACCGCCACCCATAGTATTATCAGATGGACACCGCCACCCATAGTATTATCAGATGGACACCATCACGAGTCACCTTGGTCAGATGGACACCGCCACACAGAGTATTATCAGATGGACACCACCACTGGTCACCTTGGTCAGATGGACACCGCCACACAGAGTATTATCAGATGGACACCACCACTGGTCACCTTGGTCAGGTTGACACCGCCACACAGAGTATTATCAGATGGACACCATCACGAGTCACCTTGGTCAGGTTGACACCGCCACACAGAGTATTATCAGATGGACACCACCACTGGTCACCTTGGTCAGATGGACACCGCCACACAGAGTATTATCAGATGGACACCACCACTGGTCACCTTGGTCAGATGGACACCGCCACACAGAGTGTTATCAGATGGACACCATCACGAGTCACCTTGGTCAGATGGACACCGCCACACAGAGTATTATCAGATGGACACCATCACGAGTCACCTTGGTCAGGTTGACACCGCCACACAGAGTATTATCAGATGGACACCATCACGAGTCACCTTGGTCAGGTTGACACCGCCACACAGAGTATTATTAGATGGACACCATCACGAGTCACCTTGGTCAGATAGACACCGGCTTCGGTCGGGGCTTCTGGACCCCTTTGTTGGACTTCGGCCCGACTCCCCTGTCGGCCGCGGCGGTCATTTTTAAAGATGGCCGCCACTTTTTCTGCAAGTCTTAGTCAATATTTCGGGACCCAGACATGCCAGATATCCTCATGACATTTCTCGCCTCGTGATTATTAGCATATATATTTTAAGTACATGAAAATGGACAACGGCATCATGATAATTATAGTTAGCCAGACACCAAGCATTAATTGTTAATAGTCTGCATGTGCCTTTTCTTTTTTTATATAAATATAAGCATGATTTGACCACCAGCTACCTTCCACGGATACTTCCACAGCACAGTGTTGAGTCTTCTGTTGATATAATCTGCACAATGATCGGTTGTGCGAGCGCTCATCACCACAAGCAGGATCGAAGAGCGACGTGGAAGTAGCATGCAACCGTATCACGTGAAACATTTAACCCAGCAACCCTACCTGTCACAATATAGCCGCCTGTAGGTAAGGTCAGACATACTTCAATGGCTCTTGTGCAGCGTACGTTGTTAAGAAGGAAGTATAAAGTACACCACGTGCCTCTCTTTTCGTCAACTTCGGGAAGTGTACGAGGAAGCCCATTCAATACCCTTATCTGCAGAGATAGCGCGAGACACATCCACAATTACCACACGGTCACAACACACGAGCTCCACCCAGGCATTTGCCGAACTCAGATCATTTCAGGTAATCGGTACACCCTGGACAGCCGCAGGCTGTTTGGCCTCGGGCCATCATCGTTCACTCGAGAAGGCGGCTGATTTGGCAGCAAGATCACCGACCAAGTGCACTGAAGCCATGCCTGGGGCTGACTCACCTCGGTGGCAGCAGATGTGCAGGCGACCGTCGTAAGTGTCACTTCCAAGGGTGACGAGCGGCACCAGACTAAAGGACAAAAACCTGCCAAGCTCCCGCCAGCCAAGGCCCGCGTGCCAAGATTATGGATTCTGGCGGTGCGACATGTCCTCTTTTTTTACTTGCCAGCATTTCGCTATGGAGCAGGGAGCTTGGCGTATGAGAACGGGTTATTGTGGTGCGAATAAGCTAAATCATTATTCATTTTGTTTATAGAAGCACCAGCATTTGCACGCATGTAAACCAAGAATTTTCTTTAACAACTTTCGATATTTGGTCATGCGCAACTCACCCTTGACGGTCGTGGTGGCCATTTTTCAAAATGACCGCCAATGGACACCCATCGGAACAAAAAGTGTGCTCTGCCAAAAGTTTAGTCATTTTTTTAACCCGGACATGCATATATCCCCATCATGGATATTAGTGATATTGTCTATGGTAACACGATGGGTATGATGGGAGGAGCTTGTAATTGTTGAGGGTGTTATGCAATAGCAAGTGAATGGTGCTAGATAGGCTGGGATATATAGCTTCCTAGGAACTTGGGATAAGGGATTGATTGGGGTGAGAGTATGTACATTTCTAGTACCTTTTCTGGATAGGCTTAACCCAGATGGGCCCCTGTGGCTCTTATTAAGCCTTAATACTTTATGACTTTATGACTTTATAGTGACATATAGAAGGGCACTATTCAGGATTACAAATAGTTTAATTGAATGGAAGATAAACAAATATCATTGCCACTAACAAGCCACTATCAGACATCAAACACTAATTGTTGGCAGTCTGCATGTACCTGTTCATGTTGATAAAACTATTCACATATTTGACCATCAGTTGCCTTGCATGAGAACTTTCATAGCACAGTCTTATGTTTCTATGTTGCTCACAATGTTCAGATCTGCGAGCACTCCTCATTATAAGCAGCACCAATATGTGACGTGGAAGTGACGCGGAACAAACGAATTGCATGAATTTAATTTTCTACTGGATAGGCATACCTGTCACAATATTTGTTGGCAACATTCGAGTCAAAATTATATTCCCGGACACTTGAACGCTCGGCCCAGTCTAGAGATCGTTTATTTATTCCCAACTGGAACGTTCGCAAAGCGAAATGGTCGTCTTTTTTCCAGGGAATTGATAATCTTATCCCGCCCCAGTCTCCCCTCCCCCCCAATTTCGGCATTCCTTAATGCCATACTACTCACGGCAGAAAAACACGTACCCAAAACTCGTCGCCCCCCCTCCCCGGTCGTAAACACGTGCCGAGGTGGAACAACGAGTTCCAACGAGCCGTCGCCTTGCGGCGGCGGGCTGATCGGAAATTTCGAGAAAAAACTCACTTTACAACACATGGTAGAAGCCCGCGAGGCAAAGCTACGCTATCAGCAATTTATCCTTTCGGCCAAAAAAACACAGCTGGCAATTATATTCCGACACATTCAACCGATCTACCCACATCTCCAAAATCCGGACTCAAATTCGCTCCTTCTCCAATGGCAGAGCGCCACACCGCGCGTTCCCACAACTGACAATTCACCAACAGAACATAACAGAACCCACAGCCATCGCGGAACACTTCGACACTTATTACTCCGACATCTCCTCCTCCAACACTCGATACTCATGGCACACCACCTCGTTCCTTCAAGACACTCTTGCCACCTGTCACTTTGGCTCCGACAACTCTGAACCCTACAACGCCCCCTTTACCCTTTATGAACTAAATTTATTCCTGTCAAAGGTATCCAATAGGGCTGTTGGACCTGGTCAATTGACTTCTATCTTGACTTCTTCAATTGACTTCTCTTCTTTCAAAATCTATCTGACTCCGGTAAAGACGAACTCCTCTCGGCTCTAAATCAACTATGGGCTGACGGTACTTTCCCACCCTCTTGGTCTACTAGCACTATCATCCCTATCCCTAAGCCTTCCAAACCTCGAACCTCCCCTGCAGCTATCACCCTATCTCTCTCACTAGTTGTGCTTGCAAAATATTTGAGCGCATGGTCAATGGACGAATCAGAGTCTATCTTGAAAACAACAAAATGATCTTCCCCTTTCAACGCGACTTCCGACCAAGGCGAAACACCGCTGACAGCCTAATCGAAACTGTTGATTTAATCCAGCGCGGTTTCGAGAACAAATCCGAAACTATCTCCCTTTTTTATAACGAAAATCCGCGTTTAGCAAAGTACACAGTTCTGCCCTTCTAATTCAATTACACCGAATTGGTATCAAGGGCAGAATGGCCACCTTTATCGCCAGCTTTCTTCAAAATCGCTCCTTCGTTGTCCGCTGCGGCAACGTCTATTCCCGGCCCCCACACACTCGATCAAGGCGTCCCGCAAGGCAGCGTCATATTTCCCATCCCCTTTCTCATTATGATCAACGATGCATTAGAACAACTTCTCCAAATTTCTCCCCTCCTAAACTACTCTCTCTATGCTGATGATTTGGCTATTTGGTGCACCCACTCATCGGCATATACAGTTAACCATTTTGTTCAACTCGCCATGAATCACATTGGTTCATGGTGCTCCCTCTGGGGGCTACAGATCTCCCCCACTAAATCGGTCACAATGCTCTTTTCTAGGCTTCCCAGATATATTCCACCTAATACACCGCTCCGCTATCGCGATCAACTTATCCCCCTCCAAACCTCCTTCAAATATCTTGGAATTATCCTCGACAAAGGACTATATTTTGGCCCCCACATTACCTATATTAAATAGCGCTGCGCTGTGCGTCTTAATCTCCTGCATTGCATCTCCGGTCGCGACTGGGGTGCAGACAGGACTACTCTTAACAAAATGTATACTGCCTTGAATCGTTCAATCCTGGAATACAATGCGTTTATCTTCGATCATATATCCCCCTCACTCACCAAATCACTAGAATGTACACAAAATCACACACTTCCCATCATCACCGGAGCACACCGCACCACACCTACCACCAGTCTCCCGGGTGAGGCCAATCTCCCTAGCCTACAACACCACAGAACACTACAATTCGTTAGATACCACTTCAGGACAACAGCACAGCTAAATTATCCTTCCAATGTCGCGAGGTCTAAACCCCCGGTTCGGCGCTCCAAAAACAAAGATATATACAAATATTGCTATCCACTTGAAAAAGGTTCTCACATTCGCACTGAAATTTCCCGATGTAACCCCTGACCGAATCCCCCCCCCCCCCCTTCTCCCATTCTGGAACATGAAACACCCCAAACTTGAGTATCTCTTTAGGCACAACAAAACCCTACTCATCCCCATCGACGTTCAAATCAAGTTTTTTTATATCAAGAGGCCCACTCACAACATACTTTCTTTTACACTGACGGCTCCTGTACCAGCAATGGTACGGGCGCCGCCTGGTGCGGTGGGCCCGACACTGGTCAAACCAAATTAACACTTCATCAATCGGTATACACAGCAGAATTATTCGCCATACTCACTTGCCTCCAACACATAATTGCACAACACATCACTACCCCTACCACAATCTGCACTGACTCCACGATCCTCCGTTGACGCCCTTGCGGCCAAACACAACACCACACACCCCACACTGCACGCCATCCAACACCTCTACAATGACAACCACGCACACCTTCAGCTCACCCTCCTCCGGATCCCCGGACACAGGGGTATCCCGGGGAACGATCGAGCCCGGTGTGGCCCGGGCCGCAATCGACCTCCCCCAGAATGAGGGAGTTCCGGTGACCCCGGATCTCCTATCCCCAACAAATAATTTATTTAAGAAATATATCCAGGCCTGCTGGTCACACAACACCACACACCTACACGCTATCAAGCTTATGCTCTCCAACTGGCCCTCCTCCAACCAGCACTCCCGATTGAACTAGGTGGTGTTCGCCAGACTTCGCCTCGAACACACCAAATTGACACACAATTTTATTTGTGTATCGACCACGCCGCCCTCCACTTTGTAGCACATGTCGAGTTCCCATTACTGTCGTCCATATATTACTTACCTGTCCAGCATATGCTCCTCATCGTCGCGCTATTCTCCAGTATTTCACCAACATCCATACACAAATTTCGCTTCGGGCTCTCCTCGGGGATGAGCACCCGGCACTCCTCGAGCTACTTTTTCGTTTTTTACATGACACCAAACTTTCTGAACTGATCTGATTGATCTGTCACGTTACCTGGTTCAAGCTGATTTGATGTGAAATTAAAAGCTATATGACATGCGTTACACTACTCGTGAGCTATATGACTTCGTTACACACGTCTTCCTCTCCGATGTCGTAAAACACATACATATAGGTTATTTCACACTAGGTAGAAAGGAACCGATCCAATTTGGCCAAAACGGACGGTTTTCCTCATATATTGCGATTGGTTTTTTACCTACGGGTTTTCCAAGCAGCTTGGTTTTCCCCTTCTCAGGTTTTTCCAAGCTTTAACTTAAACATACACCTACACATACAAGGTCGTGCCTGACGCCCACGACTCGCTCTGGGCGCCGGGCCTCCGCTTCGTTTCAGGTCGCAGGTGGGCAGTGGAGCCTGTTCGTAGGCTACGAAGCTGCCCGCCCTCCAAATGTCCTTTTGATTGTTATGCATGTATGTAGGTATGTATGTATGTACATGAACCTGTATGCCATGTATGTATCGGCCCTTTACGCCACGTTCTTTGTTTGCCGGCGTCTCATCTTTCCTCTCTTGCTTATTTGATATAACCGGATGCCACATAAGCCGGATTAACGTAACCCTTTCCTTAACGTAATAAATCTCTAGCGGATGGCATTCTGCCTCTGCTAAAAATAACAAGAAAAAACACACCACCCAACACTGTCGCAGTCACCCAACATGTGGAAGATGTGTTAGTTAGAACACATTGGCGACACAATGCAATTCGAAGGAATTGTGGCGCGTGAAGAGTGGTCATCGTCAGGTGCTGCAACCATCCTTCAATCGCTCTTGTCCAGCGTACGTCAAGAAATAATTTTTGGTCATAAGGTGCGCCAGGCACAGGTCTCATATCGCCAAACTCGACAAGCGTACGAGCCAGCCCATCCAAAACTTTGGAGAGTCTAAAACTGGCATTGGTAAGAAGGCTTACAGATCCCCCCCAAAAAAAAAGCAAATGTAAATCTTTAGTCAGAGAAGATCTTTTGTTGCATAACAATTGTCAATTTTTCCATGCGATCGGCATTTACCTGCAAAAGTACCTTGCAATCCATTTTAGTTACGATCATGCAGGACATGGTTCAAATTTTCAGAACTCCGCAACCCACCTGGTCCTTAAATATTCTGAAGATCATGATGGTAAAGTAAGTACCTTCAATTGATAAGCAACCCAGATGTGAAAATGAGAGATCCTGTAGACCGGGGATACTAAAAGTATTTCACACCTATGATGCAAACAGACACCGCATAAAAACGGTTCAGGAATTAATACGAGCACAGGACGGGCGAAATCCACCAATCACTGCTGTTTTTCGATGGTATCTCATAAATGGGCGGAAATATGGTAATGAAATCGTGTGACTTTGTAAAAATTGATACGCGCATCCTATGCAAAAATCCGGCATCCGGTGGTAGCTGCGGTGCGGTGCTTTCCTACTGTGACGGTGCTTGGTTATCGACCATTGTTGAATTTGTACACCTATGGATGTCAATACAAGCCTTCCTGGTCATTGTATTGCTTCATTAAAGCATGGTGAACGCTAGTGGTCTTAAGCAATCTGCATGCATGCATATTTAGGACGTATTACAGGCTTTGTCGAACACCAGTCTGCAACAATTTCACATTACACGAATTCATCCATGTTGAATAACATCTATGCTAAAGCTACAGATGAAGCTATAGTTGGATGGTTATCAGCGATCTAGGCGTAACGAAACAAACGAAGACTTCAGATACATCACAGGCGAAGACTTCAGATTTTGACGTTATCGCCGTTCTCCAAGGCCAAGATGATGAATTCGTTTGGTGCTTCTGACTACCTAGTGACAGCCAGCCGAAAGGCCAGGAAGGAGTTTGGTATTCTGACCGAGTTGCCCTCATTTAGAAAGACAAGAGCGTGCTGACGACGCAAAAATCAAAGCGCGTTTGTTTTGCAAATCTGGCGATATCAGCAGGATGTGCCCAGGTCAAAATGGCCCGCCAGCTCTTCGTTTCGTGCTGGAAAACCTCAATGAGCTATATGCCACGTTCAAGGTCGATGTAGGCCATCCCAGCCTTGAACTTCAGCGTTCTTCTCCCTCCGTCCATAGCACCGTCTGTAAGCGGACATCGGAGGAACATTGCTGAGACTCAGAGCAGGTTCTTCAAGGAGATGAACACTTCGCTTGGGATGACCAGGTTTCATGGTCTGAGATTTCTTCGAAAGCTGTTCGTATATTGCACCAAACCCAATGGTACCAGCAAGGATGTAGAGTGCATCCTTTGTGCTGTGCATCCAGTCTGGACATTCCAGCTTCCGTTTGATTTCCGACTGTTGCAAAAGCAACGTGTTCATATTTGCTTCATTTCAGTCATTGCCATATCCCATACATACTTACGGTACATTCGAATATAAGAAAGATGCATTGCTTATCAGCTGGCTGTAGCAGTCAATACAAAAATATGTGCAACTTCTTACGCATCTGTTATCACGAGAAGGACTACGGTATAGCATGTGAATGACATTTTTATGCAACCTCGCACGACAAAAATGCATATGACGATATCGGGGGAACTGCAAAGCGATCCGTAGGCACCAGCAGTCCGCGGAGGACCAGTGCTGGTCAGATTTCCACTACAGAAACTTGGTTGCATTACTGTGAACAAAACCACAGTGGGAGCATTAAGCTATTTGTCGTCACTAAGTATTATACAGAAGAGAGAGAGATGTGTCTAGGGAATCGTTTCTGTAAGAGCGCAAGTGTTAAGGATGACGGCAGGATACCATAGAATCGTGCCCTAATGCCAACGGAATGGCTGCAATTGCCCTTTCTGCGGAATGGGACCTTTCTGATAGCGAAAATGGCGATGTAAAGCGAGTAACCAGATGTTTTTGAATGAATGATTTTGTATTACAATAGAAATGCAGTGGAGAATCAAAAGAATTGGTCACCATATGGCCCGTATTGTACTGTGTTTCGCCTGACGCAAATAATCCCACAGAAGCCCTTGTCATAACTGAGTCAGATATTCTGTTGTATGCCACAGTGAATTATGGTGTTTGTTAAAATCTGTAATAAATGTCAAAGCAAAGATAAGTGAAAGCAAATATATCACAGCTACGGCATTCACAATGCATTTACACTGAACATAAAGAAGCGATGCAATGACAGTGCAGCAATGGCTCTTATCTTGTCTACGAGCATAACAAGGCACAATGAGTCGATAGCCAAGCAGTCACAGTGCAGGATGCTATGAGATGCAGCTTTGTGTCATTTCTTTTTCAAACGCCCATATCATTCTGTACAGGACGACAAGCCCGGAAGTGTGACACCATTTTGGCCGTGGGCTGGGTGTTCACGAGATATAAATGGGATTTATGACCTTTTCACTCCACGAAAGGTCACAAAAGTGCCAAACAATACAAATGCATCTCATTTTGTGGTGGAGTTAATGAGCGCTTTCAATGGATGCCAAAGTCGACCATGGTTCTGACAGGCTTTCAAAAAGGAATATTGTAGAAATTTGCAGGCCTACAGTGTCATGCCAGTCATGACCTCATTAGCATAATGTATGCGAAAATAAAGTGGATTACTTTTTAGCTGACGATAAACAATTGCTCAAGCAACATTTTGACCTTGAGGAACTACAAAGAAGCAAAATAAAGTGTTTTTTGCAAATCGACAAGTTGAGAAAAAAAATCACGGGGTGAGGGTTTTAAACACTGACCCAAAACATTGCTAAGTGACATGTTCCAATTCCTTGTTTTTCTCCACTGTTAACGATATCCGACTTCTTGTTTATCGTTTATTATGAATCATATTTACTTTCTGTTCTTTGCAAAGTTGCAAAACATGACGCCAAAAGTTTGATGACTCGCATCTCCTTAGCCCTTGGCCGGATCGACCTAAGAATCCCAGAAGTGGATTCTGGGCCCCAAAACCCAATTGGGTGATTTTCAACAACAAATGAGATACCATGGCGTTACGGTACGGTACGTTACATTACGTTGTGGTTTGTCGTAGAATGCCCCTTAGTTGGCTGCAGTATCGTTCAATTTACAGAATTATTCCAACCGATTCATGCCTAACTTGTATGACTTTCGAAGCTCCAGCGACTGCGACTACTGCCCAGGGCAACGGGACTCAATACTGCTCGTCTTTTGGCATTGCCCCTCAGTTGGCCGATTCTGTGAAAATGCCCAGAGTTGCAAGGTGAGCAGTTTCAACTGAGTGCAACTGCTGTTATATTGGGCGACCCGGTCAGAAGAGCCGGCCAGTCAGAATGCGCTCTTGTGATTCTACTTCGTAAGTCATGCATTTGAGGAGCAGGAGTTTCGAGACTGTTTCCTGATAAGGAGTATTTGCATCTCACGCACCAAGTTGCATAGCAGCAGGCAAATGCATCGCAACATTATCTGGCAAGGAAGCACGTCACGGAGAGGAATAGACGGAAATGACGGACAGTTTAAAATGGTGAACGTCCGCATCAGATATAATTACGGTGCGCCATAGAAATAGCGAAAATACAAGGGGTTAGGGGATGAGGAGCAAGGGGAGCTCTCTTTGAACTATGCATGGCGCGAGACTCCCGTGACTTTGCGTACGCCATTTGTGCTCTTCGGGGAGGTAGACATGTAAATATCTGTCTGTTTCTTCGGGGAGCGTAGCGGAGGGCTCGTCGTCATTGTGGTCTCGAGTCGAGTCGCGTATGGTGCAGATACATTGGTATGTATTAATCCAGGCACACCTGTTGCGCTGTTGTATGTGTGTACCGGTTGCACTGCTTGCACTATTGTATGCTGATGCACATGTTGCACCATTATAATAATTGTAAGTAATGTTGCTATAAAAAGTTCATTCAAAAGTTTCCTGTGCAGAGATAGCGAGAGGCAGTGTCACGAACACCACACGGCACCAGGACACGAAAGCCACCCAGCCACTTGCTGAACTCGGTGCCCTGCTCATAGCAAGTCGGGATCGTCTGTACATCCACAACAGGTGCAGGCAGTCTGGCCCTTGGGCCAGCATGGTTCGACCGAGAAGGTCGCCAATTTGGCATCACCATCGCCAACAGAGAGTGCTGGAGCCAAGCCCAGGACTGATTCCTCCTCGGTCGAAGCAGAAGTACAGGCGGCGATCGTAAGCGCCACTTCGAAGGGTGACGAGTGGCACCAGACTGAAGGTATGTGCAAAGAAACCTGCTAAGTATCCGCCAGCCAAGCTTAGGGATTCTGACGGCGCAGCATGTCGTATTTTCGTCCCAGTATTTGGCAAGTGAGCATGGGCTGTTTATCGAAATAGCGCACGTGACTTGACATATGAGAGCGGGCTCGCTGATGCGAAAATAGTTCCATCTGGAAACGTATTTCGATACCTGAAAGCGATCCTAATATCTCATAGCGATACAGAAACGTACATAATCCTATAGAAGCGATACAGAGAGCGATACCTCAAAGCGCAAGAGAAAGCTTTAAGGTTATATATGCAGCGCAGTAACACCTTGACCAGGCCTTGACGCATAATCGTTATAAGCACCACATGAACATCTTTGGTCGCAGAGCCTGTAAACCCAACTAAGTTCAAACTACCAATGCAAATTGACTACCATCAATTAGAGAACAGGAACAAGCAAGTAAATGGCTACAATTATGAAGATAAAATACGCATTTCTACGCATTTCTATTTCACATGCAATAATTGTGTTGATTGGCTTGTTTCGGCATTTTCCGAGCAGCTAAGTTGTTAATATTAATGTGGTAACTAGCTAACTACTTGTCTAACTTAGCCAAGTAGTTTGTGGGATAATGCAAGTGATCAGATTCATGTATAAAGAACCAACTATCAACATGCTAAATTATGAAATAGTTAATTCAGTACCTTGCATGTAACAGTTGCGACCGATCCTACACTATTTCATTTAGATCAAACAGGTTCTATGAATTAACAACTACCTAATCTGAGCAATCTAGTTGGAGGGTAGTGAATTATTAATAGAGTAGACCGGATTAATTATCAGATATTGCTGAGGAAGTTACGAATTATATTCTTGTAATGTATTGGATTCAGGACAGCTAGATGTATTTCGGTGTTCACGTAGGTATTTGAAGATGCGAGTGCTTGTATTCTCTTGTGTATAATGTTGTTTGCCTTGGTACCAGAAAGAGGTCGTGAGGTTCGAATATTACTCTAGGGTACGGACATATCCAATTACAAGCTAAGTGTTCGATTTAACGGTGTTTTCTCCTTACATCCTCTCAACAGCTCAACTGTAGTTTACTTACCTCATTGCAATCATGGCACCTCCCCCCCCCAATCATCGCTCCTCTGCTTCCGGTGGTACACAAGTGCTCAGACCTGGCATCTTATGCTGCCAACGAGCTCGGTCTTGTTGCTTTGGCAATGCTTATTAGGGAACCGTTTGCACGTGAACGACCGGCACGACATCCCGTGTTTTTTTTTAACTTTTTGATATTGTTTTATTGATATGTATTCAGTATTAAAACGCATTGTTTGTTTACTGCTCGCTGGCTTCATAGCTTCCGCACAGACAGAGGTGTAGCAGATGACTTTCAGTCATTAACCATGAAGTCGTATATGTGGATTCAGATATCAATGACAGACCCAAATAGCCTCACCCAATCAAGACCATTCCTGGAATTCATGAGAGGCGTATGAACGTGCAATCCAGTTGGTCAACTACCGATCCACTTTTCATCCTATCCAATAACCCGACAGTGAAAAATGACGCTACGTTGTAGCGTTGTAATCATATGCATTTTGCATATGCATACCTTGCATGTATTATCGACACGTATGCTTGTTGTCAATCATGTGTTGCGAGTCCGGGGGAAAACAGCCCACATTAACGCATAGGCCCACCACCTTATTGCAGAGCTGCAAGAAGAAGCTCAGAAGCCTTCACTGGCAGGAATTTGTGTTGCGCTGCGTAAGACATGTAACATGCACGCGAATTACGAATGCACTTTTTTGGGCCCGCCCTCTAGTGATTGGTTGTGCTGGTCAAGTGACATAAACATCAGGCCATTATAGAGGTCTCGGATGGGGAGCAACACGGTACCCTGCAAGGTGCTGCAAGGTGCTGCAAGGTGCTGCAAGTGTCGCCACAAACGCCTTTTTGCAATCAAAGATTAGGAGGAATTCGGAACATTAATAGCTGAGGGTTAATCGTTCCAATCCGACCAGCCCGAGCCGGTCCAACCGTCATGAATTCAAGGTGTTAATTACTTGTTACGATCACGGCTCAAGTTCTTCTTCTCCTTAGAATTGCATCAGATTTTAACATACTTCCACTCTAATGTTTGTTCTGAAGCCTTCCAACGCCTTGATTGAACACGGAATAGTATGCGGCAGCGCCTGCCACACGCCACACCGTGCAGCATTTATCACCATCCGAGACCTCTATAGTGGCCAAACATTGCTGCTCGGCGGTGTGCCAGCAGAGGGGTGCAATGACGTGTCAGCCAACTATCCGTCCACAACGGTACGATACCGGGATTGCGCGCCTGCGGCACCTGCGGCACCTCTCGCCTCATCGTGTCTGGCGTCACCAATAGTACCGCTGCTGATGTTATCAGAAGTTCGATTTTAATCGGATCGGCCGCGTGGGTACGCGTCGAATAATCGCGGCACACTAGCTATGGATTGTTGTTTCAGGGGAAATGTATGCACATGCACATGGAATTCAGCGACTCATTTTAGGATAGCTCAGCGACTATGGATGTTTTTTGTATACTTTTCAGGGGAACGTGCCCCCTAAATATTGGCTCCCCTCAATAATTTGAAATTGGGGACTTTGGAGTTTGTCCCCCCAATTCATTTGGGCCGTCCATTGCCTTCATGCATTTTCTCCGCCCCCCGCCCACCCAATAATTTTCAGAAGTCAACACCCGTGTCAGTGACTGATTATAAGACAACTCAGCAACCCGTTAGATAGCTCAGCGACTTATAATATTTTCATCCTATGTAAATGAGTCAGGCCAGCGCTTGTAATGATTATCTTCCTGGTGGACTTTGCCTCGTATTTGACGTGCAGCATGCATGAACCTTGTCAGAGCACGATTTCACCACGCAACGAACAACGAGACCTAAAATCTCTCGCGAAAACCATAAACCAAGATCGGCCAGTTGGTCACAAGCCGCCGCGAAGCCGGAACACCACCAGGAGGCTTCGACGCCGCAGGCGCTACGGAACGGCTACCACCAAAGTGCTCGCACCCGCAGCACCGCGGGGACATAAAAAGCCCGGTTGCGCCGGAGTCGTGCAAAACAAGCCGCGCCAACGCCAGCTGACCAACACAAGAACACCCAGAAGACGGGCCGACGCCATTTTTGGCCGCCCAACCGAACCGACTGCAACTGGCCTGACCAGCCTGCCACCAACTCGACTACCTTTTCACTACCGACTTCTAGCTACTCTTCATCATCAACTTCTAGCCTGCTCTACATCTTCAACTCTACTCCAGGTTGGTCCGGCGGTGCCGCCAATCCCCCCCCCCCCCCCCCCTATTCCGCCGATATTTGTAATAAGTGTACACATTTCTTTCCTAACCACAACGCCAAACCCTCGACCCACCACAATCACCAAACATGGACACCACGCTGGACACACCGACGGGTGACTTCCTCCTCTGCCGCCGGGATGATGGGGAGCCCATGGGCTCCCTTGACCCCTGGACGGTGGAGGAGGAGATCATCCGTCAGACACGACAGCCCCTACACGCACGCCAAATTCGTTCCGGGGCACTTCTCATTCAAGCATACAACACCCACGACGCAGACATACTGACACACATCACAGATATCACTGGCATACCGATCACCATAACACTAGCCGCACACCTCAACACATCACAAGGCACGATATACGCTCGGGAGGTGGCCTGGATGACGGAGGAGGAACTGGCTCTCAGGTTCAGGAGCCAGGGTATCTCCTCCGTCTACAGGCCACCCACCCCTGCACACAAACAAGACTCACACACTCTCATACTGACCTTCAACACAAGACAACCACCCACACACGTTAAAGCCGGCTACATTAGGTATAAGGTCACGCCACGAGCACCCCTCCCTCGACGCTGTCTGTTCTGTCAGAGATACGGACACTCGAAAGGGGGGGGGGGGGGGTGCCACGACACAACACCCACGTGCGCAAGCTGTGCCGAACCACACGACACAAACACATGCACCAGCAGCACACTACGCTGCGTCGGTTGCGGCGGAGACCACACCTCCCGGGACAGGGCCTGCCCTCGGTGGACGAGGGAGAAGGAGATTCTCCGTCTTGTCCACCTAGAGGACTGGGCCCTGCCGCGGGCAAGGTCGTGGGTTGACGGCCAGCAGCCGGCGCAGCCCACACATCATCACAAGGCGTCCACGCACTCTACTCAAACACAAACATCTCACACGACTACACCACCTACCAAAGAAACACAGACAGACCCAGCAATCATTATCAGGCCGCAACCCAAGGCACCAAAACAAAACAAACCCTGACACCA
This sequence comes from Ashinkailepas kermadecensis, assembly GCA_034440615.1. Classification (NCBI taxonomy): domain Eukaryota; kingdom Metazoa; phylum Arthropoda; class Thecostraca; family Neolepadidae; genus Ashinkailepas; species Ashinkailepas kermadecensis. The sequence goes on from JAOTOM010004985.1 coordinate 129,187, forward strand.
CTCACCAAACCACTCAACACAGGCACCACACCCAGTACCACCACGTGGAACACGCAACCCATCACCAGTACCAGGCCGATCACAACCATCAATAACACCTTACGCAGTACGCAAAAACCTACGCTTTTAATTCGAGACACTCACAGACTCCGACGACGACAACAGCTCAGACCACATCACTGTCACTACCCATGCACCTACCACACGAGCAAACAACAAAACAAACACCACCTCTACCAACAAGAAACCACACATTCGCGCCAAAACCTCTCGACACTGAACAACATCCCAACAACTCCTTTCACCTAGACTCTCCCTACTCTAACCATGATGTGTAAAAGATACCAAAAATGGAAAAAGAAACAGAACAAAGCACAAAAAACTAAGAGAGAAAGAAAGAAAAACTAAAAGGCCAAAACCAGGCAACAAAAGCAAACAAAAAATCCAAACAAGCACTTAATAAAAAAAGAGGCCCAAAGCAGTGTATAATCGTATCTCCATGTGTTCTTGCAATGTTAAAACCAACGGCGATGAGCCGACACTACCACCACTCTACACCCCTTACGGCACCGCCCGGACCACCTCTAACATCACATCTATAAACACCTAAACAGCCGATATCACCTGACGGTGGCAGGCTGGTCAAACTCATTCAACAACAACAACAACGTTGTCAGATATTTTGGATAAGGTGCGGGAAGGTCTTTTCGTCATTTTGTTTCGTGCACCACCATATGTACATTTTGTTCAAGTTCACGAAGTTGGCGGACGCGTCCCCCGTACCACGCCCATGGCAGCATGCGGTCAATAAAACAGTGCGTGTGCGATATTGGCGCAGGAGCGCCGTACCGCAGCCGCGTCAATACTGAGGCCAGCATACGTGGCGCGGAGCGGCGCCTCACGCGACATCACCCTGACCTTTGACCTCCTCCAGTCACGGAGAACCCAGGCGACAGAGGCGATGACGGCCGCGATATTCCATCCTGGGTGCGAGCCGCGTGCGTGTGACGTCACGGCCCGCCCCTCGCCGTTGCCAGTCCCAGGCCGCGTTCAGTGAGGTACAGCCACCAGCATGTCAAGATGACGAGTGTGGCGCCCATGCGGCGTTCAGCGCGGCGCGGGGTCCGGTCCAATACCGGCCGTGGCGTGACTGACGTCCTGCCCCTCAGCCGAGTCCAATATCGCCACATGCCACTGAGTTCAGGGAAAACTGCACTGTCTGGAAACACAACGGCCAGATGGCACGGCTAGTGCGGCTGGTGAAGGTACAATAGTACCTTCCGTCGCCGTTTGCCCCTCCCGCCGAAATCAGCGAAGCACACCATATATTTTTATTTTTATAAAGAAATACTACAAAAAAAGGTTCCATAGGCAATACTGGTGTACAAGGCTGCTTTCGTAGGAAACGGAGGACAAGTTTGGGAAATGCTGAAGGCACTGTCCATATGGGACAAACATATTTTAGACTCAAAATCTTATCTCCTGTCGTCACAAATCTTGACTGTGCCATCGCATGCAGTCTGGTGGGCATTCATCGCTCTAGTCGTCGATCCTCGGGTTTGCAAACAGCGACTGGACGCAGTCGATCACGTTGTCAGGCGGTCCACGCCACCGTCGTCGGAGGTGGTGGTCAGGAGCCCAGAGGTCGCGCCGGACACACAGTGCCTCCGGCCGCCTCCTCATTAAAGCCGGCCAGCGTCTATTGACCGACGCCCATGCCGTGCCGATACGCCGCCGGGGAGGGAGGGGGGTGACATATCTGACCTTCAGATGAAGCCTCGGCCACCGGACGCCGGATTGTATCTCAGTGGGATCCATACGCGCACGTGGAGAGCGGTCGGTGGGGAGCGCTCGAAGCGCATGACGGAATCGCGGTTCGGAAATCAGGTGGGAAACCGGACGATCTACATCGGCGAGCCTCCGTCTGACCTTTGGTTTGGACGGCACGGGTAAAATAAATGCGGTCGGAGGCGTGTCCAATCACGCACCGTCCCGAGTCGACGGAAGACTTATGGGGATAATTTGCGTCGCATTCGCACGAACCCATTTTTGCATTTGGCTGGCGGCTTTACTGTGGCGATGTTTATCGGCGGGGTGCAGGCGTCAGGCTGGGAGCGTCCACCGGAGACGTCGAAAAACACCGGCCCTGCCGGACGCTGCCCAAGCCGTCCCGGTCCACCGAACGGTCAGTAAGATGAAAACCGAAGCTGTGGGTCGCAAGAGGCTCAACTCAGATCGGCGTCGTGCCACTGGCTTCGGGCTTTGCACTCAGCCCGACGATGCGGATTTCGAAGATTTATGATGTTTTGCTTCAAAGAGATTTGATGTCCTTCTGCGTGGCCTAACATTGACAAAATTGTTCTCGTATCTCTTTGTGTGGAAGTTCGGTGCCGCTATGAAATAAAACGAGGACGCGAAGCCTCAAATTGCCGGAATAAACTTTCGGGCAGCTGTGGGTATCTCTCACTGGGGTGCAACTCAACTCGTCAACTCAACCGGTAGGCGTGCAATTCAACATCCTACCGCCTCCGATTTTTCTTCTATTCTGTCTATGGTGTTGCTTTAGCTTCTGAACATGATTCTGAGACTGTTAGGTCTATCTGGCCATGAGCTTGCTCTGCATGGAGACGTACAAATGTGAAGTCATGTCGGGGGAGTTATTTTTTAGGCGTGCCGGACCATAAAGGTCATTTGCGCCGCCTTTAAAGCGAGTACGTTACATGTATGTCTATAGAGCGAACGTTTGCGATCAAGGTGCAGGTTTAGTGAACATTTACGTTAAGGAATTTTACGTTATAGTTTGCGTGATATTTTAGGTGCTGAAGGCGAGGGTCTGGGTTGGGGACCTCTCCCTGATGCCTAAATGGTTTAGTTTCACTTCACTCCTCCACAAAATAATTCGTAGTTTGGGTGGGGGGGGGGTGTTTTGAGAGCGGCGAGAAGTTGATTGTGCCAGGGTACCGGCTTTAGCCTACTCTTATCGAAGAGCACCGAAGGATCTTTACCGTGCGAACAAGGAGGTAATTGTCCACACCGCCTATTACGCCGGCCGCCGCGTGTTAGTTGTTAGTAGCGGGTTAGTCTAAGCATGCCATGCAGGGTTGTCAGTTGGGTTAGTACGGTGTATTGCAATTCGGCTCTTCTACGTCCGTTGTACCTCTGGGTAGCCGTTTACGTTATGAGTTGCAAGGAGTCATACCACAAATTAATGTTTTAAACTGCTCTATCTATGGACAGGATAAGGATATCTGAGATCGGAGAACGGTTCCAGGGTGGCAAGCTGCAATACTTTAGCATTCGATTATCAGTAGGTATTTTTAGTGTTTTGGAACTGCTTTTGAGGAAAATATTGCATACAATTTCGATTTTTAAAAAAAAATCCTCCATCTCGATTTTCTTCATACATCGATGTTCGAATTCCACGTTCAATTTTACCCCAGTGGCATTGGTAAATGGAGTAGGACCTTACCTCGAGCAGTGTGCAGGAAAAAAACCCAGTAAATTCTGGCGGGAGTGTGGGCAGGGCGGCGGTCAAACGACGGCTCTCGGGAGGTTGGGCGACCCACATCGGAGAGACGGTTCGCCGTCTTAAGCTTAACTGCTGGCCATTCTGCAAATCGTCCGCAGAGCTGGGATGGTCTGAACTCCGTTTTGCACGATCAAACGTTGGACAATTAAACGTGCTGGATGCACATTAGCGTGATGAAATCATACCTGATCAATCAACTCGATCAACAGCACGTTTGTGCACTATCCGGAATGGACGTCGAGCAGAACATAAGCATGGTCTGTGGCGCTATGATCTGGTTGGATTCGACGGATTGTCGCTGCACTGCGTCGCCAATCTCGTCACAGGGTCCTTCGCCGTGAAAGGTCGCGAGGAAGTGCCACTCGCAATGCAAGCTGAAGGATTTCTTATGAAAGCGGATGTCTCGGATGCATTTGTTTTGATATTGAATGGATCATCCGTCCGTGGAATAGTGCGCCAGTTTAGGTTGAAGTTTCTGGACTTAACATAGTGTATCACCTCGGCCTGACAGGAGAGCATATACTGAGTTCGTGTTACGTTAGGTGCTGTCTCCGATAACGGCATACATCTACTGAGACTGTTCTACGTTGGGTGATGTCGCCAATAACACAACTTCTGGCAGCAACCGCTTCATCGGCAGCTACGGTACAGACGAGAAATGATGTCACCAATAACACAACTTCTGGCAGCAACCGCTTCATCGGCAGCTACGGTACAGACGAGAAATGATGTCACCAATAACACAACTTCTGGCAGTAACCGCTTCATCGGCAGCTACGGTACAGACGAGAAATGATGTCGCCAATAACACAACTTCTGGCAGCAACCGCTTCATCGGCAGCTACGGTACAGACGAGAAATGATGTCGCCAATAACACAACTTCTGACGAGAAATGCGCTAACAGCAGCCTGTGCGTTCTCCCAGTGCAATTGAACCATCGCACGCCACCTTGAACCATAAAGCAGTAGTTCTCGGATAAATCCCCCACGACAGTCGCCTGATCTTGTGAAAGCCCAGAACGGCCCACAAGGGCTTGCCTTGTCGAGTTGACAACGGCCCTAGATACAGCATCAATAAATTCATCAACGCTCTGACGCATGGACTGATTCGGACCCCTGCGATATCGCAAGCAACCGAAGCTCAGGGGAGGGGTGACAGACCGTCGCTCGTACGTGACCCGTATGCCGTCTCGGAGCGCCGCCATACGGCCGCCTCGTGACGTGAACCTGCCAGTATACTCGGATTTTTGCACTCTTCGAGTTGAGGTCCCACTCCATCTGTCCACAACACTAGGGTAAACTCGAGCGTAGAATCGGAAAATTGATGCTTAATGAAAATTGAGGTGGATGTTTTTTCAAATAGAAATGGGACGCAATAATTGGATGCAAAGGTCTTCGAAAATTTGGAAAGATATACTGATATTAAGATCAATTTTAAGTTATTGCGTTTTGCCATTTCGTAGCCGTATTCGGATCTAATAAGCTTTATCCGTTCCCTAGATACATCAGCCTAAAAATGTTACGCTGTGACATGACATAATATTTTTACGACACGGTGCATGACTAATTGTTGGTTAGAAAGACATAAAACTTCACAAACGTGTTCATGACCTAAGGAACCCCTTGAACAAAATTTAAGCAAAATCTGATGGGCGGGGTGTCATCGACCGGTTCATTTGACGTGGACCCACCAACGATACCTGTCCCATGCTTAATCATACTACGCACGTCAATTGCTTATTATATTTCCCGCTCTCAGGACTGTTGCAAAAGCGATGTACATGGATTCCAGGAACACCAAGAGGTCATGTTTTAGCGATGTGTGTGGATTCCAGGAACACCACAGAGGTCATGCTTCAGCGACGTGTGTGGATTCCAGGAACACCGAGAGGCCGCCTGAAGTGCGGCTCGCAACACGTCACGTGTGTAAATACAAGCGGCATCAAAAACACCTCAACAGTCTGGACTGCAACACGTCACGTGTGTAAATACAAGCGGCATCAAAAACACCTCAACAGTCTGGACTGCAACACGTCACGTGTGTAAATACAAGCGGCATCAAAAACACCTCAACAGTCTGGACTGCAACACGTCACGTGTGTAAATACAAGCGGCATCAAAAACACCTCAACAGTCTGGACTGCAACACGTCACGTGTGTAAATACAAGCGGCATCAAAAACACCTCAACAGTCTGGACTGCAACACGTCACGTGTGTAAATACAAGCGGCATCAAAAACACCTCAACAGTCTGGACTGCAACACGTCACGTGTGTAAATACAAGCGGCATCAAAAACACCTCAACAGTCTGGACTGCAACACGTCACGTGTGTAAATACAAGCGGCATCAAAAACACCTCAACAGTCTGGACTGCAACACGTCACGTGTGTAAATACAAGCGGCATCAAAAACACCTCAACAGTCTGGACTGCAACACGTCACGTGTGTAAATACAAGCGGCATCAAAAACACCTCAACAGTCTGGACTGCAACACGTCACGTGTGTAAATACAAGCGGCATCAAAAACACCTCAACAGTCTGGACTGCAACACGTCACGTGTGTAAATACAAGCGGCATCAAAAACACCTCAACAGTCTGGACTGCAACACGTCACGTGTGTAAATACATGCGGCATCAAAAACACCTCAACAGTCTGGACTGCAACACGTCACGTGTGTAAATACAAGCGGCATCAAAAACACCTCAACAGTCTGGACTGCAACACGTCACGTGTGTAAATACAAGCGGCATCAAAAACACCTCAACAGTCTGGACTGCAACACGTCACGTGTGTAAATACAAGCGGCATCAAAAACACCTCAACAGTCTGGACTGCAACACGTCACGTGTGTAAATACAAGCGGCATCAAAAACACCTCAACAGTCTGGACTGCAACACGTCACGTGTGTAAATACAAGCGGCATCAAAAACACCTCAACAGTCTGGACTGCAACACGTCACGTGTGTAAATACAAGCGGCATCAAAAACACCTCAACAGTCTGGACTGCAACACGTCACGTGTGTAAATACATGCGGCATCAAAAACACCTCAACAGTCTGGACTGCAACACGTCACGTGTGTAAATACAAGCGGCATCAAAAACACCTCAACAGTCTGGACTGCAACACGTCACGTGTGTAAATACAAGCGGCATCAAAAACACCTCAACAGTCTGGACTGCAACACGTCACGTGTGAAATACAAGCGGCATCAAAAACACCTCAACAGTCTGGACTGCAACACGTCACGTGTGTAAATACAAGCGGCATCAAAAACACCTCAACAGTCTGGACTGCAACACGTCACGTGTGTAAATACAAGCGGCATCAAAAACACCTCAACAGTCTGGACTGCAACACGTCACGTGTGTAAATACAAGCGGCATCAAAAACACCTCAACAGTCTGGACTGCAACACGTCACGTGTGTAAATACAAGCGGCATCAAAAACACCTCAACAGTCTGGACTGCAACACGTCACGTGTGTAAATACAAGCGGCATCAAAAACACCTCAACAGTCTGGACTGCAACACGTCACGTGTGTAAATACAAGCGGCATCAAAAACACCTCAACAGTCTGGACTGCAACACGTCACGTGTGTAAATACAAGCGGCATCAAAAACACCTCAACAGTCTGGACTGCAACACGTCACTTGTTTAAATACAAGCGGCATCAAAAACCCCCAAGTCTGGACTGCAACACGTCACGTGTGTAAATACAAGCGGCATCAAAAACACCTCAACAGTCTGGACTGCAACACGTCACGTGTGTAAATACAAGCGGCATCAAAAACACCTCAACAGTCTGGACTGCAACACGTCACGTGTGTAAATACAAGCGGCATCAAAAACACCTCAACAGTCTGGACTGCAACACGTCACGTGTGTAAATACAAGCGGCATCAAAAACACCTCAACAGTCTGGACTGCAACACGTCACGTGTGTAAATACAAGCGGCATCAAAAACACCTCAACAGTCTGGACTGCAACACGTCACGTGTGTAAATACAAGCGGCATCAAAAACCCCTCAACAGTCTGGACTGCAACACGTCACGTGTGTAAATACAAGCGGCATCAAAAACACCTCAACAGTCTGGACTGCAACACGTCACGTGTGTAAATACAAGCGGCATCAAAAACACCTCAACAGTCTGGACTGCAACACGTCACGTGTGTAAATACAAGCGGCATCAAAAACACCTCAACAGTCTGGACTGCAACACGTCACGTGTGTAAATACAAGCGGCATCAAAAACACCTCAACAGTCTGGACTGCAACACGTCACGTGTGTAAATACAAGCGGCATCAAAAACACCTCAACAGTCTGGACTGCAACACGTCACGTGTGTAAATACAAGCGGCATCAAAAACACCTCAACAGTCTGGACTGCAACACGTCACGTGTGTAAATACAAGCGGCATCAAAAACACCTCAACAGTCTGGACTGCAACACGTCACGTGTGTAAATACAAGCGGCATCAAAAACACCTCAACAGTCTGGACTGCAACACGTCACGTGTGTAAATACAAGCGGCATCAAAAACACCTCAACAGTCTGGACTGCAACACGTCACGTGTGTAAATACAAGCGGCATCAAAAACACCTCAACAGTCTGGACTGCAACACGTCACGTGTGTAAATACAAGCGGCATCAAAAACACCTCAACAGTCTGGACTGCAACACGTCACGTGTGTAAATACAAGCGGCATCAAAAACACCTCAACAGTCTGGACTGCAACACGTCACGTGTGTAAATACAAGCGGCATCAAAAACACCTCAACAGTCTGGACTGCAACACGTCACGTGTGTAAATACAAGCGGCATCAAAAACACCTCAACAGTCTGGACTGCAACCCCCCCCGTGTAAAAATAAAACCGGCATCAAAAACACCTCAACAGTCTGGACTGCAACACGTCACGTGTGTAAATACAAGCGGCATCAAAAACACCTCAACAGTCTGGACTGCAACACGTCACGTGTGTAAATACAAGCGGCATCAAAAACACCTCAACAGTCTGGACTGCAACACGTCACGTGTGTAAATACAAGCGGCATCAAAAACACCTCAACAGTCTGGACTGCAACACGTCACGTGTGTAAATACAAGCGGCATCAAAAACACCTCAACAGTCTGGACTGCAACACGTCACGTGTGTAAATACAAGCGGCATCAAAAACACCTCAACAGTCTGGACTGCAACACGTCACGTGTGTAAATACAAGCGGCATCAAAAACACCTCAACAGTCTGGACTGCAACACGTCACGTGTGTAAATACAAGCGGCATCAAAAACACCTCAACAGTCTGGACTGCAACACGTCACGTGTGTAAATACAAGCGGCATCAAAAACACCTCAACAGTCTGGACTGCAACACGTCACGTGTGTAAATACAAGCGGCATCAAAAACACCTCAACAGTCTGGACTGCAACACGTCACGTGTGTAAATACAAGCGGCATCAAAAACACCTCAACAGTCTGGACTGCAACACGTCACGTGTGTAAATACAAGCGGCATCAAAAACACCTCAACAGTCTGGACTGCAACACGTCACGTGTGTAAATACAAGCGGCATCAAAAACACCTCAACAGTCTGGACTGCAACACGTCACGTGTGTAAATACAAGCGGCATCAAAAACACCTCAACAGTCTGGACTGCAACACGTCACGTGTGTAAATACAAGCGGCATCAAAAACACCTCAACAGTCTGGACTGCAACACGTCACGTGTGTAAATACAAGCGGCATCAAAAACACCTCAACAGTCTGGACTGCAACACGTCACGTGTGTAAATACAAGCGGCATCAAAAACACCTCAACAGTCTGGACTGCAACACGTCACGTGTGTAAATACAAGCGGCATCAAAAACACCTCAACAGTCTGGACTGCAACACGTCACGTGTGTAAATACAAGCGGCATCAAAAACACCTCAACAGTCTGGACTGCAACACGTCACGTGTGTAAATACAAGCGGCATCAAAAACACCTCAACAGTCTGGACTGCAACACGTCACGTGTGTAAATACAAGCGGCATCAAAAACACCTCAACAGTCTGGACTGCAACACGTCACGTGTGTAAATACAAGCGGCATCAAAAACACCTCAACAGTCTGGACTGCAACACGTCACGTGTGTAAATACAAGCGGCATCAAAAACACCTCAACAGTCTGGACTGCAACACGTCACGTGTGTAAATACAAGCGGCATCAAAAACACCTCAACAGTCTGGACTGCAACACGTCACGTGTGTAAATACAAGCGGCATCAAAAACACCTCAACAGTCTGGACTGCAACACGTCACGTGTGTAAATACAAGCGGCATCAAAAACACCTCAACAGTCTGGACTGCAACACGTCACGTGTGTAAATACAAGCGGCATCAAAAACACCTCAACAGTCTGGACTGCAACACGTCACGTGTGTAAATACAAGCGGCATCAAAAACACCTCAACAGTCTGGACTGCAACACGTCACGTGTGTAAATACAAGCGGCATCAAAAACACCTCAACAGTCTGAACTGCATACACGTCACGTGTGTAAATACAAGCGGCATCAAAAACACCTCAACAGTCTGGACTGCAACACGTCACGTGTGTAAATACAAGCGGCATCAAAAACACCTCAACAGTCTGGACTGCAACACGTCACGTGTGTAAATACAAGCGGCATCAAAAACACCTCAACAGTCTGGACTGCAACACGTCACGTGTGTAAATACAAGCGGCATCAAAAACACCTCAACAGTCTGGACTGCAACACGTCACGTGTGTAAATACAAGCGGCATCAAAAACACCTCAACAGTCTGGACTGCAACACGTCACGTGTGTAAATACAAGCGGCATCAAAAACACCTCAACAGTCTGGACTGCAACACGTCACGTGTGTAAATACAAGCGGCATCAAAAACACCTCAACAGTCTGGACTGCAACACGTCACGTGTGTAAATACAAGCGGCATCAAAAACACCTCAACAGTCTGGACTGCAACACGTCACGTGTGTAAATACAAGCGGCATCAAAAACACCTCAACAGTCTGGACTGCAACACGTCACGTGTGTAAATACAAGCGGCATCAAAAACACCTCAACAGTCTGGACTGCAACACGTCACGTGTGTAAATACAAGCGGCATCAAAAACACCTCAACAGTCTGGACTGCAACACGTCACGTGTGTAAATACAAGCTGCATCAAAAACACCTCAACAGTCTGGACTGCAACACGTCACGTGTGTAAATACAAGCGGCATCAAAAACACCTCAACAGTCTGGACTGCAACACGTCACGTGTGTAAATACAAGCGGCATCAAAAACACCTCAACAGTCTGGACTGCAACACGTCACGTGTGTAAATACAAGCGGCATCAAAAACACCTCAACAGTCTGGACTGCAACACGTCACGTGTGTAAATACAAGCGGCATCAAAAACACCTCAACAGTCTGGACTGCAACACGTCACGTGTGTAAATACAAGCGGCATCAAAAACACCTCAACAGTCTGGACTGCAACACGTCACGTGTGTAAATACAAGCGGCATCAAAAACACCTCAACAGTCTGGACTGCAACACGTCACGTGTGTAAATACAAGCGGCATCAAAAACACCTCAACAGTCTGGACTGCAACACGTCACGTGTGTAAATACAAGCGGCATCAAAAACACCTCAACAGTCTGGACTGCAACACGTCACGTGTGTAAATACAAGCGGCATCAAAAACACCTCAACAGTCTGGACTGCAACACGTCACGTGTGTAAATACAAGGCATCAAAAACACCTCAACAGTCTGGACGGCAGTCAAAAACACAACATCAAAAACCCCTCAACAGTCTGGACTGCAACACGTCACGTGTGTAAATACAAGCGGCATCAAAAACACCTCAACAGTCTGGACTGCAACACGTCACGTGTGTAAATACAAGCGGCATCAAAAACACCTCAACAGTCTGGACTGCAACACGTCACGTGTGTAAATACAAGCGGCATCAAAAACACCTCAACAGTCTGGACTGCAACACGTCACGTGTGTAAATACAAGCGGCATCAAAAACACCTCAACAGTCTGGACTGCAACACGTCACGTGTGTAAATACAAGCGGCATCAAAAACACCTCAACAGTCTGGACTGCAACACGTCACGTGTGTAAATACAAGCGGCATCAAAAACACCTCAACAGTCTGGACTGCAACACGTCACGTGTGTAAATACAAGCGGCATCAAAAACACCTCAACAGTCTGGACTGCAACACGTCACGTGTGTAAATACAAGCGGCATCAAAAACACCTCAACAGTCTGGACTGCAACACGTCACGTGTGTAAATACAAGCGGCATCAAAAACACCTCAACAGTCTGGACTGCAACACGTCACGTGTGTAAATACAAGCGGCATCAAAAACACCTCAACAGTCTGGACTGCAACACGTCACGTGTGTAAATACAAGCGGCATCAAAAACACCTCAACAGTCTGGACTGCAACACGTCACGTGTGTAAATACAAGCGGCATCAAAAACACCTCAACAGTCTGGACTGCAACACGTCACGTGTGTAAATACAAGCGGCATCAAAAACACCTCAACAGTCTGGACTGCAACACGTCACGTGTGTAAATACAAGCGGCATCAAAAACACCTCAACAGTCTGGACTGCAACACGTCACGTGTGTAAATACAAGCGGCATCAAAAACACCTCAACAGTCTGGACTGCAACACGTCACGTGTGTAAATACAAGCGGCATCAAAAACACCTCAACAGTCTGGACTGCAACACGTCACGTGTGTAAATACAAGCGGCATCAAAAACACCTCAACAGTCTGGACTGCAACACGTCACGTGTGTAAATACAAGCGGCATCAAAAACACCTCAACAGTCTGGACTGCAACACGTCACGTGTGTAAATACAAGCTGTCAAAACTCACATTTGTAAATACAAGGCTGCATCAAAAACACCTCAACAGTCTGGACTGCAACACGTCACGTGTGTAAATACAAGCTGCATCAAAAACACCTCAACAGTCTGGACTGCAACACGTCACGTGTGTAAATACAAGCGGCATCAAAAACACCTCAACAGTCTGGACTGCAACACGTCACGTGTGTAAATACAAGCGGCATCAAAAACACCTCAACAGTCTGGACTGCAACACGTCACGTGTGTAAATACAAGCGGCATCAAAAACACCTCAACAGTCTGGACTGCAACACGTCACGTGTGTAAATACAAGCGGCATCAAAAACACCTCAACAGTCTGGACTGCAACACGTCACGTGTGTAAATACAAGCGGCATCAAAAACACCTCAACAGTCTGGACTGCAACACGTCACGTGTGTAAATACAAGCGGCATCAAAAACACCTCAACAGTCTGGACTGCAACACGTCACGTGTGTAAATACAAGCGGCATCAAAAACACCTCAACAGTCTGGACTGCAACACGTCACGTGTGTAAATACAAGCGGCATCAAAAACACCTCAACAGTCTGGACTGCAACACGTCACGTGTGTAAATACAAGCGGCATCAAAAACACCTCAACAGTCTGGACTGCAACACGTCACGTGTGTAAATACAAGCGGCATCAAAAACACCTCAACAGTCTGGACTCACACGTCACGTGTGTAAATACAAGCGGCATCAAAAACACCTCAACAGTCTGGACTGCAACACGTCACGTGTGTAAATACAAGCGGCATCAAAAACACCTCAACAGTCTGGACTGCAACACGTCACGTGTGTAAATACAAGCGGCATCAAAAACACCTCAACAGTCTGGACTGCAACACGTCACGTGTGTAAATACAAGCGGCATCAAAAAAACCCAATTAACACGTCACGTGTGTAAATCAAGCGCATCAAAAACACTCAACAGTCTGGACTGCAACACGTCACGTGTGTAAATACAAGCTGCATCAAAAACACCTCAACAGTCTGGACTGCAACACGTCACGTGTGTAAATACAAGCGGCATCAAAAACACCTCAACAGTCTGGACTGCAACACGTCACGTGTGTAAATACAAGCGGCATCAAAAACACCTCAACAGTCTGGACTGCAACACGTCACGTGTGTAAATGCCACAAATACACCTCAAAGTCTGGGCATCCTGTGTAAAAAACACCTCAACAGTCTGGACTGCAACACGTCACGTGTGTAAATACATGCGGCATCAAAAACACCTCAACAGTCTGGACTGCAACACGTCACGTGTGTAAATACAAGCGGCATCAAAAACACCTCAACAGTCTGGACTGCAACACGTCACGTGTGTAAATACAAGCGGCATCAAAAACACCTCAACAGTCTGGACTGCAACACGTCACGTGTGTAAATACAAGCGGCATCAAAAACACCTCAACAGTCTGGACTGCACGAGTGTCGTGACACACGAATATCCTGCACACATATTCGTGTGCACATGCATGTGCACAGTACATGTGTGCACATGCACACATGTACTGTGCCGCAGCACAATTACTTGGCAGTTGGTGGGGTGGCTCACGAAGTGCGATGTCGGCACGTTCTGTTGGCAGCTGGCTGTGACACCGCCGGTCCAGACCGTACCGAGCGATGGTCGAGACGGCGCTGCTGGTGATGGACGGCTCAGCTCGATCATCCCGGTCCGACATGAGCAAGTCAGCCAGCTGGGGGTGCTGTGAGCACGCCATGTTGTATATGTGTTCTTAGTGATGGAGAGGCTGCCGTGCTCCAGATTCCATCCCCTCCCCCTCAGCTCCTATGCCCCCGCAGCCCCCTTTTCTAGACTGAGTGGTGTGGTGATAATGGAAGGCACTATATTTTATAATTATTTCCTCCCCATTCCCACGTTTTTTCCTGGAATAACTTATAGGCTATTGAAGATATTCGTATGCCATTTGTGTCTACACTACTATAATTCATCACCGGATCGCTTCGCGATGGATTTAATTATATATCACCAAAGTCACTGACCTGGCGAGATGAAAGTTTTGCTTTGCGAGACTGACGTTTTACCCGTAATTTGAAGAATTTTATCTCGCAAAGCCTATTTGTGACACAGCTTCCAAACACAAATTGGTGAATGCAGAATTGATCGCAAGAAAATCAAAATACATTTAGTGACCGGAGATCAGGTTGCGAGATCAGGTCACGATGACCATCGGGTTACAACTTATTTTGTAAATTATTGCCCCTAATTTCAGAGACAACAAATGGGACTATAAAAAGCCGCATATGTCTTCAGCCAGTCCATCAAATGTCATGCTAATATCAGGTCAGGTTAGGTCAGCTTACATCAGAACATCTTTACCTGCACTTCGGGAATCGGTGTAAATAGCATAACTGCAGTACATTTTCCATTTTCGTCAAGTTGTGAAGTTCAAATTGATAAAATATTGTAATCGGGATAGCTTCGGGATCAATGCGAAGAGACATGGGCATAGCCTATACAATGGTAATTAGCCAGGTCATACGAGGTCACTGACATGGAGGCGATGTTTGGAGTATTTGGGGGCCGCGTTTTTTTCCAGTGGTATGCTTGCGCTGAATTCAGATTGAATCCAAAATTACATTCGCAAAGCCCCAAGACACGTACTTGAGAGTCACCCATCGGCGATCATCCAGAGAAGGGTCACCCAGGTGTCTTGCATGGGGACGGGGTGGGCTGGATTATAGTGGCCCACCATCATATCTCACTCCTCAACGCCACATACTTGAATGGCGATAAATGCTATCCGCAAGAACAGGTAAGCTGCGGGTTTATCAATAACAATTGGAAGGGTAAATGGATATAAATTGTTCACCATCTCGGGCTACGCTACCGAAGAATCACTGCTGTGGTCTACTCTCCAACCACTCTCCGACACTGCGGTGCTCTACTCTCCAACACTGCGGTGCTCCATTCTCCAACACTGCGGTGCTCCACTCTCAAACACTACGGTGCTCCACTGTCCAACACTGCTGTGTTCTACTCTCCAATCACTCTGGGAAAATCTTTTACGTCAATAGTGACATTTAACTCCACGGAGAGAAAACTGGTTGTGCGATCTATGTGCCAGTTCCACCAATCGGTACTCCGTTTCACTCTGCATCTGAATAAGTCCCAAGATTTGGCTAAGTCTCTTAGTTTTGGACTAATGCTCTTTTTTGTCCCCGATTAAAAAAATGCACTCACGCGGTGTTGATGGGTGACCCTGACCTTTGACCTTCGCGACACCGCACCAAAATGAGTACGTTCGCATGATAGTACATTTGATCAAATAGACGGATGCCATTATTCAACGCCGAAAGCTACATCTTTATACGATGCCAAGATCAGAAGTTAGAGGGGGGAAGTTTCCCCTGCCCCACCCCATCTCCGGCAGAAGGACGGAGTGGACCGACTAAAAGCATTCGTAGTGCTACAGTGTGAAATGGTTGAGGCATGTCGATATACATACATGTCTATGCCTCTTGCATTCCATCCGATATAACACATTATGTTCATAGCATACTAAAAAAATCCATCTACTTGAAGAAACGGGTGTGCCCAATTTCGAAAAACATCTTCCCGAAATTTCCAACTAGTAATATCAATAACGTAGAAGTGTCCGGAAAAGTTTGTTGGTAGAGACAGTAAGCAGCCATTAATTCCATTCCTTGCATGTGACTCCATGTGACCCCATGTGACCTAAGGAATACCGACTTCACCGCACTACTAACGACTCCACCACAGCACTGACGACTCCACCACAACAATACAGACTCCACCACAGCACTGACGACCCCACCACAGCAATACAGACTCCACCACAGCACTGACGACTCCACCACAGCAATAACGACTCCACCACAGCACTGACGACCCCACCACAGCAATAACGACTCCACCACAGCAATACAGACTCCACCACAGCACTGACGACTCCACCACAACAATACAGACTCCACCACAGCACTGACGACTCCACCACAACAATACAGACTCCACCACAGCACTGACGACCCCACCACAGCAATAACGACTCCACCACAGCAATACAGACTCCACCACAGCACTGACGACTCCACCACAGCACTGACGACTCCACCACAGCACTGACGACCCCACCACAGCAATACAGACTCCACCACAGCACTGACGACCCCACCACAGCAATAACGACTCCACCACAACAATACAGACTCCACCACAGCACTGACGACTCCACCACAGCAATAACGACTCCACCACAACAATACAGACTCCACCACAGCACTGACGACTCCACCACAGCACTGACGACTTCACCACTACTCCGGCGAACTTAACACCTCATCGTCGATTCCACCGAGACACTATGGACTCCACCACCACAACGGTGACTCCACTACAGCAGTGGCGGCTCCACCACCACGACGGCGACTCGACTACAACAGTGGCGGATCCACCACTACAACTGTGACTCGACTACAACAGTGGCGGCTCCACCACTACAACTGTGACTCGACTACAACAGTGGCGGCTCCACCACCACAGCGGCGACTCCACCACTACAGTGGCGGCTCCACCATTACAGCGACGATTGCATCACTATTCTGACTGCGTCACGGGTCACATGTCTGACCAGCACCATCGCAGGCGGCGTTATGTTCCGGAACGCCTGTTCCGGAACACGCTATTGTGGAACAAGCTGTTGCAAAGCGTCCCGCAGTCGTGATAGTTCTGAGGCTGGTCCCCAATGGAAATACTTTTTGAAGAACCACTTCGAAAATTAAACCGTTGCATCGGGCCCAGCTCAGCTCATGACACCCAGATAGTCGTATGTTATCGGATTGATACTTTCTCCCAAGGGACATTCAAATTTAAACGTTAAACGGTTAACCATATCGATGTGCCATTATTTCTGGCCCTACCCATGTGAGGTCGTACCTTCTGCGGTGTGCCATTATTTCTGACCCTATCCATGTGAGGGCGTACCTGCTTTCTCCCAGGTACCTATTGTCGGCAAATGGCTACGATGCAAGAGGACGCGAGCAAAAATATGTCTATATTTATAATCTATGGTCATAAATTCGGTTTCAAGTAAACACACACAGCGAAAGTGGCGCACACCGGATTTCAGGGGGTCCAATGTGTAGCCCGCCACCACTCCGCGTCAATGATTCCAAATGGGACATGACCTCAGCCCGGAACGCCACGACTGCTGCCTGATAACATTCCTGCAGTCTCGTGTTGCAACTCGGCTTTGTGGCGCGTCGTCACTCGGCGGCTTGGGACGGATTTAGGAGCGCATTGTTGCAACATTTGCCGGAGTCGGCGCCTGAATACACAAACCATATCCAAACGAACTTTCCTTGTCGTGGAATACTACTGAATGCTGGCGGATTAACGTGAAGCGCAGGTTCCGAACGAGCTCATCCGGCGTCACAATAAGCGGCGGCTCGCAGCCGCCCTGGCCAATCTCCAGCCTTGAATGACCTATATAAATGGTCATTGTAACGGTCTGAAGGGACTGCATCGGGCACCAGTGACGGAAACTCGCATCCCAACCAGACAGTTCCGCTTTAGATGTCCCAATCCCACCTGCTAGGATGTGCCCCGACTACATCATGGAGGGCCCGAGAGTGGTGAACTCCTATGGGCGCGCAGTCTGGTGCTCGTGGGAATCTTACTTGCTCTGGTGCAAGGTTACTCTTAGGTAATGTTGCTCTTTTTAACTTTAAACGTTGCTTGCTTGACCTTACTCAGGCCATTGAGAGCCTCCATGCGGTCCTTACCTGTTGAGAGCGTCCATGCGGCTGGGTGCGCCGGCGGTGTCACCACCAGAGGTGGCGACACCACCAGTGTTCTGGGCTTCACCACACCAGGCTCCCGTGAGAGCGTCAGGCGGTCTCCTGCCGAGCGTCAAGCGGTCTCCTGCCGAGCGTCAGGCGGTCTCCTGCCGAGCGTCAGGCGGTCTGCCGAGCGTCAGGCGGTCTGCCGAGCGTCAGGTGGTCTCCTGCCGAGCGTCAGGCGGTCTGCCGAGCGTCAGGCGGTCTCCTGCCGAGCGCCGTGTGAAGGGCAAGATCACGGTCACCGGCGCAGCAGTCTGTCTGGTCACGGCAGGTCGCCGGCGCAGCAGTCTGTCTGGTCACGGCAGGTCACCGGCGCAGCAGTCTGTCTGGTCACGGCAGGTCACCGGCGCAGCAGTCTGTCTGGCCACGGCAGGTCACCGGCGCAGCAGTCTGTCTGGTCACGGCAGGTCACCGGCGCAGCAGTATGTCTGGCCACGGCAGGTCACCGGCGCAGCAGTCTGTCTGGTCACGGCAGGTCACCGGCGCAGCAGTCTGTCTGGTCACGGCAGGTCACCGGCGCAGCAGTCTGTCTGGTCACGGCAGGTCACCGGCGCAGCAGTCTGTCTGGCAACGGCAGGTCACCGGCGCAGCAGTCTGTCTGGCAACGGCAGGTCGCCGGCGCAACAGTCTGTCTGGCCACGGCAGGTCACCGGCACAGCAGTCTGTCTGGCGACGACAGGTCACCGGCGCAGCAGTCTGTCTGGTCACGGCAGGACCACGACCACAGCTCGGCTAATGACGCCACCGACACCACCAGCAGACAGCGACGAATCACACTGCCACTCCGACGTCGTCCCTCCCTCGCAATCCTCCACCGCAGCCCCACCTGCCGCCTCCCACCGCCTCGCTACCTCTGGGTGTCCTCAGTCCACTTGTCTGCTCAATGTCTGTCCGTAAACTGTCCAGTCACGGCATCCACTGTCCAGTCACGGCATCCACTGCCCAGCCACAGCATCCACTGCCGACCACAGCATCCACTGTCCGGTCACGGCATCCACTGCCGACCACAGCATCCACTGTCCAGTCACGGCATCCACTGCCCGATCACAACATCCACTGCCGACCACAGCATCCACTGCCGATCACAGTATCCACTGCCCGGCCACAATATCTTATGCACAACCACAGAATCCTATGTCAGACCACATTATCATATAATCGACCACAATATCCCGTCTGATCACAGCATACTATTCCGACCACAGTTTCCTCGGTCTGATCACCGTATCCTATTCCGACCACAGTAACCTATGCAGTATGTCGGGCCACATTGTCCTATGTCCGGTCACAGTATTCCATGTCCGAACACAGTATCCTACACCCGGCCGCGGTGTCACATGTCCGGTCACACAGTACCCTCTCTCCGGTCACACAGTATCGAGAGCGGGCGCTCACTCCGGCTGCGGCGGCAGCTCGGTCTCGTCGTCGCCGACGCACTGCCGCTGCCGCGTCGAAGCCGACTATCTGCCGTCGGCGCCGACCGCCGGCCGGCCGGCGAGCCGACGTGGCCCGACGTGCGTCAGAGCGCGCGGACAGCGGAGCCTCGAACTTCACCTGACCGGGTTGCGCGCCATTTACCGGCCGTGGCGCGTTGCCATGGTGACGACGTTTCGGCGGTCCCGCGAGACGGTACCGTATTGCGGCAGTCAATGTCGGGCTGCAGATGTACGGCAGCCGCTGAATGGGAACAATCCGGGGCGAGCCGTGTTTGTAGCCCACGGCTACAAACACTTGTATGATTACGTATATGATTACGTACATGATTACGTGTATGATTACGTATATGATTACGTGCATGATTACGCTTACGTGTATGATATTCCGGGCAGACGTGAAGTATTAATACTGATGTTCCGGGGAAATGTGGGATGTTAACGCTGATGTTCCGGGCAGACGTGGGATGTTAATGTTGATGTTCCGGGCAGACGTGGGATGTTAATGTTGATGTTCCGGGCGGACATGGGTGATGTTAATGTTGATGTTCCGGGCAGACATTTGATGTTAATGCTGATGCTACAGGCAGACATTGGATGTAGTCTGGCCGTGCATGATATTCCTGGCAGACATGGGATGTTAATACTGATGTTCCGGGAAAATGTGGGATGTTAATGTTGATGTTTCGGGAAGACGTGGGATGCCAACGCTGATGTTCCGGGCAGACGTGGGATGTTAATGCTGATGTTCTTGGCAGACATGGGAGATGTCAATGCTGATGTTCCGGCAGACGTGGGATGTTAATGCTGATATTTCGGGCAGACGTGGGATGTCAATGCTGATGTTCCGGGCAGACGTGGGATGTTAATGCTGATGTTTCGGGCAGACGTGGAATGTTAATGTTGATGTTCCGGGCAGACGTGGGATGTCAATGCTGATGCTCCGGGAAGACATGGGATGTTAATGCTGATGTACCGGCTGCAATTGTGTGTCGGCTATATGGGTGGTATTGTTCTGATCATATTCACATTTATTCAGCAATATGTATTTCCTCTCCCGCGTAGGAATACTTAGGATTCCATTTTCGAGTACAATGCTTTTACCATGTTCTTAGCGAATGATATTATTTGTATATCTAGATACACACCAACCCCACTACCATGTTGGTGTGTGCAAAATCGTAAGAGTACAGCAATGCATTGCTTGCGTATATATCGTGCAAGCTACCCCCCCCCCCCCCCACCCCCACACGAGTTCATCTGAACCGAGGTAACACAAAATTAACTAAGCTGCACTAACCTATCATAACCTAACCTAACATAGCCTGACCTAACATAACATAGCCTAGCCCAACATAACCTAATCTAACGTAACCTTATCTAACCTAGCCTAACATGACTTGATCTGACCTGACCTAGGTAGACCTCATTTCATCTGATCTACCCTGCCCTTTCCCAACTTCATTTCCATATTCTCTATAACACAGCGGTATTTCCCTGTATACATCTTAAGTTATATTGACCTATAAGATATTTCCCACGGTAGTTTAGCTGGCGTGGTAGCAAGAGCAACCTGCATTTTTTCCATCTTTAGCAGAGGCAAAGTGCCATCCGCTAGAGATTTGTTACGTTAAAGAAAGGGTTACGTTAATCCGGCTTATGTGGCATCCGGGTATATCAAAGAAGCAAGAAAGGAAAGATGAGACGCCGGCAAACAAAGAACGTGGCGTAAAGGGCCCATACATACATAGCATACAGGTTCATACACGGACATACATACATACATACACGATAATCAGAAGGGCATTTGGAGGGTGGACAGCTTCGTCGCCTGCGGAGAGGCTCCATTGCCCACCCGCGACTGAAACGAAGCGGAGGCCCGACGCCCAAGGGCGAGTCGTAGGCGTCGGGCCCGACCTTGTATGTGTAGGTGTATGTTTGAGTTGAAGCTTGGAAAAACATGAGAAGGAGACAAACCAAGCAGCTTGGAAAACCGGTAGGTAAAAAAAACAAGCGCAATTTATAGGGAGAACCATCCGCTTTTGCCAAATTGGATCGGTCTCTTCCTACCTGGTGTAATATATTATATATGTATGTGTTTTTCGACGACGGAGAGGAAGACGTGTGTAGCGCAGTCATACAGCTAACATAGGGTGCAACGGGTGTCATGTATCCTTCAACTTCACATCAAATCAGGTTGAGCCGGGCAACGTGTGACAGGGAAATCAAATCAGTTCGGAAAGCTTGGTATCGTGTAAAAAGCGGAGGAGCAGCTCGAGGAGTGCCGGATGGTCATTCCCGAGGAGTGCCCGGAGCGATATCTGCGTATGGTTGCGGTTGAAATAGTGGAGAATAGCGCGGCGATGAGGAGCATATGCTGGATATGTGAGTAAAACGTGGGCGACAGTGATGGGAACTCGGCATGTGGTGCAAATCGGGGCCCAACGTGATCGATGAAAAATATAATTGTGTGTTAAGCTGATGTGTCCGAGGCGAAGTCTGGCGAGTATCACCTCATTCAAACGGGAGTGCTGGTGGGAAGAGGGCCAGTTGGAGAGTGTGGGCTTGATAGTGTGTAGGTGTGTGGTGTCGTGCGACCAGCAGGCCTGGATATATTTGTGGAATAACATATTGGCAAGAGTAAGGAGATCACCGAGTGGTACTGGGGCACAAATATTCTGAGGGAGGTCAATTGCCGCCATTGCAAGGCCGTCCGCGCGCTCGCTTCCCGGGATATCCCTATGTCCGGGGATCCAAAGAAGGGTGAGCTGAAGGTGTGCGTGGTTGTTATGATAGAGGTGCCGGATGGCGTGGAGTGTGGGGTGTGTGGTGTTGTGTATGGCTGCGAGGGCGTCAACGGAGGAACGTGAGTCAGTGCAGATTGTGGTAGGGGTAGTGATGTGTCGTGCGATGATGTGTTGGAGGGAATTGAGTATGGCGACTAATTCTGCTGTGTATACCGAATGATGTAGTGTTAATTTGGTTTGGCCAGTGTCGGGCCCACCGCACCAGGCGGCGCCCGTACCATTGCTGGTACGTGAGCCGTCAGTGTAAAATAATGTGTGTTGTGGGTGGGCCTCTTGATATTTAAAAAAATTGGCTTGAACGTCGGTGGGGTTAAGTAGGGGCTTGTTGTGCCGAAAGAGATACTCAAGTCTGGGGTGTTTCATGTGCCAGAATGGGAGAAGGGGGAATTCGATCAGGGGTTACATTGGGAAATTTTAATGTGGATGTGAGAACCTGCTTCAAGTGAATAGCAATGCTGTATTTATTTTTGTTTTTTTGAAGCGCCGAACCGGGGGTTTAGACCATGCGACATTGGAGGGGTGATTTAGTTGTGCTGTTGTCCTGAAGTGGTATCTAACGAGTTGTAGTGTTCTGCGGTGTTGTAGGCTAGGGGGATTGACCCCACCCCGGAGACTGGTGGTAGGTGTGGTGTGGTGTGCTCCGGTGATGAGGCGAAGTGCGTGATTTTGTGTGCATTCTAGTGATTTGGTGAGTGTGGGGGATATATGATTGAAGATAAACGCATTGTATTCCAGGATTGAACGAATCAGGGAAATATACATTTTGCTAAGAGTAGTCCTGTCTGCACCCCAGTCGCGACCGGAGATGCAGTGCAGGATATTAAGACGAACAGCGCAGCGCTGTTTAATATAGGTAATGTGGGGGCCAAAATAGAGTCCTTTGTCGAGGGTAATTCCGAGATATTTGAAGTAGGTTTGGAGAGGGATAATTTCATCGCGATAGCGGAGCGGTTTATTAGGGGGATATATCTGGGAAGCCGGGAAAAAGCATTATGACCGATTTAGTGGGGGAGATCTGTAGCCCCCAGGGGGAGCACCATGACTCAATGTGATTCATGGCGAGTTCTATGTAATGGTTAGCTGTGTCTGTTAATGGATGGGTGCAACGAATGGCTAAATCATCGGCGTATATAGAATATTTTAGAAGGGGAGAAATCAGGGGAAGTTGGTCTAAAGCATCGCTAATCTAGCGGTCTAAAGCATCAAGCGGTATCTAGCGGTCTAAAGCATCATGAGAAATAGGGTTGGTGACAGGACGCTGCCTTGCGGCACACCTTGCTCAAGAGTATGAGGCTGGGAATAAATGTTGCCACAGCGGACGACAAAGGAACGTTTTTTTTAGAAAGTTGGCGATGAAGGTGGTCATTCTGCCCCTTGTACCAATTGGGTGCAATTTAGTTAAAAGAGCAGAGCTGTGCACTTTATTACATGCGGATTTTAGATATAAAAAAGGGCGATAGTCTCGGATTTTCTCGCGAAGCTACGCCGGATCGAGTCTACAATTTCGATCAGGTTGTCAGCGATGCTTCGCCTTGGCCGGAAGCCGCTCTGAAAAGGGAAGATAATTTTGTTGTGTTCAAGATAGACTCTGATCGTCCATTGACCATGCGCTCAAATATTTTGCAAGCACAACTAGTGAGAGAGTGATGGCGATAGCTGGAGGGGAGGTGCTGAGGTTTGAAATGTTTAGCGATAGGAATGATAGTGCTGGTAGACCATGAGGCTGGGAAAGTACCGTCAGTCCATAATTGATTTAGTGCCGAGAGGAGGTTGTCTTTGCCGGGGTCAGAGAGGTTTTGAAAGAAAGGGTATGCCAGTCGATCAGGTCCAACAGTTGTATTGGTTACCTTGGAGAGGGATAAATTTAGTTCATAGAGAGCAAAGAGGGCGTTGTAGGGCTCAGAGTAGTCAGAGCCAAAGTGACAAGCGGCAAGAGTGTCGCGGAGGAATGAGGTGGTGTGCTGTGAGTATTGAGCGTTGGAGGAGATGTCAGAGTAATAAGTGGCGAACTGTTCTGCGACGGCTGTAGGTTCTGTTATTTTCTGTTGATTAATTGTCAGTTGTGGGAATGCTCGGTGTTTGGTTTTTCTGCCGCGAGTAGTATGGTATCAAGCAATGCCGAAATTGGGGGGTGAGACTGGAGCGGGATGAGATTATCAATAGCAACCTCAATAATTTTTGACCGATGAAGTTGGTTTCAGCAAACGCACTGCTCCATCGATGCAATGAGCCGGTTGAGAACACTGGAAATGATGTTTGGCAATGTTTCAGGATAGCCTTGATTGTAGGAAAAGTAGTTTCGATGGGGACATTCTAAAGTTATCGTAGACATCACAACAGTTTGGGCTATGCATGCATACCACCTTTTGTCCAAAATAGGATCTGACATGGACGTGGATGGCACGCGATGCAGCCTGCGTCACGTCACCCTATGCCAAAGTTAAAGGCATATTTTCACATTTGAAACGATAGGCGATGTGCCTGGCATGGTTTCCGCCACCATTGGAGTTGAGGCCGACAAGTTTCTTTGATATTTTTTAAGAACATTGCGCTTGTGGGCGTTGAATGGAAAGAATGCATTTGCAACCGTGAATTTCTCCTACACAATCTTAACGTGGTAGAGTCGATGTTGCCTGGTGTTGATCAAGGCTGGAACTTTATTTATGTCGTGTCGCCGTTCGGCGGCCCTTCGGATCCTCTGGCAACAACTGTCGGCGCTTTTCGTGCATAGAGGCATGCCAGAACCTCAATAATCCCTGAAAGCTTCATGTTAAAATGTGAAAAATTACCGGGTTGGATATTTATAAAAGTAGTCGAGTATGGCACCAGAAGGCATCTGATTTTATGTCGGTTTATTTAAGACCATTGAAAATGAATTCGCTTATGTTGAACATCTAATATACAATTTAAAGGAATAAAATAAGATAATTCTAGACACGAATCCTGGAATTGAGTGCAAAAATGACATGGTTAAATATGTATAAATGTAGTCGAGTATGGCATCAGAAGGTAGCTGATTCTATGCCGGTTTATTTAAGACCATTGGAAATTAATTCGCAAATGTAGAACCTCTGATATACAATTTAAAGAATACAATGTGATAATTCGAGACACAAATCCTGGAATTTAGTACAGTAATTACAAAAACCACCTTCATGGAAGTTATTCAAGATGATATCAAAATGTAGTACGTTCAATGTTCATTTCGTTAAGAACGTTGGAAGTTGTCAGTGCATCACACATAATATGTATGACGCGTTTTATTACAAGATGCCGGGTGGCCAATTGCTCCCATTTTATTTTGAGGGCAAAGTGACAGGGTGAAATGATTTGACAATAAAACGAACTACACATCCTAAAAGAGCTTGTTTTAATGTTGTTCAAATTTGACCATTGGAAATTACTTGCACCTCCTTTAGAAACTATAATATAGCATGAATCATAGCAAGCTCACTCTGGTGGTGTTCCTTCACATCCCACCACCAGAGCGGCGCCACCGGTATTGTGTCCGCCTTGACGCCTAGCGAAGTGCATTTCAGCTATATCTGTGCACTTGGAAACTGACTCAGTAGTTAATCTGCATGTGTGTATTGTCATGACCACATCAATTAGATGGGTTCAAAGCTCAAAGTTCAATATTGGTTTATTTTGTACCTTTCACATGGCAATCGCAGCTTCTTAATTGCCTACATAAACAAGTGCAGAGCAGTACGTGAAATTCACACCACATCCAGACATTATGATATTTAAGTTGCAAACTGGCAGCACACTCGATCACTGAACGACTCAGCGTCCACATTCTCACCCATGCGTGGGCACGCTGCAAACTTCATACAATGGGCAATGCAACGAGTTGGTGCGCTGGCTGTTGCACCAATTCATCACGTCAAGAAGGCATACTTTGACATTTTCACCAATAACAACACTCCCATGTCACCTACTCCTATTCCTATTCCTACATATATGCCAGCTTGGTCTCATCTCCTATGCTCGCTTGGTCTGATCCGATTTGCCCGCTTGGTCGCATCTCACTTTGCTCGCTTGGTCTCATCTACTATGATCGCTTGGTCTCATCTCCTATGCCCGCTTGGTCGCATCTCCTTCGCTCGTTTGGTCTCATCTTCTACGCTCACTTGGTCTCATCTCCTATGATCGCTTGGTCTCATCTCCTATGCCCGCTTGGTCGCATCTCCTTGGCTCGCTTGGTCTCATCTTCTACGCTCGCTTGGTCTCATCTCCTATGCCCGCTTGGTCGCATCTCTTTCGCTCGTTTGGTCTCATCTCCTATGATCGCTTGGTCTCATCTCCTATGCCCGCTTGGTCGCATCTCCTTGGCTCGCTTGGTCTCATCTTCTACGCTCGCTTGGTCTCATCTCCTATGATCGCTTGGTCTCATCTCCTATGCCCGCTTGGTCTCATCTCCTTTGCTCGCTTGGTCTCGTCTCCTATGCTCGTTTGGTCTCATCTTCTACGCTCATTTGCTCACTTGGTCTCATCAGCTGCTGGGGATTGCCATCCACGACTATACAAATAATGTCCTGTACCCGAATGCGCTGATCAATGGTGAACGGTTCAGCAGCTGTCGACGCCATGGGCAATGGCATGCACTGGGCCCGGACTAATTGATTGTGGACTGAGTAAATTATTGCTCTGGATTGATATAAAGTGCTGGATCCCGGCCAATGGCAATGCACGGTGACGCTCACGGCGCCTCGTAATGCGCGCCCTCCGCGCCATAACATCAAACCGCGACGAAACGTGACGCTTATGGAGACTCCGCACTGCTCCGGAATCGCCGCCGTGGACGTCTCCGCTGCGCCGCCAGCTCCGTCTGGGTTTGACGGCGGTTGCGCCGCGTAACGTCCTGCGGCGCTCCTCTGACTGCGCCGGATGCGCCGGCGCCGCCTGGACGGCGTCTGCCGAAGCTTGTCTCCGTCTCTCCCCCCCCCTCTCCGTCCGCCCACAGCGTCCATGTACCACCTTATTACTGACGCAGACGGCTAATGCGCATAACCGACCGATGACGTCAGCCGAGTGATGACGCCACCTACTCAGATATGACATGATCCCCAGAGTCAGACATGATATGGAACCCAATTCGGACATGACATGAACGCCCAGTCAGACATGACATGGACATGGTTCCTGGTCAGACATGCCATGGCTCACAGTCAGACATGGTCTGAGGTCGCTATCTCAGTTGGATCGGTTTGACTGCGCTCTGTGCGACTGACTGCGGTGCTGCTCCTGCACATGGCACGTGTTGCTCCTGCACATGGCACGTGTTGCTCCTGCACATGACACGTGCTGCTCCTGCCCATGACACGTGCTGCTCCTGCACATGGCACGTGTTGCTCCTGCACATGGCACGTGCTGCTCCTGCGCATGGCACGTGTTGTTCCTGTACATGACACGTGCTGCTCCTGCCCATGACACGTGCTGCTCCTGCACATGGCACGTGTTGCTCCTGCCCATGACACGTGCTGCTCCTGCACATGGCACGTGCTGCTCCTGCACATGGCACGTGCTGCTCCTGTACATGGCACGTGTTGCTCCTGTACATGACACGTGTTGATCCTGCACATGACACGTGTTGATCCTGCACATGCCACGTGTTGCTCCTGCACATGACACGTGTTGCTCCTGCACATGGCACGTGCTGCTCCTGTACATGGCACGTGTTGCTCCTGCACATGGCACGTGTTGCTCCTGCACATGACACGTGCTGCTCCTGCACATGGCACGTGCTGCTCCTGTACATGACACGTGTTGCTCCTGTACATGACACGTGTTGCTCCTGCACATGGCACGTGCTGCTCCTGCACATGACACGTGCTGCTCCTGCACATGGCACGTGTTGCTCCTGCACATGGCACGTGCTGCTCCTGCACATGGCACGTGCTGCTCCTGTACATGACACGTGTTGCTCCTGCACATGGCACGTGTTGTTCCTGTACATGACACGTGTTGCTCCTGCACATGACACGTGCTGCTCCTGCACATGACACGTGCTGCTCCTGCACATGACACGTGTTGCTCCTGCACATGGCACGTGCTGCTCCTGTACATGGCACGTGCTGCTCCTGTACATGGCACGTGTTGCTCCTGTACATGACACGTGCTGCTCCTGCACATGGCACGTGTTGCTCCTGTACATGGCACGTGTTGCTCCTGTACATGACACGTGTTGCTCCTGCACATGACACGTGCTGCTCCTGCACATGACACGTGTTGCTCCTGTACATGACACGTGTTGCTCCTGCACATGGAACGTGCTGCTCCTGTACATGGTACGTGTTGCTCCTGTACATGGCACGTGCTGCTCCTGTACATGGTACGTGTTGCTCCTGTACATGGTACGTGTTGCTCCTGCACATGGCACGTGTTGCTCCTGCACATGACACGTGTTGCTCCTGCACATGACACGTGCTGCTCCTGTACATGGCACGTGTTGCTCCTGCACATGACACGTGTTGCTCCTGCACATGACACGTGCTGCTCCTGTACATGGCACGTGTTGCTCCTGCACATGGCACGTGTTGCTCCTGTACATGGTACGTGTTGCTCCTGTACATGGTACGTGTTGCTCCTGCACATGGCACGTGTTGCTCCTGTACATGGCACGTGTTGCTCCTGTACATGGCACGTGTTGCTCCTGCACATGACACGTGCTGCTCCTGTACATGGTACGTGTTGCTCCTGTACATGGCACGTGTTGCTCCTGCACATGACACGTGTTGCTCCTGCACATGACACGTGCTGCTCCTGCACATGACACGTGTTGCTCCTGCACATGGCACGTGTTGCTCCTGCACATGACACGTGCTGCTCCTGCACATGACACGTGTTGCTCCTGTACATGGTACGTGTTGCTCCTGTACATGGTACGTGTTGCTCCTGCACATGGTACGTGTTGCTCCTGCACATGGCACGTGTTGCTCCTGCACATGACACGTGCTGCTCCTGCACATGACACGTGTTGCTCCTGTACATGGTACGTGTTGCTCCTGCACATGGCACGTGTTGCTCCTGTACATGGCACGTGTTGCTCCTGCACATGACACGTGTTGCTCCTGCACATGACACGTGCTGCTCCTGTACATGGCACGTGTTGCTCCTGCACATGACACGTGCTGCTCCTGCACATGACACGTGCTGCTCCTGTACATGGCACGTGTTGCTCCTGCACATGGCACGTGTTGTTCCTGCACATGACACGTGCTGCTCCTGCACATGGCACGTGCTGCTCCTGCACATGGCACGTGTTGCTCCTGCACATGACACGTGCTGCTCCTGTACATGACACATGCTCAGGCCGCCTGCTTCTGAAGCTTAATATTCAACCTTAGACGTATTTGTTACGCTTACAAACATATCGGCAATTGTCTTCTTCAAGGTATATCGGTCGATGGTAATAACTGGTGTCCACTAATTATTTGGACAAGAGTCAAAATTTAACATATCAACCAAGATGATCTGACCTGAACGAACCTTTGTACGTAAGCACCTGGAATACGTAGTGCACGCATGCGAAATACGCCACAGTTGATCATCAATAGCACACCTCATCATTCATCATGGAATCGTTAACCAACCAGTATGTGAGGGACATAGTATGTAACTTCAGGGATGTTGTCCTATGTTGTCGAAGGCAGGTGTTGTCAGGTACTTTCGCCTTTGGGAAGATCTCGATCGACAACCTATGGCATTTTCAAGACGTTGGAAACCAGGGGAAAATTCGATCACCATGAGAAGAGAAAGGCTGGCAGATGTTCCAAAATGGGCGCCAGAAGGGGAAGAGCACTGCAAGGGGCCATTACCACAAATACTGTCGTCTCCATCGACCTACATCAATGTAGGCCGCCTTCTGCCTTGCCAGATGGCAAGGCGCTTCGGTATCAGCAACTTGCACACCGAAAATATTTTGAAGGAGGAACGACTGACGTACGCAAGGAGATGTCAAGCACTCACCGCTACCCAACAGAAGACCCATAAGTGACGGATTTGCAAGTTTTCACATATGGTGTGCTGCGCGCAAATACGAATTCGGACGCCATCATGGATGATTTCACTTTCATGATGATTTCGCTTTCCCTTTTTCTGGAGGTATGATGCCCGGAAGCAAATTAATTTATGCTGGTCCTGACGGAGACGTACCAGAGAACGGAAGTTATCGTCGGGAAATGCCAGAGAAAGATCATGGTTTGGCCAGCTATTGCTCCAAAGGAGAAATAATGATGTGTAACAAGATGTGTAACAAGATGATGTGTAACAATGATGTGTAACAACGGTTATGATCCCAAGGTGCACCATCGTCGGGAATGATATCTACCGCGAAAGGTGTCTCAGGAAATGGATTTTTCCCTATATTACCGGCACATATAACAGCGAGTACGTATTGTGGTCTAGCCTGGCTTCTGTCTACCATGCGTGCGACGCCCTCGAGTTTCCTGAACCTGGGGGAGTACCACTCATAAACCGTGATCAGAATCCTCCAAGCGTGCCTCGGCCCAGACAGATTGAAGCCTTCTGGGGATCTTAAAGTCGGAAGTTTATCGACGATGGAAGGAAGCTTCCCAGACCCAACCGAAGCGAAAGATGAGGCGTCGACAATCATCGATCCGGAGGTGCCGCTCGCCATGATGAAGAGCGTCGGTGAGCTCGTGCGTGCCGCGGACCGTCATGTTGCTCCACAACTGGTTCACAGAAGTGCGTTTGATAGCGAATCAGGTATTTTAGTTTTGTGTATAATTGCAATTATCTAACTATGCATACTGTAGAGATATTGATGTTTAATACAACGAAGAATGGCTCTTAGATGCCCCTGGGTTTTAGACATCGCGTGTAAAGAAAATATACGTACTTCAATATACCAGGAGGTGCTGAGTTGATATCGAAAGTTACGATGGCCCCTGGCCGAAGCGTTGGGTAATAAAGTATAACCTTTATCGTTACTTTCGATATCAACTCGGCACCTCCTGGTATATTGAAGGTCGTATATTTTATTTACACGCAATGAGATATTGATGCTTGAATGTTGTCCAAATAGTGTATCAATAGTACCCGTTATTCAGGCTGCAAACTTCGACGACATATATCACAGGATATTTATCCTGCCACGTTGAAATGGTATACAATGAATGGACATTGAAGCTATGTAAATGCTTGGTAAATGCTAGTTGCTAAATGCTAAATGCTAAATGCTAAATGCACTCATAGCTCTTTTTCCTATCGGCAACCTATTGTGTCCTCTCAAAAACCTGTAACCTTGACGCCAATTTTCACCATAGACGTACGAACCCTGGACTTTTTTTTAGACAACAAGGAAGATCCACGACACCAACTTTTGGAGTTTGTGTGTGTGTGTGTGTGTGTGTGTGTGTGTGTGTGTGTTTGTGTGCGTGTAGTTGGGATTGTTTTGGAGCGTCAGCTGCTTCGGCTGTATTGCGCCCACAAATTTGAGGGTAATCGAGAACAGAAGTGTAAAGATATGCTACCTGACAGCTCGACCCAGAATGGCTCAACCCGGAAAATGATGGCCTACAGTAATACCTTCAATTTCAACTGTGCCATGTCAATAATTTAGTTCATATGAATCTATTGTTGCTAAGCTATGAAGCTAATGCATACACCCAGAAATAACACTATTGTGTAGCTAAGGATTGTGCAACATCATCGACATTTCATTCGATTTCGTATGGGCTATAGGCATTGCCCATAGCCCATACAAGTTTCCCACACATGCTTCCCATTGTGCCTCATGCATGGGCGACTTTGGTATTAATTGTGTCTCAAAGACGTCAATGGTCACCGATAGGGGCAAGTTCAAATTCGCGTCATCGATTCTAAACCGCTCAGTGTTTAGGATAGCATTATATGTACTGCCAAAATCCAGGGTTGAAGTTGCACCCAATATTTATGTGTTGTGAAGCTTACCTATAATTAAGAATCATATTTTCTTATTCCAACCTGATGTCAACTCAATTGGCCAAATCAACGTTAAAATTACAGTTTTTATACGTTGTTCTCAAAAGCTTACACCTAATTGTCTGGGGAAAATCTCCGAATGTATAATGGATCCCAGTCTCCTCAGTTTATATGGTTTCAGGTTAATGTAAGGTGAAGTCATGGAGATATAGTCAAAATGTTGCGCTGGAGTATGCACTCCGTGTAGGTGGTAAGAAGATAAGTCCACCGGCAAGTCCTTCGTTCCATTGCTCTCCTATTCCGACCATGAGCCAGTTGACCCATATTTTCCCACTATTGCGGAGAATCTCAGAGGGCTTAAACCACCCCCAGAGAAGAGTTAAGAAGTTAAGTCCACCGGCAAGTCCTTCGTTCCGTT
This sequence comes from Ashinkailepas kermadecensis, assembly GCA_034440615.1. Lineage (NCBI taxonomy): Eukaryota > Metazoa > Arthropoda > Thecostraca > Neolepadidae > Ashinkailepas > Ashinkailepas kermadecensis. The sequence continues at coordinate 162,102 of JAOTOM010004985.1, forward strand.
GCTCCCCTATTCCGTCCATGAGCCAGTGGGCCCGTCATAAACCCATGACGTAGTCAGTCAATAATTATGTGATTTAGTGCATCAGGTAGTACACCAGACAGCTTGTCAGTCAATCGTGAAATTAAAAGAAAAGTGACAGAGCACAATTTCTGTTCGTTAAAAAAATGTCGCCAAACCCAAATAGTGCAACATAATGCTATTGCCACAGTAGTGACTTCCTCAAGATTATCTAACGTTTCTGATCACAGTTGATTTAGCTGTATTCCGGTTGGGGCGGATTCTCCCCTCCCCTGTGGTTTGTCGCCTGCTGTTCCCTAACCCTTCGTGATATGAAAATGAAATGTAATGACTTTTCATAACATTTTTGCTCCACATCGCACGAAACTTTTTATTTCGTAATTTTGTCAGAAACGCGGCCCCATAAGCGAATATTTGGACGCGACCCAACAGATTTGTACGAAAAACTAGGAACAGCACATACATCTGAATACTTGTATTGTTTAGCTGGTCAGGTGCCTATAAATTGGAATACAATTGCGCATACTACCTTGCCTGCCTACAGCAATGTGTTTCGAGCCTAATGATGTCAGGGGTGGACCCAGGGGAGGTGGAAATGGGAAACATGTGATATGTATCAAAAACGCTTCTTTGAACGTTTCAGTAAGTTTCTGGAGTGCTTATTAAACAGTAATGAGCTTACAGTCATTTTCTAACAGTTCCATTCATCTCTGGGTGAAACAAATGAGTGGACAATTTCCCGGAGAGGATAATGTTTTGGATTGCAAACATCCAGAACATCCAGACCGCGTTTTTGCAAATCCGGACTTTACAGGGCCGAAATCAAGCCAACATTCGGCAGTGGTAGCTTACGACTATTGCTTAAATGTTTTTATTCAATAATGCTCAGAGCAAGATTGAAGAAGATTCTACCGATGCACTCAGAATGCCCGCAATAGGTAATAACCTATTGCGGGCATTCTGAGTGCATCGGTAGAATCGTCTTCAATCTTGCTCCAATAATTATTGAGAAAAAAGCATTTAAGCAATAGTCGTTATCAAAGGATGAACTCGTTCCTAGAGTCAGGCTTTTATGCTGTCAAACCTGATGCTATACGACGAAAGCGAATGTCGCGTAGCGTAATCGCAACATAATAATAGAAAAGTTACGAAATAAATATGTCATCTTCTGGGATCTGTCCTCTAGCTCGTTCTTTACGCGAAGTAAAGACCTTCATATTTCCATTGCGCATGTGATGATGAGCTTCCAATTCGATTCCACTGAGTGGTGCATCGCAGTCCTCCTTGCGTCAGCAAGGGGCTGAGCGCCTTGCACGTTCCGCCGCCCCAGCCATGCATGTAGGTGCAAGGAGTTCTGGTGAGTGGAATATAATAAAAATCGGCCGTGGATTTCCGTGATAATCGGCTAGTCAGTTCAAGCACGTTAGCAGCCCACTCCCTTTGAAATCCTGGGCCGCGCCTATAGAAACATATCTGATGCCTGTTGCATAAACCAGTGACGAAGTTCGGTACAAGATGTGTGCACAAGAGCCCAAACTCGTGAATCTAATGAATGCCGTGCTGAAGCAAACTTTTAGCGCCAATATCAGTGAGCTTCTGCACTCTGCTGCTCTCAACTCTCTCCTTCCATCAGATATCAGGCAGTACAACTCCGATGTTTCTCCCATGTCAACGAAATCCATCGGTGAAACTGTTTAAAAGAACATGGTGTTTTGAGGACCATCTATTGCTCTTCGATGCATATGTGGAAAATCGAATAAATTGGATAATCTGACGAGATGGCCGCCTTCCCAACGCAAGAGAAATGAGCACTTCGCTCATGCAACTATGACCTCAGAGCTCCAGAGCCCATAGGTTCCGCCGCCACTAACTTTATCTGAAAGACTGGATGATAATTCGAGTAAATTGGAATACATTGGCGTATTCTACTCTTTCCACGCAAGGCGACTCAGCCCTAGAGTCCCATAGGCTTCACCCCACCGTCCACGTGCTGTTGCTTGCCATATGTGCCTCCTATTTTTGTATGCTACAGGGAACCCTTTGAAATCTTCATAAGGGGCCTTCTATGCGAGATGAGGGAGCCGTGGGAGCCTTCTGATGTTTGCATAAGGGTCTCCTGCCCACCAGAGCCGTTTTTTTAAGGGAATTCTGACTGAAGACAAATACCAATCTCATAACCTGTCTCCCCCTTCCATAGGGAGATCTACTAAGATTTCACTCACTGTATTTTGACCTGAACAACAAAGTATGTATGATGATACTTGTATAACATGGCCAGGGGTGAAGGAAAACTTGGATTGATTGTTTTGACTAACGAAGGATCTGATGTGAGGAGTCAAACCGATAATGCTAAAGGTTAATCTCTGAAAATTCTGCCTTTTAGAACATCCGTAAGTGGGGGTACTATCTGTAGAAGAGTAAGAAGAGTAGGGGAAATTTTGGTGAGTGCGCAAAATTTCACTCCCACCCTTAACGAATTAAAAGGGTTTTGCTGTCTGAAAGGTTCTGCTTAGTTCTGAATTGGGGCTTCCAGTCCCTGTTGGCTGAAGGACCCTCGTATTGTGAGCTGATGGGGACACCCGGACTACATACGAATAAATCCAATCGTTATGAGGTGCATATCAGCCCCCTGGATGCTACATGATGGACCGGCCTCTAGTCGATGTCAGATGAAGCAGCCTCCTGTCATAAGCTAAGTGGCACCTCCGGAAATCGGTATCAAGAAGCTGCCGTCATTTAAGGTGTAGATCAGCCTCATGGCAGCTGTATTAAAAGGGGAATCCTGAAATCCTGAAAATGATGAGCCGCAGAAGCTTCCTGAATTCTGCATCGCGTATTAAGGGCTGCAGGGACCTCTGGACATCTGCATAATAGGGCTGACAACAATGTGAGTTGCGGGTGGGATTTCCTGCAATCTACTCACAAGTGCCCCCTCTTATTTTGAGCTGCACGTTCCCTTTAAAGCAAGGGCTGCACCACCAAATTATTCCGGGGTTTTGAAGTCCAAAGAGGATCTCTTCGAAATAGGGAGCCCGCCGGTCATTCCCATATTCATTGTTCGCTTTGCGAACTTTTACAGCCAAAAGATCGATATCTAACTTCAGTGACACATCCAATCACTACAAGCCCCCAGGCAGGGGGTCCGAACCACCAAAGATTGGAAGCAGGGGCGGACGAGCTTCTCTGCAGTTTTTATCCTTGCCCATCTTGGGGGCCCTTGCGTTCTATGGGCCTGCTATCCACTCTTAGGAGCCCCCACTTTCACGTTAGGAGACTCCTTTCACGTCCTGTAAGCCTCTTCCAATCTGAACAGTTCTCTACCAGTCTTGATGGGATCCCCTTGCATCCTGTGGCCTTCTACTGCCTTCTATGGGAATCCTCTCCACTCTTGGAGATCTTCTATTGCGTTCTATGGGAAATCGCTCTTCCCTTCGAGACGTCTTCCAAATTAGTTTCCTCCTCTTCTACCTTGGGGTCCTCCTTTCCGTCTTGGGGTCTCCTCCTCTGTCCGATTCTCCTCTTCCCTACCAGGAACGTACTCTTCAAAGTTTGAGGCATCACGATCTGTCTTAGGACCCTCCTTGCGTATCTAGCCTGTGTGATTCCTTGCCCGTCGTTATTCCTTCCCTTTCTGTCCTGGAGGCCTCCTCTCCTATCCTGGGGCCTCCTTTCACATCTCTGTCTCCCGTCTCTTAGGAATCTGGTCTCATCCTGGCGGCCTTCTTACGGCCTTCTTGGGGCGCCCTTTTGTTCTGTGTTCCTTTTTATCTGTTCCTGGGGACTATTATTGCGTCCTTGGCCTCCTCTCTCCCAGAGACCTCTCACGTTTATCCTCTCAGTTTCTGGGAACCTCCATAGAAGTCTTAGGGTCCTCCTCATGTGGACTGTGGTTATTTCTCCTTGAAAGTCCTCCTTATTGAAAGTCCTCCTTTCCCGTCGCAGGAGCCTCCGCTTCTATCTCGAGGGCTACCTTTCCCATCTTGTGGCCGCCTCCCATATTTTACGAGCCTCATCTCCAAGTGAAGGCCTCTTGTCACATCTCGGGAACCTCCTCTTCTATAATGGAGGAGCCTTGCCTGTATTGGAGGCCTCCTCTCGTATCTCGAGAACCTCATCTCCTATTCTACGAGTTTGCTCTGTCGCATCAAGGACTTTCCTCATTCACTGAAACCTCCGCACCAGTCTTGAGGCCTCCTCTTTTTTCCTTGTTCATCCTGGGGTCCTTCTTCTTCGTTTTGGAATCCTCTTCCATTATGGGGGCTTCTCCTCCTCTCCCAAAGGCCTCCTATTCCGATTTTGGGGACTTCTCTCACCTACTGGGGGCTTCCCTCTCTATCCTGGTGACCGAGGGCTTCTGACATCCTGGAGGCTCCTTAGCCGGCCTAGCCGTTTGTGGAAAAAGGCTCTTTGGATTTTAGGGCCGGTGCCCAGGGGTCCCCGTGTATGTCGTGCGCGACAAGGAAAGCCTCTGGCTCATTGCCACCCCCTGCCCCGTGTTCCGCCGCCTGTGATCTCAAGCCAGCTGGCGGCGCTTCAAATCTCGACCGCCGCAATTGACAAATTAGTGGATAATTATGTAAAGGAGACTTTCCAGACGGTGAAGCATTGGGCCCACTCCAGGAAAGCTTTCCAGCCGCTCTGCTCACCTTTAGATTGAAGGAAGCGACAAATAGTGTGGGGCTTAAGAGACCTAGGTGCATATCATTGGTACACAAATATCAGAGGTCGTTTACTGCCGAAAATGATTGCCAAGAACGATGTCTGGAATAAGATTATGTTGTTCTCCAATGTCGTGTGGGTTGTTGGAAGGCATGACACCATTTCTAAAAGTGTTAAAAGTGTTAGGGATTTAAAAGCACATCATAACAGCAACCACAAGAAGTGAACTAATCCAAGCATGGGCGTATGAGCGGCCTAAAACGTGGGGCAGGGGGCTAAAGCCGATTCTTGAATCATTATTGTGAGCAAAAGTCATAGGGTTAACGGTTAAAATAGGAAAAGAGTTGCGAAGAGACACCACCCTCTGTCCCTACGTTTATAATTCCAAGTTTCGTTGCAACCGTTTCAGATATTAATAATATATACAATTTCGTTTGTCCACCTAGTTTGTACTCTCGTTTGTACACTCGTATGTACACTATATATTTGCTATCGAAACTACTCGCAATCAAGCGAGCTTGTTGTGAGGGTAACACAGCCATACCTGTTTAACACGCGCCGTCCCTCCGGTCAGATCCTCACACCGCGTCTCGGGAAAGGGGTCATTAAAGACCCTGTCTAACTTCTAAGCGAAACGTTGCAACAACGAGTGGCATACCATCGAAAAGCCCTCGACGCATAAAGTCAGAAGATGGTCTTATTTTGTAATTGTGGATAATTTTTATCATTAAATATCGATTTAGATGCCGCCTTTTTAAACACATTTTATATCGACATGCTAGGGTAGCTTGGATTGTGTGATGCAGCTTGGACACTGTTTCGGCCACGGAAACTCAAAATGAATCTTAAAACAGCAATGTCTAAATAGGCTTATCACACATTCCGAACTTTATCCTGACTTGAACACAGGCCACTTGGCGGAGGTCAAACGAATTGCATAAAGAACTTATCCTGATGCTTCTAATGCACAACACGGTTAAAATTATGTTAGAAGAGCATGCATATTACAAAAACAAGACATTGACCAGAGATGTGCCAAATTGGCCATGCTCTCAGGTCGCTGACCTGACATCAAACAGAAATCCAAGATACACGTTTGCACTGCCCAATTGCACTCACGTAGCACTTTCCATTTAAAAAACACTTCCTCCGTATGAGTTTCGATTTTCCAGATCAGAATCAGAAGCGCAACTCTACACAACACGGCCGCATTTGTATTCACATATCAAATCCCTCCCATGGGAACATGGGGGTTGGCATGGCAGCACGCGCGCCCTATATCATTTTCAACCAGTGAATTTTCCTGAAGCAAATTCGCCGATTGATCGATGGATTTCGAAGCCGCTTTGGCGAAAACTATGTAGCCATTGTCACAAAAATGCTGCACTGTAATTCGTTTAATTAATGCGCGCACAGATAAAGAACTGATATCGATCACAATCGTCACACGCGTCATATATGTAGCTAAACGACACCCCAGCAGCTGACGCTATTGTCCAGCCTGACTCGATATGCCTTGGCTTTAACCTGATGTGTGAAAGCAACAAATCAGTCCGATCAGAAAGACACCCCAGTTACGCCTGTCAGATGTCAGTTCCGAGGTTGCTTAAGTCTGGCCGAAGTAGAAGTTGACACAGTTAAACTCACTTACTCCTTGACCAGTTGCCAAGACCGGGCCCTGATTTTGTTCTGCCGCCTGGAGTACTACGTTCTAGATATATGTCTGCTGTGCTACATTTGCTTCGAAGTCAATACATCGTGGCATGTCGGAAGATTGATGGGTGTGGTCGCTCGATGGTGCAGTACACTCCCGCTAGGGGGTCAGTACACTCCCGCTAGGGTGTCAGTACACTCCCGCTAGGGTGTCAGTACACTCCCGCTAGGGTGTCAGTACACTCCCGCTAGGGTGTCAGTACACTCCCGCTAGGGGGTCAGTACACTCCGCTAGGGTGTCAGTACACTCCCGCTAGGGGGTCAGTACACTCCGCTAGGGGGTCAGTACACTCCCGCTAGGGGTCAGTACACTCCGCTAGGGGGTCAGTACACTCCCGCTAGGGGGTCAGTACACTCCCGCTAGGGTGTCAGTACACTCCCGCTAGGGTGTCAGTACACTCCCGCTAGGGTGTCAGTACACTCCCGCTAGGGGGTCAGTACACTCCCGCTAGGGGGTCAGTACACTCCGCTAGGGTGTCAGTACACTCCCGCTAGGGGTCAGTACACTCCCGCTGGGGGTCAGTACACTCCCGCTAGGGTGTCAGTACACTCCCGCTAGGGGGTCAGTACACTCCCGCTAGGGGGTCAGTACACTCCGCTAGGGGGTCAGTACACTCCCGCTAGGGGTCAGTACACTCCCGCTAGGGTGTCAGTACACTCCCGCTAGGGTGTCAGTACACTCCCGCTAGGGGGTCAGTACACTCCCGCTAGGGGGTCAGTACACTCCCGCTAGGGTGTCAGTACACTCCCGCTAGGGTGTCAGTACACTCCCGCTAGGGGGTCAGTACACTCCCGCTAGGGTGTCAGTACACTCCCGCTAGGGGGTCAGTACACTCCCGCTAGGGGGTCAGTACACTCCCGCTAGGGGTCAGTACACTCCCGCTAGGGGTCAGTACACTCCGCTAGGGGGTCAGTACACTCCGCTAGGGGGTCAGTACACTCCGCTAGGGTGTCAGTACACTCCGCTAGGGGGTCAGTACACTCCGCTAGGGGTCAGTACACTCCCGCTAGGGTGTCAGTACACTCCCGCTAGGTGTCAGTACACTCCCGCTAGGGGTCAGTACACTCCCGCTAGGGGTCAGTACACTCCCGCTGGGGTGTCAGTACACTCCCGCTAGGGTGTCAGTACACTCCGCTAGGGGTCAGTACACTCCGCTGGGGTCAGTACACTCCGCTAGGTGTCAGTACACTCCCGCTAGGGTGTCAGTACACTCCCGCTAGGGGGTCAGTACACTCCGCTAGGGTGTCAGTACACTCCCGCTAGGGTGTCAGTACACTCCCGCTAGGGGGTCAGTACACTCCCGCTAGGGTGTCAGTACACTCCCGCTAGGGGGTGTCTCCTTGTGATTGTCAAGAGTCTGTCTCCTTGTGGGCCCCACCCGGACCGCCAACACCGTCCATGTCTGAAACAGGTAGTTTTGCTGGCGCGACGCGCAGACCTGGGTTATATTTAGCGACAAAGAGTCGCTCCAATCGACTCGCAGGCTAAGCGACGACAAACGCCACCGGCTATGGTCGGCTAGTGTCCGTTAAGCTGATGTGGAGACCATGTTGCGTCGTTTTACGACACTGCTACGATATGACCGCCGGTGTCGTTCGGCGCTGTCGGCGTACGGACTATCTGGGGCCGTGTCAATAGATAGACGTCAAGCGATTATGCGATGATGGTATGTACCTGCGGCCGATACCAGGTCCATTCGCCGCTGATGAAAAACCACTGGTGAATGGTGTGCCCAGGATTCAGACGTATGGCGAAATAATTGGATGGACATGTCCCGTCATATTGTGAGAGGACTACATTGATGGAAATCGAAAACCCGCTTAAATTTTAACGCGAGCCTAAAAAGCAAATCGCCTCAAGGATCAATGCGTGGAACATATACAACGAAGTAGGATGAGTTAGTTTTAGAATGACTAATGCCAGTTCTGGTAATGAAGTAAGACAATAGTTTTAGTAATGAAGTAGGACAACATCACATGTTATCTAATCGCATAAGCGTAGTAACAGGGGGGCAGGGGGGGGCCATGGCCCACCCACTTTTCAAAGCGTGGGGGGCCAACAATGGTAGCTGTGCCTCCCACTTTTGAGACATTTAAATTTAATAAAAGGCAGCATGCACATATTTCAATATGCGAAAAACTTCCTGCAATATATAACTAAGTAAAAGTTGCACAGTTCACATGGTAGCACTTAATGTTTTAAGTCATACACACTTGGCCATGACCTTACAACAACGCAACTAATTCAGGAGTTGATGTAATGCAACAGATGTATAGATATTCACACTTTATATTATGTTCTGAAAAGACTATAACGCAGATGATGTGCCATCCAGTACGAAAATACATTCATACTAGAGTTTCACTGTGTTCTTTTACTTTTAACATATTTAACATCGATTTCATTAATTTTACCTACAGTAGAAAATTATAAAGGCTGAAGGCAGTAACTTAACACAATCGAGGTAAGACGTACAATTTACAAGTGCAAGTTCCTTGCCTTGATATTACATAGCCATGTATTATATATGGCCTTGCTCCTAGCTGCCATACACTTCAACATCTACATGTATTTTGATTATTTAAGCATAAAACTACCGCCACGATACATACATGGTGTGACTGTAGTATGAAATAGAACGTAAAAATTTCCACATTTCGATAGATTTTCACAGTTTGGCACAGTACACAGATATACAACCTTTTCAGTGAGATGCCTGGGTGTTATCGGTACTGGTATCCAACATGGCAAAATACTTATTTCCATCATTTATTATGGTGGCATAGATACAATAATGAAGTCCACAACATATTATATCAACTTCAAGTGCGAGAACGCCTGTCAGAATCTCAGAATCCCCGAGAGGATTAGGCGCTCGTGGTGCGACCTGACAAGGTCACACGGGGAGTGATATGAAGAGTGATGATGTGACGAGTATCGAGCGATGCTTGTCATGTGACCTGAGAAGGCACATGACGAGCATGGCAACTGACCCGAGTGGATCTTCAGCTGGGTAACTGCGTAGTGGCATTGACAGCACGTTAAACATTGAATTCAAATTATGTCGTTGAACAGAAATGGTTCGGTAAGATGGTGGTGCCATGGTATATGTAACAATCTCTGCTTAGCAAAGACACTGATCCCAGAATCTATTCAATGAAGACATTTTGATTAAAAGTACAAAACACCGAATTATATCAGAGACTACTATTTGGCTTTTCATCGTCCAGTGATGTGTACGTCCAGGCTGAGATTTAAGAACCCCGAAGATAATGAGATGAATTTAGGCCAATTGCGGGGTGTATATTTCTGAACACTACTTGTGGTGCAGGCAATTAAATGGGCATAGGAAAGTCGATTTTGTGCGATGTACTCCATAAACGTCATGGTTAAGCTATACAATCATTAGGGCATGCGCATTGGCGTACCGAAGGGAGGGGACATTGGAGCAGTCCCCTCCGCATGAGAAGTTGTGGGCCCCCAATAATCGCGCCTGGGTTCGGAAAAATAGCGCCAGGCTCCCTGAAAATCATGCTGGTATCCCCAACAATCGCACCGGGGTTCATAAAAATCACTTTGGAGCCGCCAAAAAGTAGCGCAGGGATCCCTGAAAATGAGGCTGGGGTATACAAAAATCCAATCAAGGCCCATGAAAATCACATTGAATGCCTCAAAAATCGTCCCGGGACCCTAGAAGTGACGCTGATGGCTCCAAAATATGGGATCGGGTCCCTGAAAATACTGTTGGGCATCCAAAAAGTCGCGCCGGGACTCCGATAAGTCGCGCCAGGGCCCCATTAAATCACACTAAGGCCTTAAAAGGTCGGACCGGGCCCTTGTAAATCACGCTGGGGGCCAAAAAGTTTCTTCGGACCTCCGAAACTGACGCTGGGCCCGAAAAAGACTGGCCGGGCCCTCAAGATCACGCTGGGTCCCAAAAGGTCGGGTCGGGGCCCCTGATAATCGCGCTGGGGGCACAAATAGGTGGATCGGGGCCCCTGCAAGCCACGCTGGGAGCAGAAAAAGTCGTGCCGTGGTCCTTGAAAATCACGATGGGAGCCGCAGAAAGACGGTCTGGGCCCGCTGAAAATCACGCTGGGGGCTCAAAAGTTCGCGCCTAGGCCCAGAAAATCACGCTGCGGGCCGAAAAAAGTCGTGCCGTGGTTCTTGAAAATCACAACGGGGACTCAAGACGTTGGGCCGGGACCACTAAAAATCACGTTGAGCCTGAAGGTACCAAAACGTCGCACCCGGGCTCCTGAAAATCACGCTAGGGGCTCGACACGTCGCACCGGGGCCCCGAAAGTCTCATCGGGAACACCCAATAAATGAAGCCGGGGCAACGAAAAAACAGTCTGGACATGGAAAATCACTCTGGGTTCCTAGCAATCAATCCAAAAGAAACCAGAACGTGTTGGGCCCCCAAAGACGTGTCGAGGCTATTAAAACTCGCGATAGGCATCCCAACAAATGAAGACATGGTCAAAAAAAATCGCAATTAGACCCAAAACGTCGCGCCGCTGCCCTTGGAAATCACATTAGGGGCCCAAGAAGTCCCGCCCGAGCCCTACAAGCCGCAGCTGGCTTCCCAAAAATCAATTCCTACCCGTAATGTTACTCTACGGCCACAAAAATTGCGTCAGACCCCCAAAACGCGTCTGGCCCCGGAACAGAAGCGCCTTGGAGCACAGGAAAAAATGCACCGGTAGACCGAAGAATCGTACCGAGGCCCAACAATTTCGCGCCAGAGGCTTACAAAAATACAATTCGACCTCCCAAAAAAATCACAACAGGACTCCATCGAGTCGACCCCAGCACCGGAAAATTCATAACAGGTCCCGAAAGAAAGCTCTCCAAAGGGCCTTTCTACTCTGAAGGGTGCCATCGGCTGAAAAAAAAACTCGTTGAGCAGCTGCAGTGGCATACCAATGGCAAACGCCCCCTCCCCCACACCATATCCTGAAGAGGTGGACTTCCAAGAACCCAAGAATCACGACGGGGTCACAAAAAATAGTTCTGGGGCCCAATAAATTCGCGTCTGGCCCCAGAATTAGGGGTTATAAAGAAATACAACTGGCACCAAAAAACTTGCACAGAACCCGAAAATTTGCGCCGGTGAACGCCAAATTCGCACTAAGACCCAGATAAGTACAACACGCTCCTCGAACTAGCGCCAAGCCCCCCAAATATCGCGCTTTGGACCCAAAATTCCAACATTAGTCCCATAAATCCTGGTCAAAAATTCCCCTCGGGCTCCCAAAATTGGCGTAGGTGGTCCCAGGTAAGCACAGCGTGGCCCCAAAATCGCATCGAAACCCGACAAGGATCAAGCCGGAGGCCATTAAAATAGAGATTCCGAAAAAATAAATGTTCGAACCTGGAAAATCGCTCCTTAGCTCAAACATATCACCAAATGCCTTAACAAGTCGCATACGGCACCGAAAAACGTACCGGAGCTCGAAAAATCGCCGCGGGAAAAAACCAAATGTCGCCGGGGGCCCGAAAACCAGGCCCTGGCTCGAACTTTACATAATTAAGGAGAAGTCAACAAAAATTGCGTCGAGCCCAGAAAACTGGCGTCGGATCCCTCCGGAACCACGCGCCTGGGCCCGAAAAATCGCGAGGGGATCCCGAGAAATTATATCGGAGCCCCCAATATCGTGCTGGGGTCCAACAAATGTGAGCGAGGGAAACCAAATAAACAGCAGTTGTGCTCCTAAGAGCACAACTGGAGGACGAAAATGCACCTGGCCCTCCAAAGCGTACCGACGCTGGCAAAAAGTGGCAGAGCCTTAAAAACCATACACATTTGTTTTTGTTTTTAACATACACGAGCACCATACAATTATGTCAGCCTGCCAATCTTGGTCCGTCACACACCGGATCAAATAATTTTCAACCAGCGATCATACGTCTTTTCCGTTTCTCATCCTTTCCAGCATCAATCATGGAACTTATTTTGCCATGGCCCAGCAAGTAAGCCACGTTCTTGCTTATTCTTTCTCCTTATCAATAGCGGTGACATTTACAACGGGGGACATCTTAGAGACGTATAGTATTATATCATGGAAACTAGAGCACACCACATACTCATTATTGAGGCTGTAATAAGCTTGCACCCCCCCCCCCTACGCACATAGCGGAAGTTGAATACATTTTGCTTGAACAGTAATAGGTACTAATGGTTTCACTTGCACCAGGAAGATGAACCTATTATTACAAAAGAATCCATCAGTCGTGAAGAGAGTTCGAAGTTTAGAGTGATGTGTGAATTTCAAGTACATATACTGCGATGATAGTTCTTTTTCAGTACCACATATTGCTGTTAGCCATAGGCGCGTCCAGGGGGCCTGCCCCATCTCCCTTGGCGGTTAATGTTGTGTGCTCACTATTAAAGTTATCGGGTTCTCTGTCCAAAAGTGATCAGCCATGGCACTTTGTGAAATCCCTGGGTGCGCCCCTGCTGTTGACCCTGGCCCACCCACTTTTTCAGACGTTCTTACGCCTATGTCTAATCGGCAAATGGAGCCACCAACCACTCCAGTGAACGCAACTGATGAAAAGGAAGCATAACATCTTGGCTGTCTCGACCTTCAGTAGGAGTAAGCGGCCCATGCCCGTCGGCTTCCCCACTCCACACTGGGCTAAATAATTCCAGAAGCAAAAGATCAAATACTTTTTTTTCGTGATATACAAGCTAGGTCTTCTTTCTGCCACGAATGTGTTACGTGCTCGGCTCAAGCCCACCTACTACAGCTTGTTCACTCCTCGCCTTCGTTCATTGTGTGGACATCTCCTACGCTAGGAAGATTTGTCGGCGCCAACACGACAAATCGTCAACGCTACAATTTGAACGTTTGTGCACGTTGGACGTGGATGTTTGTCGCAGTGGACGTGGACGTTGGACGTTGGACGTGGATGTTTGTCGCAGTGGGAGCTGGAAGGAGAAACGTGGGACGAATTGCCTATAAAATGATGGCAGGTGACGAACGGTACAGTCTTCTGAACGCACGTCAGGTAAATGCTCGCACTGCAGGTGGCATGTATATTTCCGCGCACAGAGTTCCCTTTTCGTGCATGATTTTCAGAAACACATGTTAGTTTTTTCTCGATGTGTTCATCTGTTTATAATCGGCACCAATTATGCAATAATGCTGGCATAATGCAATCCACACCAGTTGGGTTATGTCAGCCCATAGCATCATTTGGCATTGTCATCGCAGCGGTACGCTCTATTCTAGTAACGCATCGCATCGTGTGGAGACCAGAACAGCCATCTGTTTAACCTCACAACTAATCGCTAATAGATCATAAGTAAATGTATCCGTCGAGGTCACCTGGTGACAGACTGTGGTTCGCTCATCCAGATGCAATCCTGTCGGGCAGCTCGGATACTCATCAACCTGATCCAGACTACGGCACCACTGCCAGCCAATATCGGACACTGGTCAATCTGACTACGTCACCTCTGCCAGCCAATATCGGACACTGGTCAATCTGATACAGACCACTGCCAGCCAATATCGGACACTGATCAAACTGATCCAGACTACGGCACTACTGCCAGCCAATATCGGACACTTACACATCTGATCCAGACAACTGCACCACTGCTAGTCAATAGCGGACACTGACCAATCTGATCCAGACTACGCCACCACTGTCAGCCAATATCGGACACTGGTCAATCTGATCCAGACAACTGCACTACTGCCGGGCACTATCGGACACTGACCCATCTGATCCAGACTACTGCACTACTGCCGGGCACTATCGGACACTGACCCATTTGATCCAGACTACTGCACCTCTGCCAGGCAGCATCGGACGCTGCCCCATCTGACGACACGCCACATTTGGTCACGTGGTTGAGCTGAGCTCTATGACATACGAATGCACTTATCTCGAAAGCGGACAGCTCTGTCCGGCCTATGTAGGAGCATTATGCCAGGGGTGTTTTATTAAAACGATTGGGATGGCTCAAATGTTCAACTTTTTATGGTACGATGGATGTGGATAGGAACCTGAAAAACGGTAAACCGTACTGAGCACATAAACACGGAACATAGACTCGATCGCATAGAAGGCGCATTATGTGCCACATAATGCCGCGGTCGGACCGCGACAGATACAGAGTACGTAAAATATGATTGCTTTGAAGGTAACAAAAGGCCAGCACTGACAGAAAGATTACTTCGTATTCACTTCGAAATAATTACGAAGTTCGTACTTCCCGTGTGAGTCCGAAAAATTCGGGTTGGGGATTCAAAAATTACCGTCGGAGCTCCAATAAATTGGAGTCGAGGGTCCGAAGTAAACACTGCGTGGCCCAAAAATCGCATCAGGACCGTGACAAAATCAAGCCGCCGCCCCCCCCTTCACAGAAAAGGAGGGATTCCGAGAAGTATATGTTCAAGCCAGGAGAATCGCTATGGACCGTCAAACATAGCACCAACTGCCTTCAAAAATCATGTACCCCCACACAAAAAAAAACGTCCCGGAGCTCGAAAAAAAAATCGCAGCGGCACACAAAAGTATGGCGCCGGGAGCCCGAAAAATCAGGCCGGGACTCGGACTTCCAAGGTACAGAAGAGGTCTTCAAAAATCGCGCATAACCCAGAAAACTGGAGTCGGGGTCCTCGGAACCACGCGCCTGGGCCCGAAAAGTCGCGCCAGGATCACTAAGGTCGAAACGTTACGTGATGCTTGACCGACAGGTCCGACATAGCGCTGTAAGAACTGTAGGTTCAGGAACTTTTACACCATATGCAGATGCAGCATATGGTTTTCATGCATAAATATTGAACCACACGCAAACAATGATTGGGAGGCATACCCCCTCACAATTTGACGGCTAAGGGGATGAACCCCTCCCCCCCCCCTCCCTTGTGGCAGAACTCAATGCTTCTGAGCCTTACACTCCAAAACGATTTGTATTTTCCTTCTGAATCCTCCACTGGTCAGTCGCCACTCGGGGCGCACTACCTTGGACAGCCGGTGTCCCTCATTGTCCATGACCGACCGGCTGCGCGCTATTCAGCAAAACCGGCTGCTCCGTACAGCAGGTGGGAGTCTGCAGAGCGCTGCTCAGACACACCTGTGCGGCTCTCACAGACACCCACCCGGCGGCGGCGGCGAGCGCCCGCGACCGCGGCGAATATGCGACTTCTGGCACACCGAAGTGCTGCTGGCTACCCGATTGGTCTCGCGAGACGTGCGTTCCATTACATTGGCACGTACGTGTGACGGCCTGATTAGTCACGGTCGATCGGGTCCACCTGGCCGTGTCGGTAACAGCTGTTGCCTGCTGCAGCGCAGCGATCGATGGGCGCCGTCGGGTAATAACACGTAGAGACATCTAGCGAGAAGAAAATGTATCCGAAGTTTGTCGAGTAATGAAACGCCGTCTCGATTGAAATTAAACATAATTAATTTTACATGGGTCTGCTCGTCAAGTGGACAAATAAGCAACCCGTGTGGAAGGGCATTCTCATACAGTAGCGCAGCCATAATTTTTCTAAGGAGAGACCGAACCCCCTCCCCCCCAAAAAAAAATGGGAAGAAACAGTAATCTTTCGACGCGCGAAGCGCACCGAAAATTTAAGGTTTTGATTGATGCGAAATTTGTCATCTGATCTAGTGTATTTTGGGTGCTAAGGGGTGGGGGCGGGCCAAACCAAGAGGCGAGCCCACTCCCCTTGACTGCGCCTCTGTTAACATCTATGGTGCTTAATATTTTTTCAGATGGTACTCCTCTACATTAATTAGTACTCCACTACACTAGAATAGTCGCTCTCTCCGTTCATCGTCTTTGTCTCCGCCGTCCCCATCTCCGTCTTTTGCACACGTGAACCATGCGCACAAATGTCAAACACAATGTATGTGCATTGTCTATTTTTGATTTCTATGTTGCTTACATGCAAAAGGAGCACCAGCTTTAGTTCGCACGCAATCCACAGCACGGGTTGACACCGGCAGGGCTAGAGATGATTTGCCGTGTTGTCCCTCCCTTCTCGAAGCAAGTTTAACATGGGAACGCAAGGTGCCAGTTGTTTTCAATATTTCCAAAATACACGCATGTATCTCTGCAATATTTCGATGCGAGAAGGATGTTGTTATCTTCGCCCTTACTTTTGAGGAAGATGAAGAATGTGGCCCGTAACTTTTGGTTTTGTCGACGCCAATTCCAAAACCAAGAATACACCCATAATATTCGGAATCACTTTTAAATTGATAAAGGAGCTATCCTCAAGTCATTTTTATCATGCAACTGTATGCATGCATACAGTTAATACCACAATTGCATTAAGTTGGTAGGGAAGCCCATTTGCTCTCCTACCCACCAACGTGCAACATTGCGGTATTTATCGATGTCGTTCTTCTGCACCTTAAACATCTGACGGCATGCATCACATCATCCTCTGACTTGCCGGCCTATCGCTGAAGCACTTCGGATGCTGACCCCATAGTGACGACTGTCGACGACTCCCCGCCCAACTCTGGGTCGATCCAGTCAGCACATATCAGCGATGCATCGCGGCACTGCCTCTCATCTGAACAGGCGCCTGGCCGGCCAGGACTACATCAGCCATCGCCGCCCGCCGGCTGACGCCCGCCAGCACCTCCGCAGCTGCTCGTCAGAGGTCAATGTAGGCGGAGCCGATCATGGCGTTGCCGCCGGTGCGGTACGTGTGCGTCTTCAGGCCCAGTTCAGTGCCGGCCAGTGAGACGCGGCAGGTGCGGTCGGGCCGTGCGTAGAAGCAGAGCGTGTAGAGGGCGATCTCCAGCTCGGGCGACGTGCCCACCAGCATGCTGGTCACCGGCTTCAGGTAGTTGTCCCACTTGAACGGGAACTTGATGATCATCGCGTCCTGCCAGCACGGCGGCGTGTCAGATCTCCACGGCTGCGTGGACAGTTGTGAGGGTGAGCGTGAGTGCGAACGTGGACGGTTGTGATCGTTAGCGTGAGTGCGAACGTGAACGGTTGTGAGGGTAAGCGTGAGTGCGAACGTGAACGGTTGTGATGGTGAGCGTGAGTGTAAACGTGGACGGTTGTGAGGGTAAGTGTGAGTGCGAACGTGAACGGTTGTGAGGGTGAGCGTGAGTATGAGCGTGGACGGTTGTGATGGTGAGCGTGAGTGCGAACGTGGACGGTTGTGATGGTGAGCGTGAGTGTGAACGTGGACGGTTGTGAGGGTGAGCGTGAGTGCGAACGTGGACGGTTGTGAGGGGGAGCGCGGTGTATTCTTGTTCTCGAAATTGAGCGGGAAAAATATACGTGGGCGACACAGTTAGCATTTTTACAACATTTTGTGCATGCAATACTCAAGAACATGCTGTTGTTTTACATTTTTGCGAGATAAATGCATTGTTGTCGAAATATTTCCGGATTCATGTCCCATTCCAGAGATCATACGTTTATTAGGTGGTGACTTGTCACTGGTGACTGCTGAATAGTGAATAGTGAGTGAGGTGATGGGAGTGGTGAGGCAGTGGTGGGGGAATGGTGAGGTGATGGGAGTGGTGAGGAAGTGGTGGGGGAATGGTGAGGTGGTGGGAGTGGTGAGGCAGTGGTAGGGAATGGTGAGGTGATGGGAGTGGTGAGGAAGTGGTGGGGGAATGGTGAGGTGATGGGAGTGGTGAGGCAGTGGTGGGGGAATGGTGAGGTGATGGGAGTGGTGAGGCAGTGGTGGGGGAATGGTGAGGTGATGGGAGTGGTGAGGCAGTGTGGTGGGGGTGGTGGAAGTGGTGGGGGAATGGTGAGGTGATGGGAGTGGTAAGGAAGTGGTGGGGTGAGGCAGTGGTGGGGCAGTGGTGGGGAATGGTGAGGTAATGGGAGTGGTGAGGAAGTGGTGGGGGAATGGTGAGGTGATGGGAGTGGTGAGGCAGTGGTGGGGGAATGGTGAGGTGATGGGAGTGGTAAGGAAGTGGTGGGGGAATGGTGAGATGATGGGAGTGGTCAGGAGGTGTAGTGAATGGTGAGTGGTATCCGTGGGCCAGTGGTTAGAGGACAGGGGGTGTAACTTTGTATGTTTTTGGAGGGCACTTCCCCCCCCCCCCCACACACACACACTGTTGGTTTTCTCCCCCAAAATTTCAGCCTTTGGCATGGGACCCTATGTGGTATCCCCCTCCCCCCCCCCCCGTCCCTTTCAACCCGCCAATTTCCTCCATGTAATATGCTCACCCAATAAGTTTCAGAAACCTTCACCTACGTCACGGGAGAAAAGGGGATTGATGAGTAGGTGAATGGTCACAAATGAGTTGAGCCTTTCATGCTCTAAGGGTAGTGCAACGGCGCGAATGGTACTACTACAGCGCGAAGGGTAGTACTACGGCTCGAAGGGTAGTACTACGTCGCAAATGGTAGTATTACAGAGCTAAGGGTAGTACTACGGCTCGAACGGTAGTATTACGACGCGAAGAAGGTCTCCGACATACGAAATTAGCCTCCATAATACTGAAGTATATATTCTGAAATCTGAAAAGAGGGCTCTAAAAGCTAGCTTGGATCATCAGACAGTCCAACGTTCTCCTGTACTTGGCACGCGCTCACATAGGATGGGAATACCTGATGTCAGGCGTACTGCAGACTGGGGACTAGTAACCCCCGCAGTGCGGGGGGGGGGAATTTGACTCACCTGATATTTGTATGAGGTAAACCCTGAAGCCTTCACGCCAGGACTTTGTAATTTTGTGTGCCTTTTCCGTTACGTCATTTGCGCACATTGAGTCAATAAATTGCGTGCATGGGTCATGGGATGCTGGAGCCAGAACGGGTCAATATCAGGTCATTACCTCTCTCAATACAGTTTTTAGATATACATGGAAACAATTTCGAAAATAAACCGCGCAAAGTCCAAAGTGAAATATGGGTGTATGGATACATAATCATAGGAAAATACACAAACACAAGATGTGACGTGAGGTCAGGTTCCTAAACAAAGTGGATTTAAACTACAAAAAAAATGTTTCTTTGTGCACACCTTTGTTGCTAATCAAATTTGTCAGCACTTGAAATATATATGGAGGCAAATTATGCTCCTTAAAACATGCCATGATTGAAGTTGTTATCATGTACCGTTACTGAGATATGACCTGAAACATCCCGGGCCGCAGTAGCTCAGTCGGTAGAATGTCGGACTCCTGATCGAAATATTGTGGGTTCGAATCTCACAACCGGCGGCATTACCGAGTCCACCCGCGACCAATCGGCGTGAGAGATTGGCGATGCTATATGACCTAACGGTTTAATGCGTCGTAAAAAACCCAAGGCCTGAAACATCCGGAGGGTACATGCATTCTATAGGCTACAATAGATACTATTAAGAAGTGAAAAGGACTAATCCGGGATAATTTTACACTCTAGGTTCATGTCTAATGTTACTGGTGTCTCTAAGTACGAACCTAAAGGTTGATTTTTGTGTCGAAATCTGTTGATTTTTTTTTCGGGGGTGGGGGGAATTAACACATTCCAATTTCTTGCTTTACAATCATCAAAAACAGCTTTGCGTTCGTGGCATTCACTACCTGTTCCTGAATGCCCTCCGTTTTGAAAATTGTCATGTTCAGCAATTCGTTACACATTTCCAGGCATTTGCAGCTTGTAACATTATCTATGGCGTGTACGAATCGCATTTGTTATATAACCAGGATCCCAGGATCCGGAAGACTACGGCGAAAACCGGCGACTAGCTGCACCTCCACATAGACACCCCATTGATCTGACCTGGAAAGCGAACCAAAAGAGATAGAGGGAGATGCTTCAAGTGACTTTAAACGATAAAGTGTGTAGCTACGTCATGACGTTTACCGCAGCTCTCTATTTTCCTGACACAAAAAGTAACTGTGTGAGGTCAGATTAACCTCCGCCCCCTACGCTGCCTGAGATGGAACACTCCCCCACACTACGAGAGTCCAGATAGCATGCCCAAGATATCTGTATCCTGATGAAAGCGAGCGCATTAGAGGTAGCAAATATCCTAAAACATGTCGGAAATCCCGGTCCAGGACCGACGGACTTTTCGATCGGTCTTTGTAATATATGTTTACCGAGCTTTCAACCGGTCTGTCGGTTCACTAAGAAAAGAAACAGCTCAAACCTAAGTAGTAATCATGCAATTTGTGAGGCCCATTTTCACATTCCATCCCACAAGTTTTCCATATGAATTCAACAACTTGATAAAAAATACTCAAACAATTCCGAGATATTTGGGATACAAATTGTTTAAAACAGTAATTGATCAGTGACATTGGTTCTTCGCTAAAAAAATGTCCATAAAATGCAGTGTTCAAGAGCATGACTTGCAACCACAATAGTTGCCAGGAAATATTTAAATTGGTCCCACTAGGTATCGAGCAATAGAATATGGCTGAGTCAGGCTAAAATGCCTAAATATGGCGAAAGACTATCACTGCAACACCTCAGCAAGATGTATAAGCAAATTTTGTGATGGCTGTATAAGCAATCTCCATTATCTTCTTCAAAATGTGTTCACCTACAATGCAAGCAAAATAAGCGAGTCTCATGTCAGTAAGTAATTATATCTGCATTGGTAGGCTGCCATGGCTATCACCAAAATTCCAAAATATGGTATATTTTAGCTCGTATGACTTAATACCTACAAACCTTCCTAATCCTAAGAAAACAATGCAGTTGCGATCACAAGGAGGGCTTCATTTTCATATTGTAAGAAACTGTAGCTGTGCCTACCGCATTTCACACCACATTGCAATATTTTTCGTTATACTAGCAGATTCACAATTCAAAACTCATTATTAATCAGGATTCAAACTTGATATTATGTGCTTTACTGTACTGTACTGTACTGTAGTTCATGTCTAATGTGATTGCTGCTCTAAGTGCTAACCTAAAGGTTGATTTTTATTGTCGAAATCTATTGTTTTGGGGGGGAAAATATTGCACCATACATTGACGAAATGAATGGCAACCCAACCGTCAACGTATTCCCTGAATTAGTTTGCCAGCAATCAAGGATATCTTATGGCCTCGGGTGTCTAAAGATGAGCTATAGTTTATCGTGTACTAAATGCGCCCCATGTGTAATATTTTGCTGCTTCCATGCTATTTTTAGGTCTCTATAGCTATTTTAAGAAGTATCCATTTCTGATGTATCGCCATTATATATGTCCTATATGCCGTACATGGTTAACTTATATAGGTGCGTGCTCATTCCCTAAGTAGGTACGTACCTGGATAACAGACAACATAGGCATTATAGCACAAGCCTTTGATAGTAGAGTATAAGATATTTTATCACACATGTGGTCAATATGGTCAAAGGAATAAATCTTCCCCCTACAATTTCGCAGCAATCTACGATCTTTTTCATTTTTCTTTCTTGTCAACGCATTCAATGCTACAGATACAGAGAACAAACATTCCAGTCAATTTTTAGCATGACGTCATGAGATGAAGGTGCACGGAAACTAATCATACAATGCTGAACAAAGCTTGCAATGATTATGCTGACAAAAAAAATAGATTAACTCACAAGTTCATCAGGTATTGCATCATTCCGTTTTTTTGTCTGATTATCGCATTCTTGTAGATGTTGCCATGTTGCATTCTTTTCAGCAATCCTTGTGTAATGGCGGTTTTGTAATGCTTTTCAGTTGGTATTTAACACAATATATGTTGCATTTTCGAGTTCTTCGCTGTGCATTGGCAATCATTAAGGGTTCATTGATGCATTAGCTATGCCAGACACACCATTGTAATCACAAACTGACTTTAAATCGAGCAGTGCTAGATGAAAACAAAAGCAGCGCAGTCAACGATGGTAATGGAGGCCTATATAATTATCATTGTAGATTATGATGAGGTTCAACCCTGAGTAATATTGCAAGTTGGATTTCTGAATCTGGTATGGGTATGGTATGATTATTAGATACATGGTGCCACATTTAACAGATTATCGCACCTATAATTAATCAAACTTTGTCGTTTTACTCCTAATCTTGCCATACATAGATTGAGAATGGTGATGGGTATTAGCTGTTGTTTTTAAGCATTGTTTTGTATTCACCATTTTGTTATTCATGCCTTCCAATGCAAAAGGTTTCTTGATTACAGGCTTATATCAATTCATCTTCTCGGAATGAATGAAGTCTTCAATGATTTGAATTGCCTGTGAATTACCCGAATTAAGGGGAAACAACCATGTTGCCATTTTATGCGAGAAAAAAACACATGTATTACAGCATCGGTCTTTTGACCGGGCTTCAGTACATTTTGAACGGTCCTCAATCGGGCTTGATCACTTGAGACAGGCCAGTCCCTGGCTTCGGTCTTGACATTTTGGGTATTTGCCACCTCTAGTTCGTATATTCTCACCAGGGTCTGTGTTAATGTAAAAGTTTCACATGATGCTTCGATGCGAGGGGCGGGTGGCTCATGACTACTGCCATCCCCCACCATGGAAAACAGCAGAACAATTATTAGGTATAAACTTGTCCCTTCCTAAGATGGTGCACGATGTCTACCTCCAAGGATGGTGAGAACCGAGCCGTGAAGTATCAGTATGAAATGTAATATCATTCACAATAAAGTCCGCCGAAGGGCTTTCTAGCTAAGGCCACGTGCTCCGGTAAAATTATTTCAATATCATCATCTGATCAGTATGATTGACTCGGAAGCCATGGCCTATCGAGTCAGGTTGGACAATAACGTCAGCTGCTGGGTGTCGTTTAGCTACATTTATGACGCGTGTGACGATTGTGATCGATGTCATTTTTTATATGTGCGCGCACCCATTGAACCAATTAGAGTGGAGCACTTTTGTGACAATGGCTAAATAGTATTCACCAAAGCGGCTTCGAAATCCATCGATGAATCGGCGAGTTTGCTTCAGGCAAGTTCACTAGGGTGTCCCAAAAAAACAACTTTTTGGCCGTGCAAGCTGCCCAACCAAAACGGGGTGCTCTTTTACACAAAGACTAAGCTGACCAAGTTTGGTCCCCCTCCTTTAAGTTTTGGTCCCCCCCAGCCCCTCAAAGGTCAGTGACCCCACCCCAATGGGGTGGAAAATCAATTTCATCGCACAGACCTGGGAGTGGGCTTATTTAAAAGCTTTCATTGAGCAGAACAAACTTTAATTCAGACAAAATGTTCGAATCACAATATTTATTGTTCTATGCGGCCATTTCAGATCCAACGCAACCGGAAATAACGAGCGGTTATCAGAGTAAGGCATTGCAGTGATCGCCGTGACTTGGTCTGTGAAGAAATGTATTTAGAAATGATAGAAGGGTTGTTTCGAGACAGTAACATACTATTTTCAGTTCAGTCCATTATTTTGACCTATTGACATATACCTATTTACATATATTTGGCCTATTGACAACTCACAGTGGCACATCAACATCAGTATGCTAATCAACATCACTATGTTAGATACAGGTCGAACTGTGAGAATGAGAGTGCACAATGACAGTGAAGTAGATGCACATTTAACGCGATAATGTACAATACTATGGCAAAACAATCCGTTTCTCATCTGCGCTTCATCTGTGCCAGCCACGTTGCACTGTCTACTCAGTCGTAGTCTCATGCCGTCAGCATGCACGATGCACAGCCAGCTCACTTTTCCGCATTGACGGGACCGCAGCCCGGTGTGAACTCGCCATTGCGATCATACGACTTCTAACTCTGCCGTCTCTAGCCATGTCTGCGTACTCGGTAATGCCTTTAATACCACGTTCGGCTGCGTCATTCACGACTGACAACTGCTGCATTTCATTCTCCATTCGAACATACTCATCGTCATCTGCCGACTGGCTGGGATGGTTTTTCAACCAAGCCCCACTGTTGTCCAGCAGGCTGAACATCAGCCAAGATCTTGGCCCCACGAATGGTGCTAGATCATGTGACGCGTCCAGAAGTCCTGGACGCGTCACATGATCTAGCACCATTTCTTGTCATCACCATGTCTAGCAATACATTTCTTCACAGACCAAGTCACGGCGATCACTGCAATGCCTTACTCTGATAACCGCTCGTTATTTCCGGTTGCGTTGGATCTGAAATGGCCGCATAGAACAATAAATATTGTGATTCGAACATTTTGTCTGAATTAAAGTTTGTTCTGCTCAATGAAAGCTTTTAAATAAGCCCACTCCCAGGTCTGTACGATGAAATTGACTTTCCACCCCATTGGGGTAGGGTCACTGACCTTTGAGGGGCTGGGGGGGACCAAAACTTAAAGGAGGGGGACCAAACTTGGTCAGCTTAGTCTTTGTGTAAAAGAGCACCCCGTTTTGGTTGGGCAGCTTGCACGGCCAAAAAGTTGTTTTTTTGGGACACCCTAAAGTTCACCGGTTTAAAATGATATAGGGCGCACGTGCTGCCACGCCAGCCAAGCTCCCGTGGGAAGGATTTGATATATGAATATAAATACTGCTGTGCTGTATATAGTTGAGTTTCATGAAAACTATTCTTTCTATTGTACCAATAATTATGCACTGTAATTGGTGAACTTGGTGCGCGCACAGAAAAAAAAACTGACATCGATCACAATCGCCACACGCGTTGCATATGCAGCTAAACGACACCCCAGCAGCTGATTGCTATTGCCCAGGCCTGACCTTGGCATGATTTTTAGACTCACATCGCTCGGAGTCTTGCATAAGTCGAACACGATTCGGGCTTAAACAGGAATTTGCCAGCGCGAAGTGCGCAGTCTTGCCGCAGTTCGTACTAAATTTTAATTCCACAGTATCATCGTCAAGAATTCCGTATGTCCTGTACGGCGACGCGTGAACGTTCATAATATTTGATCTTTATAACGGCTACCGATTGTCAGGACATTGTGGACATTCTCCCCATAGTTTTGTGGTAGAGTCTGAAGAGCTGAACGATGTCCACGTCACAGCATTTTTCCAAGGTGTCCGGCCTTCTCAACACGCGCGATACGCAAGCATTGGTCAATTTCTGGGATGACCTCATGCAGGACCGCCGTCTCTGCGCCAAGATCGGCTCGGAAGTGTTGCTCACAGCTTTCCACAAGGACCCCTCCCTGTTATCAAAGTTCCGCTTCTTCGAGGGTCTATCGATGCACGAGGTCGCCCGCCACAAGAAACTGGCCGTCCATGGTCAGTACGTGGCCTACACACTCGCCAACATCGTCTCCCACATGAACGACACGCAGCGGGTCCGCAATTATATCGCCACCGTGGCGCGGAACCATCACCGGCGCGAAATGGGAGTCCGCCACTTCCAGCTCTTCTTCTCGATTCTGCCGGCCGTGATGGCCAAGCGGGCACCGCCCGACAAGTTCATCCCCGAAATGATCGACATCAATACGCGCGGTATACGGATGGTGTTCGCCATGTTTCAGGACTGCTTTGAGGAGGAGAACCGCGCCAACCCGCTGCCACGCGTCGAGTCCTTCTTCGAGGAACTTACGCAAACGGAAGAAGTGTCAGAGGAGACCATCGACTTGGCGGTGGACCTGTCCGGTCAATTAATACCATAAATTGACCATATGCTCTTCAATGTGCTCAGGTTACGGTAGACCAAAATCAGGTGTTCAGGTGTGGTGTGGTTATCCGAAGCTGTTCTGTGGTGCTGGTTTGCTGCATCAGATGAGACGGATTGCAGACGACTGGTGGTGTAATACTACAACAGTGATACAGTCAGGATAAAGCAGGCCACAGAAAGCTGCAGCGAGGCTTCATCACGGCTGCAAGAGGCTACGACAAGTGTTTTCGGTAAGAATATGGTATACGAAGCTGATCTGCTGCAATTTCGCTTGCCCTGCTGGGTAGCGCTCCACTTAACTCGCTGCGTGACGAGTCGATGTCGTCCTAATCGCTGGAAAGAGAGGGACAGAGGAGGATGGACGGAGGATGGAGAGAGAGAGAGAGAGAGAAAGAGAGAGGGGGGGGCAGGGTGGGAGATAGAGAGAAGGGAATGGGGAGGGAGAGAAAGAACAAAATAGTCTGTCTGGCAGGAGGATGGTGCTGGGATGACCTGGAACTGTTATACGACTGATATAAATCGCACGTTCGTGAACTGCTCTATGTGGTTAGAAATGACCAGCATCCCGAACAGAAAGGAACCCGCACTCGTGGACGAAGCTTGTCGATATTGACCTCTCACTCACTCCCCCTCTCATCCTCTACCTCCCCCCCCTCTCCTTCCTACCTCACCCCGTTCTTAACTCGCCACTTCCCATCAATAATGTTCAAACTTAAATTTGCAATATGGGAAATATGAATCAGGCACAGGCCTAGGGCAAGACACAATGACATATATCTTTGACACAAGACGCAGTGACACTTAGTTCAGAAAATTGTGCAGACATGCTGCATGCTAAGTACAGCAGCTTCTCAACCGCTAGGTCCCATCCGATTTCCAGACAGTGGCTCGACGCCTGTGTCCCGAGGCATGACCTCGAGCCGATACCCTCCTGAAGCTCACCCCGCGGCCAAGAGATCGGTACTTCGTGTAGCCGAGGTAGTTGATCTCGCTCTTGCGCTCGAGGAAGTAGAAATACACCCAGTTGTGAAAACCGCTGACTTGTCTGGTAAAAAGTGCATGCAAGGTCAAACGTCAGACGGTGCGTCTGTGGAACACCAGCACGTCTGAATAATACAACACCTGAGAGATCAATGTCAGACGGTGTACTTGCAAGATACGACCATGTTTGAGGAGCATGCCTTAGTTGGAAGTTAGATGCTGTACCTGCGAAACACAGATACCCGCGCAACCTCCAGACACTGCAGTGTCCGCACTCAGTTACGAATAACATTCGCACTTATTATTCGTATCATTTCAAAAAGCTTCCGTCATTTTACAGCTAATATATATATATATACATAGTACAATAAAAAGACTATACCATACTATTTTCCAGAGCTATATGGAGCCTCCCTCTTCAGAGGTTCAGGTACGTCGCATCACCAGGTTATACGCGGTACCCTGCATTTATCCTGGTCAGGCAGCATTAGATGTACGTTATTGGGTGCATGATTCAGCCTGCTACCCGACCTAGGCAGGACAAGTCGTGCAAAAAGATTTGAAGAAGCAAATACGGTGGAACAATACTGGCAAATGACACGTTCGCCAAGCTAGGATCAAGAAGAATTGATTGAGGTAGAAAAATGGCAGTTAGCTGTTCACTTAAAAAGCATGAATACTGTCGTGAACACAATCCTCGTCTCAAGAGTATTTCATTCATATGATTACGTGACGTCCAAACTAACCTAGCTTAACGTACTTTGGATTTGCGTCACCGGCCAGTCACTGGAAATGTACAACAGACTGTTAGTACTGGGTACGCACCCGTGCTTGATCTCTCCCATCAGCACGTGCTCGAAGCCAGAGGAGGAGAGACGACCGCGCCGACGACCGTAAAAGTTAAACCACAGAGCCTTCATCGTCCGCTTGAACTGGTTAGTACTACGCGGCAGGTATCCTGTAAAGGCACATCGATCACTTAATCTGTCCTTACAATGCGAAAGGTATCCCCGTGAGGACACGGCGACCACTTGATCTGGTCCTTACTACTCGGCAGGTGTCCTGTAAAGACTCGGCGACCACTGTAACTATGCGTCCACTTAAACTGGCTCATGCTGGATGAGGAGATCCGCTCTGGGCATCCATCACCGCCTGATGGGCGCGTTCCGAGGTCGTGAACAGAAAGGTTCAGTCTAAATTGTTCGGGGTACCATTCTGAACAAGATGAAAAACAAGTACTGAAGAAGATGTCTACCTAAATGGAATTACCTGTATCACGTACTTCTCTCCTATGCATTTAATCTCATGGTGCACCACCTAAGAAAGCTTTTAACGTGCGTGCTGAACAAAATAACATATTTGCATGATATCTATGAACAAAACAAAGCTTTATGCTAAGCGAACCACTACCTGGTCAATTTTTTGCTTTGCTAATCATTCTCCTCGTGAAGGAGATGTCCATACTGTCATGACGATATTTTTTTAAAAAAATCGAAGAATGTAAGTGGTGTTAGAATCGAACGTTGTATGCAAATCTGGATGGTCATTTAGCCGTAGACGACCTGGCACAAACCACATTTTATTGAATTGATTGTGAGGCGGATAGCAATGTCTTCGAAGTTCCCAAGCATTGGGGACCGGCAGCTCCATAGCCTGCATGTTTAAACTGGAAAACGTTGAGAAAAATGAGCACGAAGGCTAGTTGCTCGTCAAAGACCACCCAACGACTCCCTAGCCCTCCACTCCTACTCCTTCGTGTACCATGAGTCCGGTGGTGGGGGCTGCTGCCCACTCCGGAGATCGCCTCACCCTTGGCCGAGAGGAACTCCTTGACCTTTCTGATAGGAGCCGTTTCGGTGATGACGTTGATGAAGTGCACCTGTTCGGCGTGCTCTTGGGGCGTGTGCTGTTCGTTGTGGTTCGTGTCGCGGTCAAAGTTGTCGTAGAAGTTGACCAGCGCAGTGTAGGTGTCGCCACTCAGGTAGCGGGTGGCGTTGAACGGCGCGATCAACCTGCCAGTCACACAGTGACGTCATAAGGCTACCGGTCACACAGTGGCGTCATAAGGCTGCCGGTCATGCAGTGACGACATCATAAGGCTGCCCGTCATGCAGTGACGTTATAAGGCTGCCGGTCATACGGTGATGACGTATGTCCACCTCAACCAACTGTCTACCTCAAGTCTCAACCAAGTCTTTTATTTATCCACAAAACACATTTTATAATTTGATGCCAGAAATTGACGTTGGGTGTCATGAGCGGACATAATATCGGTGACGCCACTCTGGTGATGGGTTTGTGAAAGAACACCGCCAGGGTGGGTTTGCTATGATTAACGCCATATTTTATTGTCTACAGGAGGTGCAAGTATTTTCTAATGGTCAAATTCGAACAACATTTAAACAAGCTCTCTTATGAGGTGTAATTCGTTTTTATTATCAAATCATTTCACCTCACTTTGCCATCAAAGTAAAATGGGAGCAATTGGTCACTCATCTTATTGTGCTAGAATTGCGTCATACAGTTTCTGTGCAATGTGTTGATAATGTTCAATTTTCTTAACGAAACGAAAATTCAACGTGCTACATTTTGATATAATCTTGAATAGCTTCCATGGGGATTTGACCCTGCCATTTGTGTACCCAATTCCTGGATTGGTGTCCCATTATCATATTGTATTCATTTTAAATTATACATCAGATGTTCTATATTAGGGAATTAATTCCCAATGGTGTGAAATAAACTGGCATAAAATCAGCTCCCTTCTGATGGGAGCTGGGGACTCGACCATTTTTATACATATCTAACTCTGTCATTTTTTACATTTGAGCATGAGGCTCGCAGGCATTATTGAGGTTCTGGTATGGCTCGATACGGGTAAAGCGCCGACATTTGCTCCCCGGAGGGTAGAGCCGTCGAGAGGCGTCACGACAAAGAAAAAGAAAGTTTCGCCTTGATCAGTACCAAGCAACAGTACCTTACTTACCTACTACCACTACCACTACAACTACCACTACCACTACCACTACCACTACCACTACCACTACCACTACCACTATTGTCAGCTGGTACCAGGGGCGGATCCAAGGGGGACACAGGGTTTGTGTGTCCTCCCTCCCTATGGAGATGCTGGGACCATCCGGCGCCGCTCGAGTACACGTGCCCCTTTCCCCATTAAATGTTGTGCAGACGCCCTCTGAAAAGAAAAGGCACCTATCGAGGGATACTCGAGTGCAACCCTTCACATTTCCCCAATTAGTGGTGTCTCTTCGAGGAAATGGTGCCCCTCCAGACGAGTGCTCCCCTCCAATTATCATTCCTGGGTCTGCCCCTGGCTGGTGCCAACTTCTAATCACGCGAAGTGACGTGATCCGCTGCTGGCTGACGCCAGCCTCGGATCACGTGAGCTGACGTGATGATCACTCACGGGGACGGGGCGTAGTCCTTGTTGGAGACTCCGAACGGCACGCGGCCCTGGGTGTTCACCTCCAGGTGGCTGAACACGTTGTTGGTGTCAGAGTCGAATATCTCGGCGCTGACGCGGCGGATTTCCGCGTTCGAGATGGGCTGCTTCCTGGCCTCTGTTGATAAGATCATCGACGGATCACAGACGGGTCATTTCGGTTGGTAGATTGGTCACAGACATCTCACAGACGAGGAACTCCCGGGCTATAGACAGGCAACATACACGTCACCGAAGGGTTGTAGATAGGCCACAGACATGTCACCGATTGGTCATGGACAGATTAGGGAGAAAGAGGATATTTTGGGAATTAATTGAAAGTATGGGGATCAAGAGTCATAGTCAAGGAGATATGGACATGACATGCATACACACACACACACACACACACACACACACACACACACACACACACACACACTATATATATATATATATATATATATATATATATATATATATATATATAGATAGATATATATATATGTAGATAGATAGATAGATAGATAGAAAGAGAGAGCTAGATTGAGAGGGAAAGTGAGGGAGGCAGGTAGGGAGGGAGTGTGCGTGTATGTGAGCGAGAAGGAAGGCAGAGAGAAGGTTGGAGAGAACTGAAACCATGACGATGACGCGCTATCTACTCCTTCCCCATCGCCTGCCGACATCCACCCTACCCACGGTACCCGCGCTTCGGACCAATTCAGCGAATCGCCGACCAGCTCTGGTTCACACCGATTGGAGCCGGATTTCCTGCCGAGTGGCCCTCGAATGTGTGGTGTCACCACATCCTGCACAGCCTCTGGCATACACAGCCTCTACCCCAGAACCAAGGCCGGCTCACGCAGCCGTGGCGATCATGCTCGGCCGGCCAGTGCTCGGTTCTGAGGAGCGGAAATTCACCGAGAACTGACCACCGCTACACAGGGGGTGAACCGTGTCCCCACCACAGCAGCGCCACAAGTGGTGGGGTTTTTTTTTTATCCAAAAAAAAAAAGAACAAAAAATTTTAGAAGGGGGGGAAAGGTAAAAGGGGGGGGCACAACCCCACAAATATAAAAAAATAAAAAAAAAAACTACATAAATAATATTTTTTTTTTTTTTTTTTTTAATATAAAAATATAAAAAAAAAAAAAAAAAAAAAAACAAAAAAAACACCCAAAACACAACAACAACAAAACCAAAAAAAAAAAAAAAAAAAAAAAAAAAAAAAAAAAAAAAAAAAAAGGGGGGTACGTGCAACTTAGCATCAAAATATGTTATATTCTAGTTTTGAGACAGAAGCGAAGACAGAAGTGAAGCACACGCATCGGAATGTCATCAAGCGGCCGGGTGATGGATATGTGGGAGAAGGAAGGCTGCGTGGCGCAGCGTGGTGATTGGAGGATGGTGAGCTGTCCAGTCGGACATACACCAAACCAGGCGCAGATCCGGACACAGAGAGACGGACGCTTTTGTCTCTATCAACAGAGACAAACCAGGCGCAGATCCGGACATAGAGACACAGACGCTTTTGTCTCTATCAACAGAGGCAATAGCGAGGCATAGAGCATCTCCCAAAACCACCCAAAACCGGTCACAAGACATAGAGCATCTCCCAAAACCACCCAAAACCGGTCACAAGACATAGAGCATCTCCCAAAAGCACCCAAAACCGGTCACAAGACATAGAGCATCTCCCAAAACCACCCAAAACCGGTCACAAGACACATTCAGTACCTCGTTAGAAACAGTGGACGTTGACGCCGACACGCAATCTAACCAGCGATCCGCAACATCGACGTCAACGCCGTCAGGTGTCCAGCCTTCACGGCGACCCGTGTCTCAGATTAACACGGACTATCTGACGTAAGCGGCACAGGCGGTCCACCGCTTTGGAGTGTCCAATTGAGCTTCTGCTGGCATTGGCAATTGCTTACAACTGGACGTTGGACGCCCGCCGAGAACATACGCTTCGCCGGCAGCCATGCTGGCCAACAAGGAGCTGCGCGTCCTGTACTTCGACAGCATAAAGACATGACATTCACGGAGGGACCGAGCGCCAGCTTTCAAAAAGAGTATGGATGCGATGTTGCTGACTGAGCCCAATTGGATATATATAGCACTCACTTCGCTTCGCGAGGGCGGAAAGCAATTGACTTGAATGAACTAGTAAACATTTGCAATGAACACAACGCATGCATTGACGTACGGGACTGTGATGGTGTGTCTGCAAATTTGGGCATACATGGAGGGATCTTAGTCTGGCTGGAATTTTTGTTTGTGAGCCGACTCAGCGGCGACCAGTGCAGTGGTTCGCATGCCAGCTGCATGACAACGGGCTGGACCTGCGTGAGATGTTCAGGCACTGTGACGGCACCACCAGCTGCAGGACAACGGGCTGGACCTGCATGAGATGTTCAGGTACTGTGACGGCACCACCAGCTGCATGACAACGGGCTGGACCTGCGTGAGATGTTCAGGTACTGTGACGGCACCACCAGCGGCAGGACAACGGGCTGGACCTGCATGAGATGTTCAGGTACTGTGACGGCACCACCAGCGGAAGATCGAGCCGCTGAATCGCGTGAGGTGTGAACAGCTGGACAAAAATGAGTATTGTGATGCTTATTTGACGCTTACAAATCAATTTATTTTCAAGATCGTTCAAATTTTGATTATATTACCTATTTTACATCACCATGCCGACTTGAAATTATAGGTATTAGGAATAAGGCAATGTACTAAATCAATTGAAGGTAGCACCTTGTCTAACTATTTCACTGCACGTTCTTAATGTGTTGGTTGTAACCCCCTTCTTGTTTTGCGCTGGCCGGAGGCCCACTCTGGATCGCAGCTGCTGAGGATCTGTGTCTCCGAGGCTCGCCCACCGAACACCTCCGTGACCTGGTGACCTACTTTGTACAACACCAAGCGCCTGTGCGGTTCATCATCAGGCGTCACAGCGACTGCGCCCGTGGCGCCCACAGCATCTGCCGCAGCCTGAGGTACCTGCGTCAGCTGCCGAGCTGCATGATGTGGTGCGGCCTGTGATCCAAACCAATGCCTACTGGTGCCACCCAGAGGCTACTCTCCAGGCAGTGGCTGCTGACGGCGAGACACCAGTCGGTGAGCGAGCCATCCCGCGCATGCTGAGAAGGCCACAGGAACACCGAGGAGGGGGATCGGTCAGTTCCGGCCGTCGGCGATCAACTTTCGGGCCGATGGCGACGCGAGCGTGATCGACTGGGAGCGACTGGAGATCACGGAGCCGCCGCTGACCTGAGGTCTGCCAGAGGGCGAGGTCAGGCGCCTGGTCGGCCAGCCGCTGCCGGCACAGGCATGGGAGCCGGGGCAGGGCTGATGGGGCGGCAGCCCCACCCTCAACTTTGGACGAAATTGACGTTCACCCGATGTGCGACGGAAGGAATCGACTTTAAAATGGCTGCTGCTTGCCGACGCCTCGCCTGCATGTGCGTCCGTCGGCATCGGAGCAATGCTGAAGTTGATATCCCCCGCAGTTTGGATTCTATTCCATATGATCGTATGAACCAATAACCTAAGCCTGCAGGGGATCTGTGCCGTCCAGGGATGTCTGGTGCATGGGATCTGTGCCGTCCAGGGATGTCTGGCGCAGGGGATCTGTGCCGTCCAGGGGTGTTTGGCGCAGGGGATCTGTGCCGTCCAGGGGTGTCTGGCGGCGGCGAGACCCTGCCGGCAGTGCCGGAGATCTTCTGTCGTATCCAGACTGCCTCGGCTGCATGCTGGGCCCGTCAGGCCACCGTGGACACCAGTGGCTCGGGCGTGTATACGTCACGCTCTGCTCCATACGTAAACAGGGGACATGCAACGTCATGACCTCGGACGACACACACGGCGGCTGCTCGGCCGGCGGCGGCGGCGGCTGCTCGGGCGGCGGCGGCTGCTGCTCGGGCGGCTGCTCGGGCGGCTGCTCGGGCGGCGGCGGCCGTCTGTCCCGCCCACAACTGGTGGCCGCCATGGCTGTGCCGGCTCGTGCAGGGGACATGCACACCATGGGTGTCACTTCAGGAAGTTGGCTGGGGTGGGGTTAATGACCTTTTTGATGGCTAAAGCTGTTCCGAAAGCCATTTGTATCTATTGTGCTCCGATAAGTTAAGCTTCAGCCGGATTTGGGGGTAATCTAACGATTGAGGTGGCCAAATTAATGTTTGAGGGGGCCAGTGCCCCCCCCCCTTAGCATATACAAAGTGACACCCGTGCCATAATACACCGTGCCACGAACCCTGGCCCCACCAGCTGACATGCTATCGGTGACACTCCAGTGCACCTACCGCAGTCAAGGCAGGCGGGCGAGCCAGTTCTTACCTGCTGCAGTCAGGGCAGACGAACCAGTTCTTACTTACCGCAGTCAGAGCAAGTGAGCCCGTCCTGACCTGCTGCAACCAGGGTAGGTGAGCCAGTTCTTACCTACCACTCAGGGCAGGCGAGCCAGTTCTTATCTGCTGCAGCCAGGCACGAGGGCTCTTACTGCCTGACGTTTTTGTTCCAGAGGTCTTGCCCTGTATAATGAACTTCCTCACGAACTGAGGCAACTGCCAGTTCCCACGTTTGGTCGCCGCCTTAGGCGGCATTTGTGCATGTGACCGGTCAGATTTACCTGATCTACTTCCTGACTTCTTATCATGCTCGCTGACCTCTTATCATACCAGCTGACTTCTTATCATACTTACCGTACCTGCTGACTCTTTCTGTACCAGTGGTATGAAGAATTGTTATATGTTTTTGTGTGCCTGTGACAGCCCTTTTTTCTGTGACATCTGTTTTAAAACTCGACAATAGGCTGTAATAGCCACGAGTTTATTGTGGATGGCCTGAATATACGTCTTTGTCTCTGTCTTTTTCTTTGCAGACAGGCATACGATAGTTTTTCTCTGCTGCAGACAAAATACGAGAGCATGCCTGCCGTAGTCAGGCAGATAAGGTTCTTACCTACCGCAGGAGGCATACAAAAGTTATTACGTATTGCAACAAGGCAGACGACAGCTCTTACCCGCTGCAGCCAGGCAGACGAGAGCTAAGATGAGAATCTTCATGGCTGCTGGTCTCCCGCAACCTGACAGCGACACACAAAAACGGTGTTAGCACGACCGGGTCTCTTGGGAGAAGGGGCAGACGTGGAGGGGTGAGGCTGGGGAAGCATTGAATCTGGAGTTGGTGTCGGGAGCCACAACTGCAGCATGAGCCAGAGGTCTGCAGTCAGACATGCGTCATGGGTTAGAGGTCTGAAGTAAGAAGTGCGTCATGGGTTAGAGGTCTGAAGTCAGAAGTGCGCCATGATTTAGAGGTCTGAAGTAAGAAGTGCGTCATGGGTTAGAGGTCTGCAGTCAGAAGTGCGCCATGATTTAGAGGTCTGAAGTAAGAAGTACGTCATGGGTTAGAGGTCTGCAGTCAGAAGTGCGCCATGATTTAGAGGTCTGAAGTAAGAAGTGCGTCATGGGTTAGAGGTCTGCAGTCAGAAACACGCCATGAGTTACAGGTCTGAAGTAAGAAGTACGTCATGGGTTAGAGGTCTGCAGTCAGAAGCGCGCCATGAGTTAGAGGTCAGGAGTCAGTTGCCATGAGTTAGAGGTCTAAAGTCAGAAGTGAGCCATAAGTAAAAAGTCTAGAGAGCTGGGCCAAGAGTCAGAGTGGCCGATATCTCTGTATTTTTCATTATAGATACATCGAACTGCAACATGTTACGACGCTTGTTGCCAAATGGCCTACAGTAGACACGGATCAGAGTAAGATGCCTAAATAGACCTCCGGTTCTTGTGTCAGATACCACCACATCTCCGCATGTGGCGCTACATTCCAGTGTGCTACGTTCTTTGTGACGATGTATTCGCCTCGTGTCGCACGTTCCCTATCATATACAAAGGCTGCAGGGCTAGTTCTCGGTATTTGCCCCAGCATTCCATCAGATAGTACCGCATGACCTCAATGATTCAATACAGATTGGCGACAACGATGTATCATGATATGTCGATAGCGATTGTGCTAAAGCCAACATCACAGCAGGACACAGCACCGACATTTGCAAGTATTACACCCGGGATATGAACGTCTATTTAGAAGACAAGGGCGATGACAGACTGCTAACTTCCGAAGTGAGTTTCGGTTGGTCCGTACGTACACCGGGAACTTCGGATAGCAAGGATGCTGGTTTTTTTATAACAAAGCTATATATAATGAACAACAAGCATTGGCATACCCAACTGCACACGTAGCGCAACACAAATCTCATCTTCTCACAACATGATCAACATGTAGATCATTTGTCACATATCTTGTCAGCTCGCAGCACAACAAATATTCTGCTCTTTTTCACAGGATTTGTCACAAATCTTGTCATGTTGTTTCATCTGTCCTGCCTTGCACCAAAAATAAGTGTCGTATGAGTTATGCTATAGGTAGCACACTGACACGTCCTCAATATTGAAGCCACGCCCTCGCATTAAGAGTAAGTGTCTCGTATTTTTAATACAACGAAGAATGGCTCTTAGATGCTCCGGGGTTTTAGACATTGCGTGTAAAGAAAATATCCGACCTTCAATATACCAGGAGGTGCTGAGTTGACATCAAAAGTAACGATAAAGATTATACTTTACTACTCAAAGTAATAAAGTAATAAAGTAATAGAGTAATAGAGTAATAAAGTATAATCTTTATCGTTACTTTTGATGTCAACTCAGCACCTCCTGGTATATTGAAGGTCGGATATTTTCTTTACACGCAATGTCTCGTATTTGATGCTTTAAGTAGTACACTGACACGTCCTCAATAGTGAAGCCACGCCCTCGCATTAAGAGTAAGTGTCTCGTATTTGATGCTATAAGTAGCACACTGACACGTCCTCAATAGTGAAGCCACGCCCTTGCATTAAGAGTAAGTGTCTCGTATTTTATGTTTCAAGTAGCACACTGCCACATCATCGATAGTGAAGCTAGGCTCTTGCTAAACTGAGGTCATATCTATCACCGCCTGTTAGGGGTTATGGCTAGTGACTGTAAACACCTCTCCGTCGTAGCGCAGTGGCGGATCCAGGGAGCCATGGTTTCATCCTCTTATATCCTCCCCTTGCGCCACGCAGGGGCCAGGGGGACGTTGGACACGTGGTTTCAACATAGGTCGTGACGAAACACAACAAATTTGGCGTTCAGAGGGCCTCCGAACGACCGGTAAGGGGCCTAGGGCCGACTCGACGATCCCATAAGCAAACGAGAAGGGTTGCTCGGCCGACGAAAGGGGCCCCGGGCTGATATGGAGGGGGCCTGGGATCGATGAAGAGGTCTCTCGAATAGACGGAGAGGTCCCACAGGCTGACGCTGAGGGCCCCGGTCTGGGCCAACGCGAAGGGCATCTAGGCTGGCGGATGAAAAACAGGCCGTTGGAATAAGTCCCCCTTCCCCAGGCTAACGAAAGGCCCGACCAATAAAGAGAGTTGTTGAGCCAGTGAAGAGGGTCCTATCGGCCGGAGAGGACCCCAAGTCGATATGAAGGGTCCCTGGTCCCAGAGACGTCACTTTTATGAGCGGGTACACATATTTGAAGGGCCCTTGGTAAACTGAGCTCCTTTAGTGAGGTGGCCACTCGGCTACTCAGGAGCCCTACCCGTTGCTGCAGGGGTCTTCACTTGCTGGGGTCCTCGGAAAAACTATCCTGACGCCATAAAACCCACGAAAACCTACACCAGCTATGAAACGATCTACATGCGATACAGCCGACATTTTCGGAGCGCACCCCCACCCCCACCCCAATTAACAAAAAGCAAGTCATGACAGGGGCGCTAAGGTCCAGGGGGCATCAAAATTATGGATGCCCTTGGACAAATATTTGATCCGCCACTGGATACGCCCACCGTCCACAAGTTATAGGCAAACGCGCTTATGGTCCTACGACGGCAAATTCTCCATATATTACGATCAAACCTACTGAGCAAACTACGTTCGCACCCGCCTATTCAATACACCCGCCCCGATAAATTACAACTAGATCCACCGCGCATCAGCAACGGCGGCAACCATAGGTCATCTGTGTTTCATTGTCCATGTGACCGCAATACCGATCCGTCCCACTGCCGCACCCTCAGCGGGGCCGACCAATACAGATCCGTCCCACTGCCGCACCCTCAGCGGGGCCGACCAATACAGATCCGTCCCACTGCCGCACCCTCAGCGGGGCCGACCAATACCGATCCGTCCCACTGCCGCACCCTCAGCGGGGCCGACCAATACAGATCCGTCCCACTGCCGCACCCTCAGCGGGGCCGACCAATACAGATCCGTCCCACTGCCGCACCCTCAGCGGGGCCGACCAATACAGATCCGTCCCACTGCCGCACCCTCAGCGGGGCCGACCAATACAGATCCGTCCCACTGCCGCACCCTCAGCGGGGCCGACCAATACAGATCCGTCCCACTGCCGCACCCTCAGCGGGGCCGACCAATACAGATCCGTCCCACTGCCGCACCCTCAGCGGGGCCGACCAATACAGATCCGTCCCACTGCCGCACCCTCAGCGGGGCCGACCAATACCGATCCGTCCCACTGCCGCACCCTCAGCGGGGCCGACCAATACAGATCCGTCCCACTGCCGCACCCTCAGCGGGGCCGACCAATACAGATCCGTCCCACTGCCGCACCCTCAGCGGGGCCGACCAATACAGATCCGTCCCACTGCCGCACCCTCAGCGGGGCCGACCAATACCGATCCGTCCCACTGCCGCACCCTCAGCGGGGGCCAACGATCCCAATACAGATCCGTCCCACTGCCGCACCCTCAGCGGGGCCGACCAATACAGATCCGTCCCACTGCCGCACCCTCAGCGGGGCCGACCAATACAGATCCGTCCCACTGCCGCACCCTCAGCGGGGCCGACCAATACAGATCCGTCCCACTGCCGCACCCTCAGCGGGGCCGACCAATACAGATCCGTCCCACTGCCGCACCCTCAGCGGGGCCGACCAATACAGATCCGTCCCACTGCCGCACCCTCAGCGGGGCCGACCAATACAGATCCGTCCCACTGCCGCACCCTCAGCGGGGCCGACCAATACAGATCCGTCCCACTGCCGCACCCTCAGCGGGGCCGACCAATACCGATCCGTCCCACTGCCGCACCCTCAGCGGGGCCGACCAATACAGATCCGTCCCACTGCCGCACCCTCAGCGGGGCCGACCAATACAGATCCGTCCCACTGCCGCACCCTCAGCGGGGCCGACCAATACAGATCCGTCCCACTGCCGCACCCTCAGCGGGGCCGACCAATACAGATCCGTCCCACTGCCGCACCCTCAGCGGGGCCGACCAATACAGATCCGTCCCACTGCCGCACCCTCAGCGGGGCCGACCAATACAGATCCCCACTGCCGCACCCTCAGCGGGGCCGACCAATACAGATCCGTCCCACTGCCGCACCCTCAGCGGGGCCGACCAATACAGATCCGTCCCACTGCCGCACCCTCAGCGGGGCCGACCAATAGATCCGTCCCACTGCCGCACCCTCAGCGGGGCCGACCAATACAGATCCGTCCCACTGCCGCACCCTCAGCGGGGCCGACCAATACAGATCCGTCCCACTGCCGCACCCTCAGCGGGGCCGACCAATACAGATCCGTCCCACTGCCGCACCCTCAGCGGGGCCGACCAATACAGATCCGTCCCACTGCCGCACCCTCAGCGGGGCCGACCAATACAGATCCGTCCCACTCCCGCACCTCAGCGGGGCCGACCAATACAGATCCGTCCCACTGCCGCACCCTCAGCGGGGCCGACCAATACAGATCCGTCCCACTGCCGCACCCTCAGCGGGGCCGACCAATACAGATCCGTCCCACTGCCGCACCCTCAGCGGGGCCGACCAATACAGATCCGTCCCACTGCCGCACCCTCAGCGGGGCCGACCAATACAGATCCGTCCCATCTGCCGCACCCTCAGCGGGGCCGACCAATACAGATCCGTCCCACTGCCGCACCCTCAGCGGGGCCGACCAATACAGATCCGTCCCACTGCCGCACCCTCAGCGGGGCCGACCAATACAGATCCGTCCCACTGCCGCACCCTCAGCGGGGCCGACCAATACCGATCCGTCCCACTGCCGCACCCTCAGCGGGGCCGACCAATACAGATCCGTCCCACTGCCGCACCCTCAGCGGGGCCGAAAAAACCCCAATCCCCCCACGCACCCTCAGCGGGGCCGACCAATACAGATCCGTCCCACTGCCGCACCCTCAGCGGGGCCGACCAATACAGATCCGTCCCACTGCCGCACCCTCAGCGGGGCCGACCAATACAGATCCGTCCCACTGCCGCACCCTCAGCGGGGCCGACCAATACAGATCCGTCCCACTGCCGCACCCTCAGCGGGGCCGACCAATACAGATCCGTCCCACTGCCGCACCCTCAGCGGGGCCGACCAATACCGATCCGTCCCACTGCCGCACCCTCAGCGGGGCCGACCAATACAGATCCGTCCCACTGCCGCACCCTCAGCGGGGCCGACCAATACAGATCCGTCCCACTGCCGCACCCTCAGCGGGGCCGACCAATACAGATCCGTCCCACTGCCGCACCCTCAGCGGGGCCGACCAATACAGATCCGTCCCACTGCCGCACCCTCAGCGGGGCCGACCAATACAGATCCGTCCCACTGCCGCACCCTCAGCGGGGCCGACCAATACAGATCCGTCCCACTGCCGCACCCTCAGCGGGGCCGACCAATACCAGATCCGTCCCACTGCCGCACCCTCAGCGGGGCCGACCAATACAGATCCGTCCCACTGCCGCACCCTCAGCGGGGCCGACCAATACAGATCCGTCCCACTGCCGCACCCTCAGCGGGGCCGACCAATACAGATCCGTCCCACTGCCGCACCCTCAGCGGGGCCGACCAATACAGATCCGTCCCACTGCCGCACCCTCAGCGGGGCCGACAATACATACGATCCGTCCCACTGCCGCACCCTCAGCGGGGCGACACAGATCCGTCCCACTGCCGCACCCTCAGCGGGGCCGACCAATACAGATCCGTCCCACTGCCGCACCCTCAGCGGGGCCGACCAATACAGATCCGTCCCACTGCCGCACCCTCAGCGGGGCCGACCAATACAGATCCGTCCCACTGCCGCACCCTCAGCGGGGCCGACCAATACCGATCCGTCCCACTGCCGCACCCTCAGCGGGGCCGACCAATCCAGATCCGTCCCACTGCCGCACCCTCAGCGGGGCCGACCAATACCGATCCGTCCCACTGCCGCACCCTCAGCGGGGCCGACCAATACAGATCCGTCCCACTGCCGCACCCTCAGCGGGGCCGACCAATACAGATCCGTCCCACTGCCGCACCCTCAGCGGGGCCGACCAATACAGATCCGTCCCACTGCCGCACCCTCAGCGGGGCCGACCAATACCCATCCGTCCCACTGCCGCACCCTCAGCGGGGCCGACCAATACAGATCCGTCCCACTGCCGCACCCTCAGCGGGGCCGACCAATACCGATCCGTCCCACTGCCGCACCCTCAGCGGGGCCGACCAACATGATCCGTCCCACTGCCGCACCCTCAGCGGGGCCGACCAATACCGATCCGTCCCACTGCCGCACCCTCAGCGGGGCCGACCAATACCAGATCCGTCCCACTGCCGCACCCTCAGCGGGGCCGACCAATACAGATCCGTCCCACTGCCGCACCCTCAGTGGGGCCACACACGATCCGTCCCACTGCCGCACCCTCAGCGGGGCCGACCAATACAGATCCGTCCCACTGCCGCACCCTGGGCAATACAGATCCGTCCCACTGCCGCACCCTCAGCGGGGCCGACCAATACAGATCCGTCCCACTGCCGCACCCTCAGCGGGGCCGACCAATACAGATCCGTCCCACTGCCGCACCCTCAGCGGGGCCGACCAATACCGATCCGTCCCACTGCCGCACCCTCAGCGGGGCCGACCAATACCGATCCGTCCCACTGCCGCACCCTCAGCGGGGCCGACCAATACCGATCCGTCCCACTGCCGCACCCTCAGCGGGGCCGACCAATACAGATCCGTCCCATGCACCACTGCCGCACCCTCAGCGGGGCCGACCAATACAGATCCGTCCCACTGCCGCACCCTCAGCGGGGCCGACCAATACAGATCCGTCCCACTGCCGCACCCTCAGCGGGACCTACCACTACCCATCCGTCCCACTGCCGCACCCTCAGCGGGGCCGACCACTACCCATCCGTCCCACTGCCGCACCCTCAGCGGGACCTACCAATGCCGATCCCTCAGCTGGGCCAACCAATACCGATCCCTCAGTGGGGCCGACCAATACCGATCCCTCAGTGAGACCGACCAATACTCACGGTTTCGCAGCGAGAACTGAGGCCCGGACCTGGCTGGTGACCTCCGCCAATCGTCAACGCGCGTCGGAAAATGGCCCGGCGGCGCCGCTGACGACCACTGATTCCGAACCGTGAGTAAACCCACCGCCACATCCGTTAATCGGACACGAGGCCGCCGCGCTGAAGCAACGATCTCGGCGGCTGCGGCGGCGGCGCAGCGTGTTACAGAAATCATAGGCGTAGGAACAGGGGGGGGGGGGGGGCAGGGGGGCCATGGTCTACCCACTTTTTAAAGTGGGAGGGCCAACAATGGTAGCTGCCCCCCCCCCACACACACACACTTTTGAAACATTTAAGTTTCCTAAAAAGCAGCATGCACACATTTGAATAT
The DNA here is from genome assembly GCA_034440615.1 of Ashinkailepas kermadecensis. Lineage (NCBI taxonomy): Eukaryota > Metazoa > Arthropoda > Thecostraca > Neolepadidae > Ashinkailepas > Ashinkailepas kermadecensis. The sequence continues at coordinate 205,157 of JAOTOM010004985.1, forward strand.
GTGGAAAACTTCCTGCAATCCATAACTACGTAAAAGTTACACATATCACATCATAGCTTTTCATTTGTTAACTCATGCACACTTTGACATGACCTTACAACAACATAACTAATTCATGAGTTGATGTAATGCAACATATGTTTGGATATTCATACCTTATATTATGTTATGAAAAGTCTATGAAGTAGATAATCTGCCAGCCAGTACCAAGATACTTTCGTATTAGAGCTTCATTGTGGTTCTTTGACTGTTGACATGTTTAACTTCGTTTTCATTAAGATTATCTGCAGTAGAAAATTATAAAGGCTGAAGGCAGTAACATAACACAATCAAGTTAAGACATACAATTTGCAAGTGAAAGTTTCTTGCCTTGATATTGCATAGCCATGTATTATATATAGCATTGGTCCTAGGTGCCATATACTTCAACATATATTTACATGTGTTTCGATTATTAAAGCATACAAATTACTGTCACGATCCATCCACTGCATGATTGCAGTATGGAATAGAATCTAAAAATGTTCACATTTCAGTGGATTTTCACAGTTGGGCGCAGAACACAGATATCCAACCTTTTGAGTGAGATGTCTGGGTACTATGGGTGCCAGCATCCAGCATAGCAAAATACATATTTCCATCATTAACTGTGGTAGCATAGATACAATAATTAAGTCCACACCCTTTTATTACATCTTCAAGTGCAGAACGCCTCCGAAAATCTCAGAATCCCCCAGAGGATTCGGCGCTCGTGATGCGACCTGACAGGGTCACATGAGGAGTGACATAAAGAGTGATGATGTGACGAGTGGCGAGTGATGTTTCTCATGTGACCTGAGAAGGCACATGACGAACATGGCAACTGATTCAAGTGGATTTTTAGCTGGGTAGCTGCGTAGTGCCATTAACAGCACGCTAAACATTGATTTCAAATTATGACATTCAGCAGAAATGGTTCGGTCAGATGGTACGCTCATGGTCCATGCAACAATCTCTGCTTAGGAAAGACTCTGATCCCAAAATCCATCCAATGAAGACATTTGGATTAAAAGTACTAAAACACTTAAAAGTACTAAACCCGCGCCGGATTTCGAAAAAAAATACTGCTAAACTCCTTAGAAATTCTGCTGGTGACCCCAACCCAAAATCGCACCGCGGCTTATCAAAATCACATTGGGGTCCCCGAAAAAGTCACGCATTGACCCTGAAAATGACGCGGGGCCACACAAATTGTTCCAGGACCATACAAAATGACACTGGGGCCTCCAAAAGTGGGACTGAGGCCACTGAAGATACCGCTGGTGTTCCCAAAAGTCGCGCCAGGGCCCCGAAAATCACGCTAAGGCCTCAAAAGGTTAGGCCGGGGCCCCAGAAAATGTCGCTGGGACACAAAAATACTGGCCAGGCCCTCAAAGTCACGTTGGGTACCAAAAGATCGGAACGAGGTCACTGATAATCGCGCTGGGGCCCCCAAAATGTCTGACTGGGGCCCCTGAAAATCATGCTGCGAGCACAAAAACGTCGTGCCGTGATCCTTGCAAAATCACGGTGGGGGTCTCAAACGTTTGGCCTAGTCCACAGAAAATCACGCTGGGGGCCGAAAAACTCGTGCCGGGTTCTTGAAAATCACAACGGGGACCTCAAAAGGTTCGGCCGGGGCCACTGAAAATCACGCTGAGCCTGGATGTACCAAAAAGTCGCGCCCGAGCCCCTGAAAATCATGCTTGGAGCTCGACCGGTCGCACCAGGACCCCAAAAGTCTCATCGGGAACACCCAATAAATGAATCCGGGGAAACGAACAAAACAGTCCGGACATGGAAAATCACTCTGGGGTCCCAGCAATCGCTCCAAAAGAACCCAAAACGTGTTGGGCCACCCAAAACGTGTCGAAGCCACTAAAACTCGCGATAAGCATCCCAACAAATGACGACAGGGTCCAAAAATCGCACTTAAACCCAATAACATCGAGTCGCTGCCCTTGAAAATCACACTAGGGGCCCAAAACGTCGCACCGGTGCCCTACACGTCGCAGCTGGCTTCCCAAAAATTAATTCCTACCCGGAATGTTACTCCTCGGCCACAAAAATTGCGTCAAAGACCCCAAAACCGCGTCGGACCCGGAAAAGAAGCGCGTTGGAGTACCGAAATAAAAATGCACAGGGAGCGCAAAGAATCGTACCGGGGCCTAGAAATATCGCGCATGGGGCTTACAAAAAAAATAGAAGTCGATCACAGCAACTCATAAAGAGACTCCATCGAGTCGACCCGAGCACCGGAATATTCAGAACAGGTCCCGAAAGAAAACTCTCTGAGGGGGATTTTCTGCTCTGAAGGGTGCCATCGGCTGAAAAAAAAACTCGTTCAGCAGCCGCAGTGGCATACCAAGGAGAAAATCGCCCCCCCCCCTCGTGAAGGTGTAGACTCACGAAAATCGCGCAGGGGTCCCTAAAAATGGTTCTGGGTCTCATTAATTCGCTTCGGGGCCCCCAAGAATTAGGGGTTCCAAATAAATACAGCAGGCACCAGAAAACTCGCACCGAGGCCCAAAATTTGCGCGGGAAACGCCAAAATCGCGCTGTGTCCCAGATAAGTACAATGGACTCCGCGAACTAGCGTCAAGCACCCATCCCCTCCCCCCCCACACCCCACCCCACCAACTATCGCGCTTGGGACTCAAAATTGATGTCGGTAGTCCCATAAATTCTGGTCGGGGCGTGAAGAAAACCCTCCGGGGATGCGAATAATTTGCGTCGATGATCCCAAATAAGCACGGCGTGGCCCAAAAGTCGTATATGGACCCGAAAAGAATAAAGCCGGAGCCCTCCAAAATAGAGAGAGATTCCCAAAAAATATATGTCCAAGGAAGAAAAATCGCTCCTGAGCCCAAACATACCACCAGATGCCTTAAAAATCGCGTACGACACCGACAAAAGCGTACCGGAGCTCGGAAAATCGCGACGGGACACAAAAAAATGTCGCCGGGGGCCCGAAAGATCAGGCCGTGGCTCGAACTTTGCATCATTCAGAAGAAGTCACCAAAAATTTCGTCGAGCCAAGAAAACTAGCGTCGGGTCCCCCGGAAACACGAGCCTGGGTCCAAAAAGTCACGCCGGGACATCGAGAGTATACTGGAGCCACCAATGTCGTGCTGGGGTACCACAAATGTGAGCGAGGAGCCACAAATAAAGACAACTGGACCCTATGAGCACAACTGGAGGCCGAAAATGCACCGGGCCGTCCAAAGCGTACCGAGTCTGGCAAAAAAAAGCGGCAGGGCCTTAAAACATGCGGTGCAACTCTAAATAAACACTCCGGGATGTAAAAATACAACGTGACCTCGAAGCACTCCGGGGCCTGGAGGCCGCATGGGGCCTCAAAACAGACAGTCGACATTGTCGTAGAAAAGGAACAAAAAGACCGGGCACTCAATAAACACGTCGGGGTCTGCGAAAACGCGCCGATACCTAAACAAATATCGTCGGTGCACAACAAAAGCAACACAACTCTAAAAAAAGAGCCGGGGTCGCAAAAATGTGCCGGACCCATTACAATAATTGGTTGGAGCCCTAAAATACGTCCGTCGACGAAGAAAGACGCAAAGGGTCCAAAAACGAACACCTAACTAGGGCCTCTGTTCGGTAGCCAATCTGGGAGCGTATTGAACCACATAGCAGAGGTGAATCAAATCATAGCGGGTATCCGGATTTCTTAGCCAACAGAAAACATGAGAAGAAGAGAACTAATCATCGAATTTAATTCAGGATGGGCCCTTGTGGCTCTTAAGTCTGAACACTTCATGACTTTATGAGGTGCCGCGTGTTGTCACCTTTCAGCTATTTTCCACTGAATTGTTGGCACAAAAGATAAGCGTTTACATTCCGTTTCAACCGGATGCCACATGTTGCAGTTGTAGCATTTCGTTTCAAGTGGCAGATATTCTAAGGTGCACCAGGTGTGCTACAGAGATGATTGAGGTGACTGATCACTTGTGTGGTAAGGCCCTGAGTGTTAGACCCTGTGTGGTTAGGCCCTGAGGACGAACACCATACCATGTATTTTTATTTATTGTGTTTTTCGTTGCCTCAGTCTGTCAGCATGCCAATCCTGGTCTGCCACACACTGGATCAAAGCATTTTCAGCTTGCGATCACCCGTCATTACTGTTTCTGATCCTCTCCAGCATCAATCATGAAACTTCTTTGACTATGGGACAGCAAGTAAGCTACGTTCTTGCTTATTCTTTTTACTCACCAACATCGGTGAACATTTATAACTGGGGCATCTTAAAGACGTATAGTACTAAATCATGGAAACTAGGGCACACCACATACACATTAGTGAGGCCGTAATTAGCTTGCATCCCCCCCCCCCACACACACGCACATAGCGGAAGTTGAATAAATTATATTTGAACAATAATACTAATGGTTTCACTCGCACCAGGAAGATAAGCCTATTATTCCAAAAGAATCCATCAGACGTGAAAAGAGTTCCAAGTCCAGCGAGAAGTGTGAATTTAAAAGACTTATATTGCGATGATAGTTCTTTTCCGGTACCACATGTTGCTGTTAGCCATAGGCGCGTCCAGCCCCCGCTTAGAGGTGAAAGATGTGTGTTAACTATTAAAATTATCCAGTCATGTATCCAAAAGTGTTCATGGTACTTTCTGAAATTCCTGGGTGCGGCCCTGCTGTTGACCCTGGCCCTGCCACTTTTTGAGACGTTCCTCCGCCTATGACCGAAATGCATCGTTATCCGTTAATCGGACACACTGGCAAAACAGCGGTTTGAGAGCGTGGATGACGCTGTCCGCTTGCGGAGCCGTGAGGTCACCGGCAGTCAGACGGAGATGCGACACCGCCGGCTCAACTCATTTTGCGGCACTCAAGTTCTCAGTCATTGTCATTATCAGGTAGGCACGGTCATGAGAAATGATGAACAGTGAACACCGCCACTACCAACTACAGCCTTCACCTCTGTGAACCCTCACCGCTGGCAATCTTTACCGGAGCCATCTAAAGAAAAAACTGCACTAAGACAATTAGCCGCACAATCACTCACCAGCGTTATCAGATGACGGTTCGGGCGGTCAACATGAACCCTTCTTCCGACAGCAAAAGTGTCGGCACTGACCGGTACCTGCACGATTCTAAGACAAATGTACGTAAGGACAAATGTACATATGGCAGATATACGTAAGCAAATGTACGTATGGCAGATGTACGTAAGCAAATGTACGTACACGCAAAAATACGTATGGCAGATGTACGTGAGCGCAAATGTACGTAAGCGCAAATGTACGTAAGCGCAAATGTACGTATGCGCAAATGTGCGTGAGCGCAAAAGTACGTAAGCGCAAAAGTACGTAAGCGCAAATGTACGTATGCGTAAATGTACGTAAGCGCAAATGTACGTATGCGCAAATGTACGTAAGCGCAAAAGTACGTAAGCGCAAATATACGTAAGCGCAAATGTAGGTAACCGGACTAATGTACGTAAAGCAAATGTTCGCATGGCAGATGTACGTACGCAGATGTACGTAAGCAAATGTACGTAAGAGCAGATGTACGTATGACAATTGTACGTAAGTGCAGATGTACGTATGGCAAATGTACGTAAGCGCAAATGTACGTATGTCAAATGTACGTATGAGCAAATGTATGTAAGCGCAAAAGTACGTAAGCGCAAATGTACGTAAGCGCAACATGTACGTAAGCGCAAAAGTACGTATGCCAGTTGTATTTGACAACAGCGTAGTGTCCATGAGGACCTTAGGTTCCGCCTATCGGGATTCGGCGGAAGCCATTTTGCTACATGTGGGCCAAATTTTCCACACACAAATTGCTTCAAACATTTTTATCAGCAGCACAAGTCTGCAGCGAAATTGATGTATTCCTTTTAACAAGGGCATTCACCGCCCCACTAAATACGTTCGTGTTCCAAACAGAAGTATAGTACTGATAGCAAGATAGATAGTACGGGATGCATGTAGTGACGTAAGTGCATGTCACCCTCCCCCCCCCCCCACCCCTCCGTAGAAAGTTCAGTTTTATAATTATATAAACTTTTGCTGAGATGCACCCATGGTGCCTTCCCATAAAACAAGTGGCAGCAAATGAAACCTGCACAAGGATTCAGAAAGAGGGCGAATCCATGGGCGAGTCTCTCTCTCCCTCTCGTTCGGCTGAGCGAAAGACGGTGGTGGATACATGTAATGAATCGCTGCTTAAATTATCTGTAAATATCCTCGCACCTCACATATAGGCCGAACACGCTCGGGCTGACGGGAGCTTCCTTCTCCCGCAGCACTGCCCAGACCCGACTACCTCCTCGACACCCAAGCCCCAGCTTTTTTTCGCTATGCACACTTCATGCCCACTAATGCGATGCCTGAAATCAAGATCCTAGCAGCCCGGTAATGACCAGAAAAACAACCCGTTTAACTGGGGACAACTGTAAATTCGTATTGCTGATAATCGCCTAGGAGAGTGGCGAAACGTTTATCTCATAAAGTACGGTAGGATTTATTTTAGCATTGAGCCCTGCGATTCGATGAGCCGGCAAGGAGCAATGACGGCCCAGTTGTAGATGTGTGTCTGTGCGAGGATGTAGATCCCTCACACACACACACATCCCTGCCCCGACTCCCGACGCTGCCTGTCGCACCCGCACCCCTAGTTTGGCTTCGCCTCCTGGACATCCCAGGGTCTCTGCTCCCTCGGTCATAGTGGCGACGGTGATCCCACCGGACAAAGTCGTTCCACCAACTGTCCGGCACCCCTGCAACGCCATTTTGGCATGCAGCGAGCGCAATGTAACGTTCCTAGCAAACGCCCTGAAAGATCAGCAGCGTTGCCACCAAGACTCCAATAGCTGACGTCACACGGAGGTGACACTGGAGTAGGATGACATCGGAATAATAACAACCAATAGCTCCTTGACATGGCCTCGGTGTGGTCAATCGAACAGCGGCCTAGAAACGTTACGGGTGACCCGCATGGGAACACGTCACGGGTTATCCGCATGGAGAAACGTCACCGGGGGATTCGCACGTGCAAACAACAAAACAATGGCTCAATACCAGTGGCGAATGTCGAAACGGTGCTCGACAACGTAAGTTCACTCCATCAAGAAAGAACAGATTATAAAGAATATATTTGACATAAAATGGCACGAGGCCGTCTCGATACAGGCGCAACCAGCCGGAGGCAGTTGTGGCTACGAACGGCAACCAAGCCACAGCGCCAACCATCAATGCGAAGTGAAAAACCCCGGAATCAACACAGACCGCGGACACAGCACGCTCATATCGAATTAAATAACAGTTCGCCCTCCTCCGTCCACCATCGACTCATATCCCGCACGATCGGGGGTGGAAGCTGGGAGGACAACATCCACGAGACTCCATGGCTCAGTAACTCATCATATGAAGAGTTGCCGGCGGCGTCATTGGGAAATGTGCACACATTTAGGCAAACCAGGTGGAATCGAACACGAATCGAGTTGGTTTCCGGCTGGAGTTAAACTGAGGAAGAGCAAATTTGGTCTAACTCCATGCTAGCTAGAAAGACATAAAACCACAACAAGACTTTCAGAACAATTGTAGCTAAATGATGACACCTTATTAGCATCCCATTTGTTACACAATTTACCAAGAACAGTTTGGAAATTATATATATATATAGATATATATATATATATATATATATATATATATATATATATATATATATATATATATATATATCACGAATGCCACGTCATTAATGTTCTATATTTAGGCGTGATTGCATGATGAAAATGCACGTTTAGTTAATTTGTATCGCCAATGGGTTGAAACACATTAATATGACAATGATCTTAAAAATTGAGAAAATCAGCAAATAGCTGCATAACACGTAACACGTGTAATTAACTATGCGTGGCATGCCTGCCGGCTATATATCATTGTGAAGTAAAACAGGGACACATCATCAATTAACAGGGGAGGTGAGTGAGCCCAAATAACATCAGCCCGACAATATTCCTACATGAGTGATGTGCCGACAAGCCAACGATTCAGTTCCATATAGTTTTCAGCATTAGTTAATGATATATCCTTCCACATCCACAAAGGAAGACTGCTTCCAGGAAATCCTGGTCTGCCAACATCAAGCAAAGCTGTCCCATAACTGCATCGCTGACCTCACCCCAGTTCCATCATCACCGACATCGCCCCATCCCATCATCAGGGACTCCACCCCATCCCGTTCCATCATCAGCGCAGCCAGTTCCAGTGCCAGTGACGTCACCAGTGACGTCACACGTCCCGCTAGTGGTCGCGTGTTCGGCACCCGGCAGCCGAGCCACTCGACTCCCCACCGCAGCGACCCGCCGATAGTGTCAGGCAGCCGAGCCACCCGACTCCCCACCGCAGCGGCCGGCCGATAGTGTCAGGCAGCCGAGACCCGACTCCCCACCGCAGCGGCCGGCCGATAGTGTCAGGCAGCCGAGCCACCCGACTCCCCACCGCAGCGGCCGGCCGACAGTGCCAGGCAGCCGAAGCCCGCCACACACAGTCAGTCCCGCACGTGAATGTTGGGATTGAAGTGCGGGTCGAACATGGGGTCGTCGTCCGAGCCGGCTGCGGCCGACAGCCAGCGCAGCACCGACACGATCGTCACTAGCGCCACCACCGCCATAACTAGCACCATCAAATAGCGCCGGTAGATGGCGCCAGCGCGAGGCCGCGACGGCGGACCACTCATCAGCCTGCGAAGGTACGGGTCGTCAGAGGCTGCTGTCGGGTCTGCACCACGGTACCCAGAGGAATGTCAGGGGCGGGCAGGGCGAGTAGATAATTTCCCAACAGACATATCAGAGTGACCCGGTAACGGCTGGTTATTATTCGTTGTTGAATTGGTAAACAAGTCATGTCGAACTCGAAAATGGAAACTCGAAGACCGACGTCGCTGAATTAGCTGGCGCCGAACATACAGTGAGCGATAAACTGGCAATTTTTTTTCACACGAAGGCTTGGTGTGCACCTAAGATCGCACGAATAGCATACTCACAGGTGGGTCTGAAGACGGGGACCGGGGCGGTGCTATCAGGGCCATCCTAGACTGGCACAGCACCAGTCTGATTGGCCCACACCTACCTCAACCAGCGCTGGAACCACTGGTACAGCACGTGTCTGACCATCCCACACCTACCTCCACCAGCGCTCGAACCATTGGTACAGCACGTGTCTGACCATCCCACACCCACCTCCACCAGCGCTGGAACCACTGGTACAGCACGTGTCTGAGCATCCCACACCTACCTCCACCAGCGCTCGAACCACTGGTACAGCACGTGTCTGACCATCCCACACCCACCTCCACCAGCGCTGGAACCACTGGTACAGCACGTGTCTGACCATCCCACACCTACCACCACCAGCGCTGGGACCACTGGTACAGCACGTGTCTGACCATCCCACACCTACCACCACCAGCGCTGGAACCACTGGTACAGCACGTGTCTGACCATCCCACACCTACCACCACTGGAACCACTGGTACAGCACGCGTCTGACCATCCCACACCCACCTCCACCAGCGCTGAAACCACTCGAGCGCCGAGCGCCGTCGATATTTGTTCTCCGAGCTGTCCGAGTCGAGCAGACTACGTGTCTCCCCCATCAGACGCCGGCCCTCGGCTGGGAAAACGACGTCATCACCACCCGACTCCCAGATCTGACTCCGAGCATAACACAACACGCCATGCTACTTCCCGGGTTAGAAACAAGCCGGACAAAATTCGAATCATGGGGTTTATCAATTACAAGGTTTTTGCATGTGGCCAACGCATCGAAGACGAGTTACATGCTTATCACACAATTACCTCTTGAAGAATTGGACATTCGAGCTGATGCTTTCAGTACATTTGTACCGTGTGCTACCATACCATACTATGGTGAAACGTTTATTAGTTGTTGGTCTTATAATTATTCTGCAGTTCATTACCTTGTTAAGTTATGTGCTGGTAACTCTCCCGCCCGATATCACACCAGTAATTGTCATCCAGTAGGCTCTTGAAAGCAGGTAGCAAAGAAGCAACTTGACAACGTCCGGAAAGAGAATTCCGTTTGGACATAGCTCAGATTCGTCTATCTTTTGTTCTGGAGTAGACCCTAGTAATTTCCAAACTACCGATATAACTCGTCGATGTTAATACTGAATAAATGTTCAGCATTGTTTCTCCTCTCTTTCTTGCCAGTTGGCAAACAACTTGGAGGAGGAGATTTCTCCAGATTCCAGGAGTGAGGGGCTCAGCCACAATGGAAGTCTGAGTTGTGGAAATCTGCCTGACAGAACAACCAAACTAGAATAAAAATGCGCCAGTTTTGAGATAGCTTTAGTTGCTCTGCTCAATTGTAGGCAGTTAGTTCAGTTTGGGTTTTCCACAAACTGAAAAGTTGGTTAGAAATTATCCTGATTTTAGGGGTCATAACTAATACAATCTATGGCCTCCTTGAAATCCCGCCACATCAAAACTTGTTTGTTTCTCTCATTATTGTGCGCCAGGTTCACCGTAGTTCATATTCAACGCTCTCAGGCCCGACTGTTTTTAGGGTGCAAAGACTAGGACTTCTCAGGACACAGGTAGAGCGGAGAATGCATAGAAGAAAAGCAGAGCAGGTAATATATGCAATAAATATAATCATGGTCAGTGCGTTGGGGTTCTAAATGACCTACTTTTCCAGCTCACAAGCATGGCATCAATGTAAGTCTGAACTCTGTCCACTTTTCCGACAAAGGCGGACCTAACTAGTTACGCACGTAAGGTTTTAATCATGGTTAAAGTCTGCTAAAACTGCCTGTCAGACAAAACTTGCCAGCCCTGGTTACCTTATCGATACCGCAGCCAGCACTGCCGCGGGCATACTCATCAGTCACCCGCGGAGGGCAATGGTACGCGGTAGGTAAAACGCGGTCGGGTGGGTACATATTTATTATTAATGGGAAGAAACGCATATTTTCCCTGGGAAGGAGAACATGTGCAATCCAATACCCTATCGCTCCCCCACCCCTCGCCAACTCCTTAGAGTCCAGCAATATGCCACAACCATCACGCTTAGTGCAAGGAAACATGGTATATAATTCAACGTAACAGGCTGCACAATGCACAACGCGACGCAATAGAGCTGCGGCCAATATCCAAAAGGTGCGCATGACCATGGGCAGCTGCAGTGTATTGAAGTGCAATTAAAATACCTGATTTGAATGCCGCCTGCACGGCTTTGGACCCGTCAGAGCTACAGAGACGACAGTTGGACTAACCTGAACGGTGAGTTATGCCTTCTTCGCGGCAGATCGTGCATCTCCAGCAGGAAACGGTACATTCCCAACACCACCACTCCGTGGGCCTAGCAGCATAATGGGTCGGTGCTGCTCACCTCAGCACCAGTCACCTGGTCATGCCAGACGTGTCCGAGTCCTGGTCATGTCACATGAGTCCGAGTCCTGGTCATGTCAGACGTGTCAGAGTTCTGGTCAAGTCAGATACGTCCGAGTTCCGGTCATGTCAGAAGTGTCCGAGTTCTGGTCATGTCAGACGTGTCCGAGTCCTGGTCATGTCAGACGTGTCCGAGTCCTGGTCATGCCAGCTGTGTCCGAGTTCTGGTCATGCCAGACGTGTCCGAGTTACCTGCGGTGCTCAGCTCCCGATGGAAAGCACTGCCCGCTTCTACCTGCACCACGCTGCTGTCTTTGCCGGTCGGCGGCTCCTGGTCCCACGGGCGTGCTGCCGATCGCGTAGCAACCGTCACCGAAACCCAGCCACGCGCGCCCAGGGACCGGGCCGCACGCACGCGCACCTTAATGATGAGCCACACACATACACACACATAGAGCCAGTGGCCAGTGACTTTGCCCCTCCCCCAGAGCTTCCATCACCAGCAACGGAAGCTCTGGGACCAAGGTGGCTGTCGCAGCCGACCGGCCGCAACAATGCGCCGGTGAGAGAATGAAGTGATTGAAGCTAGAGCATCACTGGTGAAACATTGCTCGGCGACTTTGGTTCCATGGGGTCTGCACGTGATAAAACTCACTCAAATGGCAGTCTTTGGACACAGAGGCACTTCAAATAGGAAGGCAGTTGATGTATCAGGGTAACTGAAGCTACACCATAATTGAAGTTTAACTGAGCCAATTACATGGCATCATAACTATATGACAAAAAGCAGGTCCGTGCGCCAGGCCTCTGCAGCCCGCTATACATCGCCCTCAAGTAGCAGGTTGTCACATGCATGCATGCAGACAGCTAAAACAGGCAGTGGAGCTCTTCAGTTCACTGGCGCCAGCTGGCCAGAAGCGTGCTTCACAACATAAAGCATTTGAGCCTTGTGAATTCACCTGTATAATATGATATCCAGATGGAGGCACACCCAAACATGCCAGTCTGTTCGCATCAGCTTCACCGAATTCAGAGAAGCGTCAACTTAATACAGATTCCGCGAGATTAAATCTGGACCGATAGTCACCAAACATTCCGGTTCGAAAATCGAGAAGGTGGATGGCTCAACCGAATTGTTAATGTCTACAACGCCATGCATAGTGACTGTCAATATGACACTGCACTAACTACACCAGCACCTCATCAGCACTGGTCTCTCAAGACTGAAGGCCACGGCCGCTCCTTCACGGCCAGGCCTACCATTGGAAAGGGAGGGACTGGACGACACAACAACTTTCCCATGCACCCCGGCGACGTCATCACAGTTCGTCCGGCGCGACAACCCTGGTGACGTCATCACAGTTCGGCCGGCGCGACAACCCTGGTGACGTCATCACAGTTCGGCCGGCGCGACAATGGCCATCAGTCCGCTCGCTTCACTCACCTTCGGAGGACGTCTCGATCTGAGATGCCGCTGCGGGTGGCGCTGCTCCGACCTCGCCGAAGCTGGGCGGCGAGTCCAGCTGTAACGGCACGACGTCACTATCGTACCAGCAACACGCATACGTACCAGTACCGGTGACACAGTCACTGCCGTACCAACAATATGTACACGTACCAGTGCCACTGGCACAGCGTAACTACTGTACCAATAATATGTACACGTACCAGTAACAGTGGCACAGCGTCACTACCGTACCAACAATATGTACACGTACCAGTAACAGTGGCACAGCGTCACTACCGTACCAACAATATGTACACGTACCAGTAACAGTGGCACAGCGTCACTACCGTACCAACAATATGTACACGTACCAGTAACAGTGGCACAGCGTCACTACCGTACCAACAATATGTACACGTACCAGTAACAGTGGCACAGCGTCACTACCGTACCAACAATATGTACACGTACCAGTAACAGTGGCACAGCGTCACTACCGTACCAACAATATGTACACGTACCAGTAACAGTGGCACAGCGTCACTACCGTACCAACAATATGTACACGTACCAGTAACAGTGGCACAGCGTCACTACCGTACCAACAATATGTACACGTACCAGTAACAGTGACACAGCGTCACTACCGTACCAACAATATGTACACGTACCAGTAACAGTGGCACAGCGTCACTACCGTACCAACAATATGTACACGTACCAGTAACAGTGGCACAGCGTCACTACCGTACCAACAATATGTACACGTACCAGTAACAGTGGCACAGCGTCACTACCGTACCAACAATATGTACACGTACCAGTAACAGTGGCACAGCGTCACTACCGTACCAACAATATGTACACGTACCAGTAACAGTGGCACAGCGTCACTACCGTACCAACAATATGTACACGTACCAGTAACAGTGACACAGCGTCACTACCGTACCAACAATATGTACACGTACCAGTGCCACTGGCACAGCGTAACTACTGTACCAATAATATGTACACGTACCAGTAACAGTGGCACAGCGTCACTACCGTACCAACAATATGTACACGTACCAGTAGCAGTGGCACAGCGTCACTACCGTACCAACAATATGTACACGTACCAGTAACAGTGACACAGCGTCACTACCGTACCAACAATATGTACACGTACCAGTAACAGTGGCACAGCGTCACTACCGTACCAATAATATGTACACGTACCAGTAACAGTGGCACAGCGTCACTACCGTACCAACAATATGTACACGTACCAGTAGCAGTGGCACAGCGTCACTACCGTACCAACAATATGTACACGTACCAGTAACAGTGACACAGCGTCACTACCGTACCAACAATATGTACACGTACCAGTAACAGTGGCACAGCGTCACTACCGTACCAATAATATGTACACGTACCAGTAACAGTGGCACAGCGTCACTACCGTACCAACAATATGTACACGTACCAGTAGCAGTGGCACAGCGTCACTACCGTACCAACAATATGTACACGTACCAGTAACAGTGGCACAGCGTCACTACCGTACCAACAATATGTACACGTACCAGTAACAGTGGCACAGCGTCACTACCGTACCAACAATATGTACACGTACCAGTAACAGTGGCACAGCGTCACTACCGTACCAACAATATGTACACGTACCAGTAACAGTGGCACAGCGTCACTACCGTACCAACAATATGTACACGTACCAGTAACAGTGGCACAGCGTCACTACGGTACCAACAATATGTACACGTACCAGTAACAGTGGCACAGCGTCACTACCGTACCAACAATATGTACACGTACCAGTAACAGTGACACAGCGTCACTACCGTACCAACAATATGTACACGTACCAGTAACAGTGGCACAGCGTCACTACCGTACCAACAATATGTACACGTACCAGTAACAGTGACACAGCGTCACTACCGTACCAACAATATGTACACGTACCAGTATCATAGCGTTATCGCCGTACCAACAATATGTACACGCACCTGACAGTTCGTGATTACTGAGAACCCAGGTGCATCGATTATAAGTTTGGTTGGCAATGCGACACATAAGTTTGGTTGGCAATACGATATATAAGTTTGGTTGCGATTGAATGCACCCGTTATGATCAGAAATGTTCATAGCTACCAGACAGTGGGCTCCAAATATCAAAAGCAGACGAAACGCATCGCAAAAGCAGACGAAATAGTTGGTTACATTTCCAGCCCACTTGTCGTTACTCAGCGCACGCCCATTCGCTCAGTCACACTGGAACTCTGGTGTTCGTCTTCATTCACTATTGCTGCCCTTTTGTTCGTGCTTGGTGGATCTCAAGCAGCTCCAACACCGCTACCATCATAATTATCGTCACAACCAAACTGACCTCAGTATTCCTCATACTGACGGATAGACGCCTGTTGGTGCCACCTGCTGCAAGTAACTGTTTCCTCCGTACCGTGTTGAAACGACGATAAATAAATACCATTGTATACAGTAATAGGCGCAGGGCAACATTAAAAGAAACTAGTTGGCGTATATTCAATTGCACTGATCTTCGGCTGGCGTTAACGAATCAGAGTGAACGCTAACTAGAGCCTGTTGCGTGATTGGCCAGTACGTCAACAATCAAATCGTCCAATTCCGGTTAAACACGTACTTTTAGCTGACGGTTATACGCCAATGCACCAACACGATCCAGCGCCACTTGAATACATCGCCGTCCAGCTGCCAGCTGCATCCGCCCGAAAGAAACGAACCATTCGCGGGACTCGAACCCACGACACGCCAGACACGGCTTACCAGTCCACTACTCATCACATATGCAAATATCGCTACTCTGTCACGTATCCAGCCCATCGCCTTGGCATGTTGAAAGGCATGTGTGCAGTGAAGTACGTTAGTACACCTGCCTCCGCCCATTCTACACTGACCGGCGGCAACCCCAGTACCTGCCATGACCCTGACCCGCCCTACACTGACCAGTGGCAGTCCCAGTACCTGTCGTGGTCCTGACCAGCCCTACACTGACCAGTGGCAGTCCCAGTACCTGCCGTGGTCCTGGTCCACCCTACACTGACCAGTGGCAGTCCCAGTACCTGCCGTGGTCCTGACCCGCCCTACACTGACCAGTGGCAGTCCAGTACCTGCCGTGGTCCTGACCCGCCCTACACTGACCAGTGGCAGTTCCAGTACCTGCCGTGACCCTGACCCGCCCTACACTGACCAGTGGCAGTCCCAGTACCTGCCGTGACCCTGACCCGCCCTACACTGACCAGTGGCAGGCCCAGTACCTGCCGTGACCCTGGTCCACCACACACTGACCAGTGGCAGTCCCAGTACCTGCCGTGACCCTGACCCGCCCTACACTGACCAGTGGCAGTCCCAGTACCTGCCGTGACCCTGACCCGCCCTACACTGACCACTGACCAGTGGCAGTCCCAGTACCTGCCGTGACCCTGACCCGCCCTACACTGACCAGTGGCAGTCCCAGTACCTGCCGTGACCCTGACCCGCCCTACACTGACCAGTGGCAGTCCCAGTACCTGCCGTGACCCTGACCCGCCCTACACTGACCAGTGGCAGTCCCAGTACCTGCCGTGGTCCTGACCCGCCCTACACTGACCAGTGGCAGTCCCAGTACCTGCCGTGACCCTGACCCGCCCTACACTGACCAGTGGCAGTCCCAGTACCTGCCGTGACCCTGACCCGCCCTACACTGACCAGTGGCAGTCCCAGTACCTGCCGTGACCCTGACCCGCCCTACACTGACCAGTGGCAGGCCCAGTACCTGCCGTGGTCCTGACCCGCCCTACACTGACCAGTGGCAGGCCCAGTACCTGCCGTGGTCCTGACCCGCCCTACACTGACCACTGACCAGTGGCAGGCCCAGTACCTGCCGTGGTCCTGACCCGCCCTACACTGACCACTGACCAGTGGCAGTCCCAGTACCTGCCGTGACCCTGACCCGCCCTACACTGACCAGTGGCAGGCCCAGTACCTGCCGTGACCCTGACCCGCCCTACACTGACCAGTGGCAGGCCCAGTACCTGCCGTGACCCTGACCCGCCCTACACTGACCAGTGGCAGTCCCAGTACCTGCCGTGGTCCTGACCCGCCCTACACTGACCAGTGGCAGTCCCAGTACCTGCCGTGGTCCTGACCCGCCCTACACTGACCAGTGGCAGTTCCAGTACCTGCCGTGACCCTGACCCGCCCTACACTGACCAGTGGCGTCCCAGTACCTGCCGTGACCCTGACCCGCCCTACACTGACCAGTTGCAGTCCCAGTACCTGCCGTGACCCTGACCCGCCCTACACTGACCAGTGGCAGTCCCAGTACCTGCCGTGACCCTGACCCGCCCTACACTGACCAGTGGCAGTCCCAGTACCTGCCGTGACCCTGACCCGCCCTACACTGACCAGTGGCAGGCCCAGTACCTGCCGTGACCCTGGTCCACCACACACTGACCAGTGGCAGTCCCAGTACCTGCCGTGACCCTGACCCGCCCTACACTGACCAGTGGCAGTCCCAGTACCTGCCGTGACCCTGACCCGCCCTACACTGACCACTGACCAGTGGCAGTCCCAGTACCTGCCGTGACCCTGACCCGCCCTACACTGACCAGTGGCAGTCCCAGTACCTGCCGTGAC
The DNA here is from genome assembly GCA_034440615.1 of Ashinkailepas kermadecensis. Lineage (NCBI taxonomy): Eukaryota > Metazoa > Arthropoda > Thecostraca > Neolepadidae > Ashinkailepas > Ashinkailepas kermadecensis. The sequence continues at coordinate 222,687 of JAOTOM010004985.1, forward strand.
CCTGACCCGCCCTACACTGACCACTGACCAGTGGCAGTCCCAGTACCTGCCGTGACCCTGACCCGCCCTACACTGACCACTGACCAGTGGCAGTACCAGTACCTGCCGTGACCCTGACCCGCCCTACACTGACCAGTGGCAGGCCCAGTACCTGCCGTGACCCTGACCCGCCCTACACTGACCAGTGGCAGGCCCAGTACCTGCCGTGACCCTGACCCGCCCTACACTGACCAGTGGCAGTCCCAGTACCTGCCGTGGTCCTGACCCGCCCTACACTGACCAGTGGCAGTCCCAGTACCTGCCGTGGTCCTGACCCGCCCTACACTGACCAGTGGCAGTTCCAGTACCTGCCGTGACCCTGACCCGCCCTACACTGACCAGTGGCAGTCCCAGTACCTGCCGTGACCCTGACCCGCCCTACACTGACCAGTTGCAGTCCCAGTACCTGCCGTGACCCTGACCCGCCCTACACTGACCAGTGGCAGTCCCAGTACCTGCCGTGACCCTGACCCGCCCTACACTGACCAGTGGCAGTCCCAGTACCTGCCGTGACCCTGACCCGCCCTACACTGACCAGTGGCAGGCCCAGTACCTGCCGTGACCCTGGTCCACCACACACTGACCAGTGGCAGTCCCAGTACCTGCCGTGACCCTGACCCGCCCTACACTGACCAGTGGCAGTCCCAGTACCTGCCGTGACCCTGACCCGCCCTACACTGACCACTGACCAGTGGCAGTCCCAGTACCTGCCGTGACCCTGACCCGCCCTACACTGACCAGTGGCAGTCCCAGTACCTGCCGTGACCCTGACCCGCCCTACACTGACCACTGACCAGTGGCAGTCCCAGTACCTGCCGTGACCCTGACCCGCCCTACACTGACCACTGACCAGTGGCAGTCCCAGTACCTGCCGTGACCCTGACCCGCCCTACACTGACCAGTGGCAGTCCCAGTACCTGCCGTGACCCTGACCAGCCCTACACTGACCAGTGGCAGTCCCAGTACCTGCCGTGACCCTGACCCGCCCTACACTGACCAGTGGCAGTCCCAGTACCTGCCGTGACCCTGACCCGCCCTACACTGACCAGTGGCAGTCCCAGTACCTGCCGTGGTCCTGGTCCAACCTACACTGACCAGTGGCAGTCCCAGTACCTGCCGTGACCCTGACCCGCCCTACACTGACCAGTGGCAGTCCCAGTACCTGCCGTGACCCTGACCCGCCCTACACTGACCAGTGGCAGTCCCAGTACCTGCCGTGACCCTGACCCGCCCTACACTGACCAGTGGCAGTCCCAGTACCTGCCGTGGTCCTGACCCGCCCTACACTGACCACTGACCAGTGGCAGTCCCAGTACCTGCCGTGACCCTCACCCGCCCTACACTGACCAGTGGCAGTCCCAGTACCTGCCGTGACCCTGACCCGCCCTACACTGACCAGTGGCAGTCCCAGTACCTGCCGTGACCCTGACCCGCCCTACACTGACCAGTGGCAGGCCCAGTACCTGCCGTGCTCCTGGTCCACCCTACACTGACCAGTGGCAGTCCCAGTACCTGCCGTGACCCTGACCCGCCCTACACTGACCAGTGGCAGTCCCAGTACCTGCCGTGACCCTGACCCGCCCTACACTGACCAGTGGCAGTCCCAGTACTTGCCGTGACCCTGACCCGCCCTACACTGACCAGTGGCAGGCCCAGTACCTGCCGTGACCCTGACCCGCCCCACACTGACCAGTGGCAGGCCCAGTACCTGCCGTGACCCTGACCCGCCCTACACTGACCAGTGGCAGTCCCAGTACCTGCCGTGACCCTGACCCGCCCTACACTGACCAGTGGCAGGCCCAGTACCTGCCGTGACCCTGACCCGCCCTACACTGACCAGTGGCAGTCCCAGTACCTGCCGTGACCCTGACCCGCCCTACACTGACCAGTGGCAGTCCCAGTACCTGCCGTGACCCTGACCCGCCCTACACTGACCAGTGGCAGTCCCAGTACCTGCCGTGACCCTGACCCGCCCTACACTGACCAGTGGCAGTCCCAGTACCTGCCGTGACCCTGACCCACCACACACTGACCAGTGGCAGTCCCAGTACCTGCCGTGACCCTGACCCGCCCTACACTGACCAGTGGCAGTCCCAGTACCTGCCGTGACCCTGACCCGCCCTACACTGACCAGTGGCAGTCCCAGTACCTGCCGTGACCCTGACCCACCACACACTGACCAGTGGCAGTCCCAGTACCTGCCGTGGTCCTGACCCGCCCTACACTGACCAGTGGCAGTCCCAGTACCTGCCGTGACCCTGACCCGCCCTACACTGACCAGTGGCAGTCCCAGTACCTGCCGTGACCCTGACCCGCCCTACACTGACCACTGACCAGTGGCAGTCCCAGTACCTGCCGTGACCCTGACCCGCCCTACACTGACCAGTGGCAGTCCCAGTACCTGCCGTGGTCCTGACCCGCCCTACACTGACCAGTGGCAGTCCCAGTACCTGCCGTGACCCTGACCCGCCCTACACTGACCAGTGGCAGGCCCAGTACCTGCCGTGGCCTGACCCGCCCTACACTGACCACTGACCAGTGGCAGGCCCAGTACCTGCCGTGACCCTGACCCGCCCTACACTGACCAGTGGCAGTCCCAGTACCTGCCGTGACCCTGACCCGCCCCACACTGACCAGTGGCAGTCCCAGTACCTGCCGTGGTCCTGACCCGCCCTACACTGACCAGTGGCAGTCCCAGTACCTGCCGTGACCCTGACCCGCCCTACACTGACCAGTGGCAGTCCCAGTACCTGCCGTGACCCTGACCCGCCCTACACTGACCAGTGGCAGTCCCAGTACCTGCCGTGGCCCTGACCCGCCCTACACTGACCAGTGGCAGTCCCAGTACCTGCCGTGACCCTGACCCGCCCTACACTGACCAGTGGCAGTCCCAGTACCTGCCGTGACCCTGACCCGCCCTACACTGACCACTGACCAGTGGCAGTCCCAGTACCTGCCGTGACCCTGACCCGCCCTACACTGACCAGTGGCAGTCCCAGTACCTGCCGTGACCCTGACCCGCCCTACACTGACCAGTGGCAGGCCCAGTACCTGCCGTGGCCCTGACCCGCCCTACACTGACCACTGACCAGTGGCAGGCCCAGTACCTGCCGTGACCCTGACCCGCCCTACACTGACCAGTGGCAGTCCCAGTACCTGCCGTGACCCTGACCCACCACACACTGACCAGTGGCAGTCCCAGTACCTGCCGTGACCCTGACCCGCCCTACACTGACCAGTGGCAGTCCCAGTACCTGCCGTGACCCTGACCCGCCCTACACTGACCAGTGGCAGTCCCAGTACCTGCCGTGACCCTGACCCGCCCTACACTGACCAGTGGCACTCCCAGTACCTGCCGTGACCCTGACCCGCCCTACACTGACCAGTGGCAGTCCCAGTACCTGCCGTGACCCTGACCCGCCCTACACTGACCAGTGGCAGTCCCAGTACCTGCCGTGACCCTGACCCGCCCTACACTGACCAGTGGCAGTCCCAGTCCGGCGCGGGCCCAGTTGACCTGCCGTGACCCTGACCCGCCCTACACTGACCAGTGGCAGTCCCAGTACCTGCCGTGACCCTGACCCGCCCTACACTGACCAGTGGCAGTCCCAGTCCGGCGCGGGCCCAGTTGACCTGCTGCAGCGCCTCTCGCAACACGTCCGCCACGGGCGACACCAGGTTGGCCGGCGGGAACAGCGGCGATTCGCACGTGGCGCACGTGTAGCCGGCCGGCGCCGTGTTGGCCGGCAGTCGCAGCGCGTACTCGTTCAGACACGACCAGTGGAACACATCTGCCGACACAGACAACGTCAGAAGCAGTGTCCCGAAACTTGGCTGCACACGTATGGTCATTTTGAATGGCGATAACACTTTAAGTGCAATTATTATATCCAATGTTATACCCGTGGAGTTAACGGCATAGGTTAGGAATTAGGATAGGAGTTAACATAGGGGTTAACGGCAGCTACGCTACCGTGTGGGCTGTATCGAACACATGCGCCATGGATGAGTGATATAAATATAGCCGGAATTCAAACCGACGGGAACAATACTTAGCTACAGGCCTCTAACTGGCCATTGGATAATCGTGGCCCATGGGTGCCCTGAAGCCGAAACAACCACAGAACTTTCCCTGAGCTTTGTCTGTCACCTGAGCGGCCAGTGCTGTGAGGTCAGATTGCACCTGAGCGACCAATGTAATGGCTCTGCCCGTGGGGTCAGTTGGCACCTGAGCGGCCAGTGCTGTGAGGTCAGATTGCACCTGAGCTACCAGTGTAGCGGCTCTGCCCGTGGTGTCAGTCGGCACCAGAGCGGTCAGTGTGGTGACTCTCCCCATGGGGCCAGTAGGTACCAGAACTGCCAGTGTGGTACTCTACCCACGGGGCCAGTTGGCACCTGAGCGGTCAGTGTGGTGACCTTCCCCGTGGGGCCAGTTGGCACCTGAGCGGCCAGTGCAGTGACTCTCCCTGTGGGGTCAGTAGGCAGCTGAGTGGCCAGTGCAGTGACTCTCCCTGTGGGGTCAGTAGGCAGCTGAGTGGCCAGTGCGGTGGCTCTCCCTGTGGGGTCAGTAGGCAGCTGAGTGGCCAGTGCAGTGACTCTCCCTGTGGGGTCAGTAGGCACCTGAGCGGCCAGTGCGGTGGCTCTCCCTGTGGGGTCAGTAGGCACCAGAGCGGCCAGTGTGGTGACTCTCCCTGTGGGGTCAGTCGGCACCAGAGCGGCCAGTGCGGTGGCTCTCCCTGTGGGGTCAGTAGGCAGCTGAGCGGCCAGTGCGGTGACTCTCCCTGTGGGGTCAGTAGGCACCTGAGCGGCCAGTGCGGTGGCTCTCCCCGTGGGGTCAGTAGGCACCTGAGCGGCCAGTGTGGTGACTCTCCCTGTGGGGTCAGTAGGCAGCTGAGCGGCCAGTGTGGTGACTCTCCCTGTGGGGTCAGTAGGCAGCTGAGTGGCCAGTGCGGTGACTCTCCCTGTGGGGTCAGTAGGCACCAGAGCGGCCAGTGTGGTGACTCTCCCTGTGGGGTCAGTAGGCAGCTGAGTGGCCAGTGCGGTGACTCTCCCTGTGGGGTCAGTAGGCAGCTGAGTGGCCAGTGCGGTGGCTCTCCCTGTGGGGTCAGTAGGCAGCTGAGTGGCCAGTGCGGTGGCTCTCCCTGTGGGGTCAGTAGGCACCAGAGTGGCCAGTGTGGTGGCTCTCCCTGTGGGGTCAGTAGGCAGCTGAGTGGCCAGTGCGGTGACTCTCCCTGTGGGGTCAGTAGGCAGCTGAGTGGCCAGTGTGGTGGCTCTCCCTGTGGGGTCAGTAGGCAGCTGAGTGGCCAGTGCGGTGACTCTCCCTGTGGGGTCAGTCGGCACCTGAGTGGCCAGTGCGGTGGCTCTCCCTGTGGGGTCAGTAGGCAGCTGAGTGGCCAGTGCAGTGACTCTCCCTGTGGGGTCAGTAGGCAGCTGAGTGGCCAGTGCGGTGACTCTCCCTGTGGGGTCAGTAGGCACCAGAGTGGCCAGTGCAGTGACTCTCCCTGTGGGGTCAGTAGGCAGCTGAGCGGCCAGTGCGGTGACTCTCCCTGTGGGGTCAGTAGGCAGCTGAGCGGCCAGTGTGGTGACTCTCCCTGTGGGGTCAGTAGGCACCAGAGCGGCCAGTGCAGTGACTCTCCCTGTGGGGTCAGTAGGCACCTGAGTGGCCAGTGCAGTGACTCTCCCTGTGGGGTCAGTAGGCACCTGAGTGGCCAGTGCGGTGACTCTCCCTGTGGGGTCAGTAGGCAGCTGAGTGGCCAGTGTGGTGACTCTCCCTGTGGGGTCAGTAGGCAGCTGAGTGGCCAGTGCAGTGACTCTCCCTGTGGGGTCAGTAGGCAGCTGAGCGGCCAGTGTGGTGACTCTCCCTGTGGGGTCAGTAGGCAGCTGAGTGGCCAGTGCGGTGGCTCTCCCTGTGGGGTCAGTAGGCAGCTGAGTGGCCAGTGCGGTGGCTCTCCCTGTGGGGTCAGTAGGCAGCTGAGTGGCCAGTGCGGTGGCTCTCCCTGTGGGGTCAGTAGGCAGCTGAGTGGCCAGTGCGGTGACTCTCCCTGTGGGGTCAGTAGGCACCAGAGCGGCCAGTGCGGTGACCTTCCCCGTGGGGTCAGTAGGCAGCTGAGTGGCCAGTGCGGTGACTCTCCCTGTGGGGTCAGTAGGCAGCTGAGTGGCCAGTGCGGTGACTCTCCCTGTGGGGTCAGTAGGCAGCTGAGCGGCCAGTGCGGTGGCTCTCCCCGTGAGGCCTGCTGTCCGGTGCCTGTCGCCGGGCCGTACAGTGCCCAATGCACTCCTGCACATCCCGACCGGCACGGTGCATGGCGTCGGCCGTCCGTCTGAGCTCCGTCACAGCCCAAACAGAACAACACACGCCCGAAGTGTTCCGCCAGGGGAGGGTTCCGGGTCGAAACTGCTGGTCAATAATGCGCCCTGCGTACGGAGCACTAGCTTAGGCCGATAGTCCCTTTGTGCATGCAACAACCGACGTGCCTACTGACCCAGGCGGACAGGCAGCCGTGTGATGACCGGTAGAAGTCAATCGGTCGACCAGGTCACGACACGCAAGACGGGCTTCTGGGCCCACTCTCCTCTCCGAAGCCGAAATTCAGGTCAGCCCGGAGCATCCAGCCCTGGTAGCGTTTGTGACACAGCATATGCACTGTACCACAAACGCAAATTGCTTTGTATTCACAGTGCACAGTGATATGGTCAGAGGAACCGTCACAGAGCACATGAACCTGAAATACATTGACTGACAGCATGCTGCAAAGGCCTGCATTGCAGTGCACTGCGATGGAAATAGTCGCCGATTTCGATTATTAGGGTTTTAGGGTGCGTCAACCCCAATTGGGTTATTTTGCTCGCCGATTATATAGTATATAGGGTAGGGTGGTCCTTAAAATCAAAAGTTTGAATTATGTTGCTCCTACCCCGGGAATCTGTTCATATACATGCAAAAACCGCGTAGGTATTTTTTTTCTTCAAAATCGGCTCGTGTGAAGATGTTGCACATCGAAGTTGATTTTTTACTCTACCCCAGTGTTTTACCACAGTGCCATATGACGTTGAAATTTTTACTTTACCACAGTAAGTACACCAGTGTACTTAGGCAGTATCGGTATTGCATTAACCTCGCCCCTCTCTTCTTTTTCTCAGATTATTATGGCTACACGTAGCAAAGAGTTCCTTGTTGTGCCCGAGCCAGAGCTGGTGGGGTCCAAACTTCCATCCAACGGCGATGTCTTAGCCGTTATTCTGCACAACTTACATTTGAAGAAGACGTCGCTCCGTGATGTGACGCTTGTCGTTGCTCCCATGGTGGCGCGATACTGGAGCATGGCTCGGATTCCCATGATGAGGAAGGACAACGTGGTGACGAAAATGGAGAAGCTGCATCGGGAGTACGAGCTCCTGAAGAAGGGGAAGCATCGACGCTCGGTGCCGCAGGTGGCCAAGGAGGAGGCGTTCATGGTCGTCTTGGAGAATCTCTTCGACGTGGCCCACGCAGACGCCTTGAAGACGATGACGAATGCGGATGATAAGGCGTTTCTGCTTGCCCAACGCGAACCAGGCCGACGGGGGGAGGATGGGGAATATGGATACTGTCCTTGCTGGACAAGAAGCTCGACGATGCCAGAGAACGGAGAGAGAGCTGGAGCAACAGAGGCGCGCGCAAGAAGAGGCAACGTCTTCGTCCGCAGTGGTTGAGCTGGAGTCCTCCACCAGTTCCAGCGCATCTGATCCAGAGTCGTCTGCTGAAGCTGCCGAAGTCCGTGATGCTGTTGGCGGAGCGAGTCCGCGGAAACGGATCCGGAGAGCCACCACCAACATGATCAGTCCAGCTCTTGCGGCAACGTTGGACAGGACGAAGATGACGGATCGATCGGCCGTTCACGTCCTGACTGCGACTGCTAGTGTTCTCGGACGCGATGTCAAGGAGCTAAACATCAACCGCTCTTCCATCCGCCGTCATCGGAGAAAGCACCGGGAAGCACTGGCCTCCAAGCTCAAGGAAGAGTTCCGAGCGGACACTCCGCTTGTTGTCCATTGGGATGGCAAGCTGATGCCTGACCTAACCACCAAAGACCATGTGGACAGGCTTCCCATTCTTGTTACAGGGAAGGGAACATCTCAGCTACCGAGTGTTGCCAAGCTTGCCAGCGGGACGGGACACGACATCGCTCGCGCCGTGGTGTCCGCTCTGGAGGAATGGAGAGTTGCAGATCAGGTGGCCGGACTGTCGTTCGACACCACGGCTGCGAACACTGGCAGGAACAATGGCGCCTGTGTGCTCATCGAACAACAGCTCGAGAAGGACATGCTTCACTTTGCCTGCCGACACCATATCCTGGAAGTCATGGTTCAAGCCGTCTTCACCCATCTCCTCGGAGCCTCCTCTTCCCCCGATGTCCTCCTCTTCAAACGCTTCCAGACCTACTGGGAGAACATTGACCGCGAAGCCTTCACCACAGGGATGCAGAGTGCAGAGGTAGCCACTCTTCTGCAGGACATGAAGGACGAAGGCCTGGGCTTGGCAATGCAAGTCCTTCAGGATCGCAGTGACTTGCGTGATGATTACAAGGAGCTGGTCGAGCTTGTCATCATCTTCCTTGGCGGGGTTCCTGCTCGCGGCGTCCGGTTTCGAGCTCCTGGACCAATGCATCAGGCACGTTGGATGAGTAAGATCATCTATTCGTTCAAGGTATGGATGTTTCGCGATCAATTCTCCCTCAAGAAGAGAGAAGAGAACGCACTGATGAAGATGTGCGTCTTCTCTGCGAGAGTGTACGCAATGGCGTGGATGAAGGCAGGGTTCCCCGCTCAAGCTCCTCGGCTCGATCTGGACCTACTGAAGGCGCTGGACACGTACGGAAAGATTGACGCCGAGGTGGGGAACGTTGCCTTGAAGAAACTCTCCAACCACCTCTGGTACCTGTCGGAGGAGCTGGTTGGGCTCGCCTTTTTCGACCCTGAAGTCTCCGTTGACAGGAAGAAGGCGATGGCGATGGCTACAAGGCAAGAGAGCGGTGAGAGGGAGGAGTCAGCTCCGAAGAGGGTCATGTTGCCGAAGAAATCTATCCGCAGTGTCCATCTTGAAGATTTCGTCACGGATCGAACGCTCGGCTTCTTCGAGAAGCTCAACCTGGACAAGTCGTTCCTGGACTTCCCCGGAGACGTGGGAGGAACGGGAGCCGTTCAAGGCGGCGGCAGCAGTGGTCCACAAGCTGGCGGTGGTCAACGACCATGCGGAACGTGGAGTGGCCCTCATCAATGAATACAACCGGTCGCTGACCAAGGATGAGGAGCAGCTTCAGTTCCTCCTCCAGGTAGTGGCGGCCCACCGGAAGCAGTTTCCGGACACAAAAAAGACGACACTTGCCCAGACCAGGAAACAATGAGTGGTTTGGCCCCCACGATGCGGATAATACTCCTGAGCAGTGTGTACACTCCTGCGGGAGGGGGACCTGGAGCCAGATATTGGGTATATTTACGAGGTCGATGTGCAACATGTTATTACGATCGGATTTGAACAAAACTTTCTTCACACGTTTTTGCTCCCAAAGGAACAATTCCCAGGGGTAGGAAGAAGTACTTTCCTGTGTTCATTTGTTCCCTATATACTAAGAACCACCCTAATATAGGGGATTAAGATTTCTACTTAAGAGGATCCGGATAAGAGGATTATCTAATTCATATTTCTTACTGATTTTTTTAATCTGTGAAGGTACTTTGCTTGTGTGCGGCATCAGCGACCCCTCTCGCACGAGCAAAACACTTTTCGTTGCTCTAAAAATTGGTGGCCCAAGGGAACAATGTACCATACTGCCAGTGGCACATCACAGTAAATACATTTTGACCAGTTGACAATGAGCAGGAGCAATAATGACTGGAATGACACAGGCGTGACCTATGCACAAGCGTGTACCCATATCCTTAAGATAATCACCTCTCTCTTTCGTGCGTTTCTGAGAATGTCTTACAGAGCCCTAATCATTGCTTCACCATTCTCAGTTGTGTGTTGATCTACTGATCTCCAAGCTTGGTGCACCTTTCCCTGGATAAAACGATTGATGGTCTGGTGATGTGTTGTGGTAAGAAGCAGTTGTATGCATATCGTCTCTGGCAGCACATTTGTGCGCCGCATTAGCCAACTCATTACCTTATGTTCCAACATAGCTGGTGATATAGTGGAAGCTGGGAGGAATTGGTGCAGCCAAACAGTACTTTCGACCAGTGCTGGTGCAATGATGCTTACCTACACTTTTCAGCATCCCAAAATTATACTCAACAAATGCAAGTGACAACTATGTTGTTGCAGTCATACCTTAGATACCTTGAGGCCTCCAAATATGCCTTCAAGGACTCCCTTGTGAACAGGCATTTATCCATGCATATCATTTTACAAATGCTAAATTTCACGAACAAACCATCAGATCAGAGCATGGGGTAGATTAGGACCATACCAAGTACCTGAACTACAACTACACATGCTCTCACCAACTCGTGATGTATCCATTCTAGCTGTAGACTTACGGTAGCAGGTGAGTCGCACGCAGGGGTGGTCACTGAGGTCGGCTTTACATAGCTGACATCTCGGATCACAGTCGCTGTCCTGGAGCCAATGCAGATATGACTGCACCACACACTGAAAACACGATAGCTGGTGAGAATATGAGTTGGCCACACACTGGAATGGGGTAGCCCAAACTTAGAAGTTTTAGGTGAAGTTTTTTGTTGTTTTTACTTTAAAAAAATTGTTTGTACTTTTCTTTTCTAAGTAAATTGCTTTCTAACATGGATGGTTAGGCATGGTTGGGTCCCAGCCCATTTTTTTTATATTTGTCTTGCCAGCTGAAAAAAAACATTTGCAGAGGAAACGAGTGGTCATATCGTGGATGATGTACGCCTGGCTTGGAAACTCCGCGTCAGCGCCTTTGATCTGCGCGTATCAGCGGCACCAACCTGCCACCTAGCGGAGGGTAAGTTGGTTATTTGGGCTGAAGGGCGCATCGACTGCGTTGGTCATACAGCGCCCAAGCGGAGGGTAAGTAAAAACACGGAAACGCGGCCAGTTTTAGGCCGTGCGCCTATGGGAGTTCGGGGTACGCATTTCGTATTGGAATGCTTTCCCAATTGATTCAGCCACCCCAGGAGGATTGCATCTGCCTTTCATGATACATAATTAATCAAGAAACCTTACCATTCTTTCCTCATTGATTTATTACGTTCCGTTCTGAAGTTGTGATGCGAAGTGAATGCATCTGTGAAAGGGAGCCCATTTCGCCGAAAATGTTAATTTCTTAAAAGGATCGGAGGGGGCAAAGTACATGAAGGCAATAGGCAGACCAAGATTAATAGGGGGGGGGGGCACATTCCATAGGCTCCCATGTTAGAAGTTGAAAGTATTGCCGGTGGGGGAAGCAAGCATTGAGGGGGAAGTTTCGCCCTCAAAGATAAGAATGAGCGGTTCTGTTTTCATCCCCACCCTCCTTGCTCTCTAGATTTGTGGCTGTCATTTTCCAGTGGAGTGGTTTACACAACTGAATGGGAAAGTACAGACTTTGGCGTACGCCCCAATCCGCAAAGAGAATTGAGCGGAAGTTCCATGGAGGATACAAGCCCTCTCCCCCTACACCATACCACTGAGATATTTATGATTTTGCCAAGGAGGCGTAATTTCTCCAGAGGGGCGGCTCTTGGTCCAGAACATTTGGACGGGGTACACTCCGATCTCCCAGAGGGGCACCATTTGTTTTTGTCTTAGGAGTGCCTTTCGTCGAAAAATTCACGGCGTGCGTTCGGACTCCCAGAAGACTGCCGTTCCCAGACCGAGGAGCGCGTCGCGCTGAGAAATTCGAGGGACGGGGGTACACTGGAACCTCCAAGGGAGACGTCCTTCGGGTCATAAGGGGCGCCACTTTCGCCTCCCCATCTTGGACCAGCCCTTGCAACATACCCTAGCTGGCAACGCCACTACCTCTCGCCGATTTGCTACCACTTGCCAGTCGTTCGACTCAGGATTGTTGTTTTATATACCTTTGAGGGGGAATTGCCACCTCAATGTTTACTTAACCCACCCCCGCAATTATTTAAACTTATAACATGGGACCCAATGGAATGTGCCCCCCCCCCCCAATTAATGTTGGTCTGCTCATTGCTTTCATGTACTTTGCTCCGTCCAATCATTTCAAGATAAAGATAAAGATAGAGATAAGAGATAAAGATTAAAGATAAAGATCATCAAGATATGAGCATCGGTGGGCCGACCCCTGGGGCGAGGTGGGCTCCCTCTCACAAATGTCTTCACTTCGCACCACAACTTCTGAACGGAGCGTAATAAATCGATAAGGAAAGAACAGTCAGGTTCCTTGATCAATTATGTATCATGAAAGGCTGATGCAATCCTGGCATGGCTGAATCAATTGGAAAAATGCCAATACGAAATGCGTACCCTGAACTCCCATAGGCGCACGGCCTAAAACCGGCCCGCGTTTCCGTGTTTTTACTTACCCTCCGCTAGGTGGGCTGATACACAAACAGCTGTTGGTTTCCAATCCAGGCGTACATGATCCATGGTCACATCATGCTAACCACATTCATAAACATTGCATTATAAAAATACATTCCAATAATTCACGAATTACCATCAAGTTCAAATTTCCCTCTAAAGGTTGTCTTGTGGATATCTTAAACTGCAATAATACCAAATATTGCATTGCAAAAATCCAAAGTACAAATTTACTCACACCTTTGACAGTGTTGTTCATGAAAGTATATTCCAGAAAATTAAAAAGCAAGGGGTAAGTACCAGACCATCTGTTAAGAAACTGAACAGTGCATTTGCAAGGGGAATGAATGGTCACATGGGGTGGTTTTACAGCAGCTTTTTGCTCCCAGGTCACATGGGTTCAGGAACAGGATAGAGTGCAGATGATAATGATTGTGTTTTTTGGGCGCATCGACCAGGGTACGTCACTTAGCGCCCATAACAGAGTATGACCTACTTACTCAGATATATGCATTAGTAGTACAGTTGAGCAAGTTATCTTCACTGCCCCGAGTACAGTATTGAAAAACCTGCTTTTGCAACAAAGCGACACACGTTCCCTAGGCACTCAGGGTCGTCTCCAAGAAGGCTGGAGAGCGTCCTGTTAGTCCCACAGTATTGGGCTCTGTCCTGTGCATAGAGGCGACATTTCAGAATATGATGCACTGTCAGGGACGAGTTGCATCGTGGGCACACTGTCTTGGCCTCATTTCTAAGCAGACAGCAGGTAGCATACGTGTCCTATTCGCAGTCGCGCTAATGCAACCTCCTCCGCTCGTACCTTCCTGGAGGACGACGCCCAATGCCCTATATGTGGCTTGATTTCTTTGAGTTTGTTTGCGCCCAGAGCGTCCCAACTGCGTTGCCACTTCTCATGGATGTATTTAGAGATCGTGGGGTAAAATCATGTGCCGGGAGAGGAAGGGCATGAGTATAGGGTATCCGTGCCGCTCGCCTCGCTACCGCATCAGCGAGCTCGTTCCCCCGGATGCCGACATGACTTGGGATCCAGCAAAATTATACACGTCTTCCCGTCGTCTCAGTAAGGTAAGGCGGGTTAAGATAGTCCTGTAAAATTGGTTCCTGGGGGTTAAAACCTTCCAGTGCCAAGAGGCTGCTCAATGAGTCAGATAAGACAACGCAGGAGTCGTATTCACTGACTTCGATGAAACAAAGCGCCTTGAGGATCGCCACGAGCTTTGAAGTATATAAAGACGCATTCGATGGGAGCGAAAAGCCTCTGGTGACCGGTCCGGAAACGAACGCACATCCGACACCCTGGCTTGTTTTCTAGCCATCTGTGTATATCAGGGTGTGTCCATTGTATGTGGCGATACGCTCCAATGAGTTCGCCCGGAATAGTTCGATGGGGACGCCACTCTTCTTGGAAGTACAGAGAGACATGTCTACTACTGGCGATACTAGTTCCCAGGGTGGTGATTGCACTTGGTCAGCTATACGAATTCCGCGTGTGCGCATACTGCTTTCCTGAATGGATGCTCCAACTCTTATGCAGAATGATTATGTGGTTGTCTTCCGCCCACCATGGAATAGCGTTAGTAAACGGCGAGAAACAATGCATCATATGTAGCGTGTAGGGGATACTGCCTCAGCTTAAGCGCATACCAGAGGCCTAGCTTCAGTCGTCTTAGTGCCAGTTGCGGTTCGTGGCCTCTACCTTACCACCGGCGAGGTTCGGAATGCTCCCGTTGTAATGCGCAAGACTGTGAGGTGAACGGTGTCAAGCACACGCTTCCTGGAAGAGCTAGCACTATCATACACGAAACAACAGTAATCAAGTTTAGAACGGATGAGCTGGCGGTACATATTTAAAAGGGTTGTACGGTCTGCTCCGTTGTCGTGCGTGCCACACATTTCATAGTATCCACAGCTTTGAAACAGCGCTGGCGCAGAGATTTAAGATGGTTAGCATAAGTCAAACTATTCCCGAAAATGACCCAAAGAGACTTAGTGGAAGGCCGTGGTGGGATTACTTTCCCATATAGAGTGCTGGTTTGGTATAGCAAGACCGTCGGCGGCAGAAGTGTACCGTCGCAGTTTTTTTTCCGCGAAGAAGCGAAGTCAGTTTCAAGTGCTCCAATTCTCCAGATGGTGAATGGCCAGCCGTAACTGCCGGTCCAGAGGGCGTATGAGTGGCGCAAAGCCAAATTGCGAGTTATTGGTTATTAGGGTTTTAGGTCGCATCAACTGCATTGGTTATACAGCGCCCATTGCCAAATTGCGAGGTCGTCTACGAAGAGCGAAGAGCAAGAGGCCAACATTATATTGAAGCTTCTTCCCGATATCGTTGATCAGTATTCCGAACAACGGCACACTGAGCACACTTCCTTGTGGGACACCGTTCACCTGCACAAACTTTTCTGACAACTGGTTACCAACCCGGACGCGGAAGGACTGGTTCGCTAAGAAGTTTTTGACGAAGAGTCCCATAGACACTCTAAGTCTACAGTCCGGAAAACTTCTTTACTACATTTTTCGAATTATATATTTTGGAATTTCTTTTTCTCCAAAATGTTAGGTTGGGTTAAGCTATGTTAGGTTAACTCAGTCAATTTTTTGGTGTTTTTTTTTGCTCACAACCTGAAAAGCAAGCATTTCCACAGAAAATGAGTGGTCCCATCATCTTGATCACACTGATAAACATTGCATTGAAATGGTAAATTCCAAAAAGTCATAAAACACCTTAAAGCACAAATTTACCAGTATGGGTTTTGGAATATAAAATGGATTATTAACATTATACTAAAAATGCTCCATCTGACACTGTTTTCTTTCCACCACCAAATAATAATTGTTAATGAAAAAGGTGTAAAAGTTTATTCAAACCAATTATTAATATTAAATGATGTATGCTATACCTCTTAGTGCATATCTGGAATGTTTTAGTTAAAGCCAAAACACGCTTG
The DNA here is from genome assembly GCA_034440615.1 of Ashinkailepas kermadecensis. Classification (NCBI taxonomy): domain Eukaryota; kingdom Metazoa; phylum Arthropoda; class Thecostraca; family Neolepadidae; genus Ashinkailepas; species Ashinkailepas kermadecensis. The sequence goes on from JAOTOM010004985.1 coordinate 238,185, forward strand.
GAAGGATCCAAAGTGACTAGATAGGAGAGCAAATTGCTGCTGTAAAACCACCTATGGTCTTATCACATTAAAAAATGTGTTTCTACCATGTTTTCCTTCAGATGTCATAATGGGCCAGGAATAAAAATGTACCAAAACTAAAGCAGACTGCCTAAGAATGGGGCATGCATTATCATGTATGGTGTGAAATCCAAGGAAGCTGTGACTTGAAGCATGAAACAGGAATGCAGGAAACAAATTGAGGCTTACATCAAGCATACATGTGCCATTTTTGCACTTTGGCACTTTGCAACACTTCACACTGGCCATTTTTGACAATACAGTTCCAAAATTATGGTAAATATTTCCAAAGATGCAAAGGCTCTGAAATTGAGAAGAAAACCAATTATCCCAAACAATGCCATGATTGGCCCTAGGTCATCAATGACTTAACCTACCAATAATGTACCTACCTACCTACTTAGGTAAGGAAAGAGTTGGGTTTCTGAACACTTAAGACATCATGCAACAAATAGTTATACTGCTGCTTCAGTGTGGCCAAACCAGTAATTGTACTGTTTACTGAACACAAAAATGAACAAACTGTTCATATTCAAACAGTTTCTTTCAATGAAAATCATCTAACCACCTGCAAAAGAGCAACTATAGAACAAATAATTATTTTGTAGTGGTGTGCCATATTCCAAACACAAAAATGTTGTTGTGCAGGATTACTTCACTGTACCTGTTGTGGTACAAGTTATTAATAGCCACTAAAATACTGGTGTAATTGTCAAACAAAAATATCAGAGATCAATTCCTCATTGTTTGATGATATTATTGCAGATAAAGGTAAAATTATATTTTTTAGAATTTTTTTTCCAATAGTGCATTTTAATGTGAAAAAGATGATGTGGCCACTCATTTTCCCTGCAAATGATTACTTTTCAGTTGGCAAAGAAATACACTTCATACGCTCAATTCAATACTCTTTGACATTGAAAACCTTATGTTTCTGGCCTAATTCAGTATTCATTCCCAACACAAATATTTGCAGGCACACAAGGCTGCCACCTTCGATCAAAGCCTGAAGTTCCTTGTGATGCTGTTAATGTTAATGCCAGTGCTAGCAATTTTTACAAGATTTGATGGTGTGGAGGTGGAAAAGTTTGTTTGGGACAATTCTGGTTTCCTGGTTGGGTTAGGTTAGGTTAGGTTAGATTATATTATGCTATAATATATTTTATATATTATGCCACATTATCTTAGTCTAGGTTAGGTATTTTAGGTTCTAGGGTATTTTATTTTTTATATGACTTACCTATTCATATGTATTTTTCAATTTTTGATTGAGCAGTAGTCGGTAGACAACTACATGAAGCCATGGGCATCATGAGCATCAGCATAAGTGTAGCTTTGCTGTGTACATGTTGTACTCCAGTATCTCAGATAATTATTAAGCTTTCTTTTGAGGCCAAACATACAAGTTATCACTTTTCCAACAACACATGTCATTCCCAGCAAGGTTATTTGCTCAAATTGTTCCAAGGTCTGCCAGTATTTGTTATTTAAAGAATTCCACAGCCACAAGATTCATCATTTCTTTCTTGAAGCATCAAAGCTTTATAAGCCAGTCTGGGCCCCATACTGGTCAGCCAGACACCATTGAGGTACACATGGACAAGACACAGCCTAGATGATCCCATTAAGTTATGTAAATGCTTGCAGTTAACTCATAAAATACAGTTAATATCATACCACATTTCCTCCATACCATGCCTATGTCATTTATTATGACTGCAATTACTTGCAGAGAAAATGAGTGGTCCCATAGTCTCAATCATGTCAAAAAGCACAGTATTCAAAAACTAAAATAAAAATTGTTATTATTGTCTGACGTTTTTTTGCTCTTCAGAATACCATGTTTATGAAGGTGACTAAGATGATGGGACCATTTATTTTCTGTGCAAATGCTTTTTTTTTTTTTTAATTGTTTTAAAAAATTTCCAACTTAAAAAACATAAACTAACCTAACCTAACCAAACCTAACCTATTTGTTTGCAATATGAAGGCAAATGGGTGTAAACATTTTGCTTGTTACCACCACAATAATACCAAAAGGTTTTTTAATAAATCACAAAAATGTTCAACAAAATGTGGATTTTTTTTTTCAAAACCAGCTTAGGTTAGGTTAGGTTAGGCTGGGATAGGTTTCTTTTTTTATTTTAAGAATTTTCAGAAAATAAATTGCTTGACATTTTTCTCTTTTTTAATTTGTTTTGGTAAATATCAAGATCAAGGTAAAATGTGTTTTTATGAATTTTTTGTTTGTAATGGTATGCTTTCTGACCTGATGAAGATGATGCAGTCACTCATTTTCACAGCAAATTATTACTTTTAAGTCATATACCCTATGGGTAAATATCAAGATCAAGATAAAATGTTTTTTTGTTTTTTTTGTAATGGTATGCTTTCTGACATGATGAAGACGATGCAGTCACTCATTTTCAGCATAATATATAAAATGTATCATAGCATAATATAATCTAATCTAACCTAACCTAGCCTAACATAACCTAACCTAGCCTAACATAACATAACCTAACCTAGCCTAACATAACCTAACCTAGCCTAACATAACCTAACCTAGCCTAACATAACAAAACATAACCTAACCTAACCTAACCTAACCGGAAAACCAGTATACGCAATATGCTATATTTGTAGTGAAGATTTTGCTAGTGTATTTCTTTGCCAACTGAAAAGTAATCATTTGCAGAGAAAATGAGTGGTCGCATAATCATTTCCACATTCAAATACCCCATATGAAAATTAAAAAATCAAAAAAGTCACATTTTACCTTGAACTTGATATATACCTTTATTTTCTCCAAAGGTAGGTTATGCTAGGTTAGGTTAGATTATGTTGCATTTATATTTTATTTTTAGCATTTCTTTTTATGCTATGTTACCTACTTAACTTAAAGCCCTTTTTTGGCATTATTTTGCTCACAACCTGAAAAGTAAGCATTTGCATAGAAAATAAGTGGTCCCATCATCTTAGGCACCTGCATAAACATGGTATTCCAAAGAAAAAAAGAAGAAAAAAACACATTTTAAGACAAATGTAACAAATAATCAAGTTACCTGCCTTCATCTGCAAATGTACTGGTCTTCTTGGTTGGTTATTTTGGCCTAGGGGTGCATCGACTGCTTCAATCACAGACATCTCTTGGAAGTCTAAAATAGCACCTGCTGACTTCACTATTTCAGTATACAAAGAATTGGTAAAACTATGCAATCAGAACATGGTATTTTGGTGGAGAAAGGTCCATAGTTATGAATAATGCCATCTTTTTGTTATTTACTTGCTGAACATGAAGCAGATGTCCAAAGGTAGGTGTTCAGGAAACGGAATGTGTTTGGATACCCACGCTTCCCCCAACTAGTTGCAGGCTGGTCAAAGTCAACAACATACACGCACACAAAATGTTCAACGCAAAATCAGCACATACCTACCTTTGGATGGTTGTTGACTATGCAGTATTCACAGACATTGACTCTGTGCTCAAAGCAAAACTGATTTGTAACTTTCCTCTTGCTGCACTTACACAAACCCATGGTATCTGAATGGAATGAGATTGGGTCATGAAAATCTGGGCAATGCCTTAATTAACTATATTTGCACCGAATGTGTTCAAGCAATGCAGACGCTTCGATGTACCTACCTACCTACCTATTCTACATTAATTGGATGGTAAACTACCTAGGCCATGTTGATATGCTGCGTTTGATCAGAAGCAGCAAGCTTCACCTCAAATATTTCAGAATTTATCCACGAAGCACACAAACACCTATATACACGCATAAGAGTGATAGCGCTCCACGCGCCGGTATAATAATGATAATCACCAGCAATCACAAGGTAGTGATCCGGTGAATCTATCGCTTCTTGATGTCAAGCTGAAACGTCACTGGATAACATGCTCTCTAAGAACATCTTGCGATCCATGTATGAGGAACCGAATGGAATAAATTAAGGAGTTTTTATTCGCTTTTCGTTGCCATTAGCAATCTGCAGTTTGCTATCTTCTGGCTCAATCTAGGCTCATCCTACTTTCATGAGTCATTTAGCCACAAGAGAAACCCTGAACGGAGGAATGCTTCGATGGATCTGGCCATTGCAAGTACGAAAAATTAATTTCTCTCTGCAGCCACATCTTCATCCTCAACCACATCATTGTAGTTGTGGGAACCAGCTGTGGTCCTTGGACCCTAGCAGGCCACATTCTGAGGCCTGGTGAGGTGTCTATGAAGCAATACTCTTATTGGTTTGAGACTGCTCTCATTCGTTGCTGTAGACAGTACTGTACACGTTCAATAGCTGTCAGCATGTGTTTCAACCAATAAGATGCCTGCATGTGTACGACACTGGTAGGTTTTCTGCCCATGACCGCTGAAAGGATGCAACGTCTGCACGCACAACATAATGCCCGTTGCGCATAGTGTTTTGACTGGCCTTGGCCGAGTGCTTATGCCCATAAGAAATGTACATTTATGACGCATAAAGGAGCTACGTGGCGAGTAGGTGAGTACTAAAATGGATGTCTGTTAATTTGGCATACCAGGAAGGTCCAATATTTGACAGAGAAGATGGACCTGTAGCCGCAGAAGCAGCGAGGACACGAAGATCGCAAAACTTAAGAGCTCCAGGTACCCTAGACGAGCACTCCCGCGACTCTAGAATGTCAGTTATATTATTTAACTCAATGCAACTTCCATCGCACGTGCACATACATGACAAGCCATATGAAGTACGTCTCTACGTACCTCTACCACTACCAGGGGTGTCGATTTTTGAAAAACATTGGGGGGGGGCGAAGTGTCATCGTATTTAACCCCCCCCCCCCAACCAAAAATTCATCGGATTTCGCCCACTATATTTTCAGACCTCCATAATTATGATTTTTTAATAGACGATGTGTATGCTTATGTTTATTCAGCATCCTCGCCAACGAGCAAAATCGCCCAGTAACAGGTGAAGTCACATAAGCAAAAGAGCAGTACACAGCACATGTCAACATAAAAACTTAGCATAGCAGTCACAGCATGCGACTACAGTGTCATACAGTAGGCTCTGGTCCGTCCGTCCGTCGTCGTCGTCGTCGTCGTCGTCGTCAACGTCACCCACCCCTCACTCCACACACCAACAAATACACACCGGCTTAAATAAAATACTTCTGCGCCCATATACAGGCTAAAACACACCGGCCTTGATGGAATATCGGAGCACAGCAGGTATGAACTGTGATGACGATAGGTGAAGCTATTTCCTTGGTGCCTAACATTAGGGAGGGGCGAAGCCAAAGTTTTGGTGGGACGAGTTCAGGGTCGGGGAGGGGGCACAGCTTCCACAAAAGCATATAAATCGAAAACGATGTCCTCTGATCAAACATGTGCATTGATGTAGTCATCGTGATCGCCAAGTCTAGTCAGTCACTATACACGACACCAGGCAAATTAAAATGCACAACGGATCACAGACATCAATCAGCGCAATCGTCCTACTATTTTTTTTTACAAGGGTCTAAATACCCCACCCGTACCCAATGGCGCAGCCAAGAGCAAGAGTAGGACACACTGGGTACATGCCTTTCCGGTCACGGCCAAGGAGTCCGAAAAGGTCAGCCCAGGATATTCCCAGAAGTGCCATCCGACGGTTTTGAAATGAATGTGTCGGCTCAAATGGTTTCTTTGCTAGAGTCGGAAATAAAAAGTACAAAACTTCGGAAAGAAGGAATAATGTCAGAATTAAAAACAGTTTTCAAATCGGTGGAATTGGAATGGGCCCCGCACCAGGTGTGTCGCAACAGGAGCAGTTTCACTGCAACCCTGTTAGTACTTGTAATCCTTTCCTTCCAAAAGGTAGTGCGGATTTTTTATACCTTTGGTGGCGCTTGGACCCCACCATATTTGCCTTCTTGACCTCATTCACCAATTTGATTTCTAATTCCCCTTGAAATTGACTTGGGATGGACCAAGGAGGATAATATTCCTAAATTTCCAAAATGCCACCATTCGCAGTAATTGCAGCATAGCAGCACCAAATCCAGATCATACTGTTCTTCCATCAAATCAAATAACCCTGCTTTCCCAAAATTTCAATCAAGGTCAAGGTTACTAAACGGAGGTCAGGTCAAATTATCTCTTCTTATCGCAGTAAGGGGAAAACTTTTCGTGCAGAACATGATATAAGAATGATATAGACATTCTGATTTCAAATATGTGGTAAGGTCAATGGTGTTAGGTCAGGTCAAGTATTACGGATGTTCTACACTGCCGTCTTGTGTGTGGAGTTGGGATTTTTGTGCGCGTCCGCTGCCTTGGCGACATTGCGCCCGCAATGTCGTCTTATGCCGAATGCTACTGTTCCTTGTCAATTTAAATTTTCATTCGGTTTTAGAGCCACCGAGGTCGTACACCATGACATTGTATGAACAAGCAATGATCCGAGATGACCCGACTACGTGTTTCCGGACCTTATTATGTAAAGCAAATATAAAGCATATAAAGAGCAAATATAAAGAGGTGCAAAATGTCGGACACTAGAAACACATGGCAGACGTAAGGAGTCTTCATATAGGTGCGAGGGACACGAATAAGGCCAGAAGTGTGCCGCACCCAAAAGCATTTCTGGCCGCGCTGCTGTCAGTACCTGTAATCATTACCCTAGTGGAAGTAAGTCAGTCTCGCTGCTGACAAAATTTGCTTTTCTGATGCCATCAATATCCATCGATGGAAATGCACAACAAGAGCAGCTGTGTCTCAATCAGATTCAATGGCTGTGACGAATTGGGAAATATTAATGCATGGGTGACATTGGTACCTATTAATGGTAAGGTGAACGGTAGAATGCGGAGAAAGTGACAACTAATGCACACAAAACTGCGCGAAAAGATGATGCAAAGCCGTGACTAATCCCACACCGTTCACTGTGATTGACCAGGGCTGTGGAGTACGCACCGTCTACCAGGGTTGGATTTATACTTTGCAATCCTGGATGAGGAGAGGACAATTTCTCAGTGATGGAATACGGAGAGGATATTTTCCCTCAAACCTTGGCATCAGAATCTCACTTTGAAGCTTCAGGTGAATCTTGAGCACTTTACCACGGGGCAATTGTCGAACAACACCATCAGACGTCCAAATTGAAAACACATGGAGGAAACAACATGGAGGATAATTTTGTGAAGAGGATAATGCTATGGATGGCAAAATCCAGGAAAAGCCCGTTTTTTAGACCCTGACGTCCACTGTGGCGGACCAGGGTCGCAGAGCACACAGTCCACTGTGGCGGACCCGGGCTGTGGAGCACACCTACTATGGCGGAACAGAGCCGCGAAGCACACCATCCACTCTGGGGGACCGGTGCCGCGGAGCACATGGTTCACCGTAGCGGACCGGAGCCGCGGAGCACACCGTCCACTGTGGCGAACCAGGGCCGCGGAGTACATCATCAACTGTGGCAAACCAGGGTCGCGAAGTACACCGTGCACTGTGGTGGATCGTGGCCGTGGGGCACACCTACTATGACGGACTAGGGCCGCGAAGCATAGCATCCACTGCGGCGGTTCAGGACCGTGGAGTGCATCATCTACTGTGGTGGATCAGGGTCGCCGAGCAAGCCGACCACTGTGGCGGATCAGAGCCGTGGAGTACACCGTCCATTGTAACGGACCGGGGCCGCGGAGCACACCGTCCACTGTGGCTGGTCAGGGCCGTGGAGTACACCGTCCATTGTAACGGACCGGGGCTGCGGAGCACACCGTCCACTGTGGCGGACCGGGGCCGCGGAGTACACCGTCCATCGCGGCGGATTATAGCTATCAACAGGTCAATTTATGTCATGCCATGGCAGTGGCGTACCTAGGATTTGCGAGAGGAGGCAAACTGATTTGGAAGGTGCCCACATACCCCCGTTAAAAAAGTCCCCGGATTTCCACCAAAACAAAATTTAAAGGGGGTTCTTTATATTTTTGTTATATAATAATTAGTGCCCAAATTTACTGTCCTGTGGAGGGGGCCAAATCTACCACCATTATTTCTGAATCACCGGATTTCAACCCTAACTCCTCCCCATCCTGTTTGAAGGTTTTTCTTTTGGTATCCCTTGAAAAGTCACCTCACACTGCTAAAATTACACCTGAAATAATCACTCAAAAATGTAAAATTTGCCAATATCAGGCATTCCAATTAATAACGCCCGGTCGCCAAAATGCCAACGTTCGTGCACGTGTACACCCGCCTTGCGCAGTCGACCCATTCGCCACTCTACGTGCGCTTCTTCGGTTTCTGCTAGTTCTCCCACGTTTTGCTAATTACTGTCACGTGATAGTCTTGTGCCACATTTGACATGTGGAATGCTTGGTAATGCGGCTCACTGGAAAAAATCGATCAATTTAATTCGATGTATTAGTTCTCTTCTTCCCACATTTTCTCGTGATTAAGAAATCCGGAGACACACTGACCTTTGATGCACCTCATCTCTTTTGTTAAATAAGCTTCCATGTTGGCTATCGAGCCGTGACCCTAGCTAGGTGTTCGTTTTTTACCCGTGTCGTTTTTCTTCTTCTATGGATGTGTTTTAGGGCTGCAGCCAATTTGTGTTAGGGGCTCGGCACATGTTTGAGACCGGGCTCTTTTTTACAGCTTTGTTGCTGTTTTATACACCGATGATATTTTTGAAGTATCGGCGGGTTCTCGAAGACGCCGATGTGTTCATTTAGTGCCCGGTCTGTTTGTTCCTTGTTCATGATCAATTCCCTTTTTGAGGGCCCAGCCTGTTTTTGAGGCCCCGTGTGGTCTCATGACCCTGGTGTGCCTTGAGGGCCTCCATTATGTTTTTATTTAGCGCTCCCGGTGTGTTTATTTCGAGCTGCAGCGCATATTTTAATGCCCTGTCGCTTTTTGCGAAACTCGGTACGCACATTACATTTTGGGACTACCGACGGAATTTTTGGGTCCCGAACGCGATATTTGGGGGCCCCGTGGTCATTTGTTCGGATCTCAAGCGCGAGCTTTAGTGGTTAGGACACGCTTTTAGGGGCCAGCACATTTTGAGGGCTTTTGGAGCGGTTATTTGGACCCAGAGTGATTTTCAATGTCGGGACTGTTTTTCGTTGCCACGGCTTCATTTGCTGGGTGATCATAATGATACTTTTGGAGCCCCGGTGCGACATGTCATGCCCCCCTAGCGTGATTGTCAGGGACGAGAATTCTTGGTATCCCTAGGTTCAGCGTGACTTTCCGGGGCCCCGGGCCCGGCCGTTTGTGGCCTCCGTCGTGATTTTCTTGAACCCCAGCACGACTCTGTTGAGCCCCCAGCGTGATTTTCAGGGGCCCAGGTGGGAACTTTTGAGGCCCCAGTGTCCTTTTCATAATTCCCTGCGCGACTTTTTAGCCCCCAATGTGATTTTTCGGGGCCCCGGTACGATTATTGGAGGCCTAAACGGGATTTGTAAGGAGACTGGCGCAATTTTTTTCCGGAGCTCGACGCGATTCTTGGGGGCCCCACAACCTGTCAGGGAGGAAACTGCCCACAATGTCCCCTCCCCATTCGGCATGCCACTGTGCCATGCAATTATGCAGCATGAACATACAGGAATAACTCATCTGCTTCATCACTCATAAGTGATTTCAACTCCCAAGTTCTCCAGACAGTTTGAGGAAAGTCAAACACCTCCTACATGGATAGGCAGGGATGGACTATTAGGCCACAGGGATACCATGGAATTCAGATCATAGTACTTTTGCTGCAATACATACCTTCATCCGCAGGCTGCTTTGGAGACGGATGTGCTCCTGAAGTTTGGTCAGGGTTGGAGTTGGATGTGGATGGAGCAGCACTGTGAAGGTGCTGCTTCATTTGCATATGGTTCAAAGGACTTCTTTCTGTTTACATTAGCAATGCAAGTAATGAAGTAACACTTTCATTAATTAACTTCTATGGTGTCCTGAGTGAGCAGCAGAATCGAGATTGGTTCTTGTGATATACGTTATAGAAGTAAGGTTATGATGTAGCTTTTAGACTCCAGTGGGAATGGTATGGATTCACTCATTAATGAATCCATACCATAGCCTAATAACCATAACCAACATAACCTAATCTAGCATAACCTAACCTCCCTTTGTATAAAAAAAATTAGAAACACAAATTAAGCAATATATTCTGAAAATTGTATAAATTGAACAAACGAACCCAACCTCGAAGGAACCAGCGTTACGAAGGAAAATTTCCGATTTTATTTTATTTTGAAAATTTGTGAAAATTTGTTTCCAAGTTAGACAACTAAACTAGCCTAACCTAGCCAAACCGGTATTATTGTGCTTTAAGGTGGTAACAAGACAAGTTTTTACACACATTTGCCTCCATATAGCAAACAAATGGGTTAGGTTTGGTTAAGTTAGGTTAGTTTAGGCTTTTCAAGTTGGAAAACTTTTCACAAAATTTCCAAAAACATTTCCCCCCAAAATTGCGAATTATTTGGTAACTGAAGTTTAAGCCGTTCTTTTTTAAATAATTTGTATGCAGAATACCATGTTTATGAAGGTGACTAAGGTGATTAGACCCACTTATTTTCTGTGCAAATGTTTACTTTTCAGGCTGTGAGCAAAATAATGCCAAAAAGGGCTTTGAGTTCGATAACATGGCGTAAACATAAATGTTTTTTTGTTTAAATGCAACAAAACCTAACCTAACCTAGCCTAACCTATCTTTTGAGAACAAAAAAAAAGTTTTTTTTCTGAAAATTCTCAACCTTAAAAAGAAACCTAGCCCAGCCTAACCTAACTTAAGCTGCTTTTGAAGACAAAATTATCTTTTTTGTGAACATGTTTGTAAATTTGTTTGGGAAACTTTTGGGTATTATTGTGCTTTAAGGTGGGAACAAGAAAAGTTGTATAGGCGCTGTATGACCAACGCAGTCAATGCGGCCGTAAGCCCAAATAACCATCCAACCAACCAATACATTTTTTAAACACATATTTGTCACCATAAAGCAAACAAATGGGTTAGGTTTGGTTAGGGTAGGTTGATTTAGGTTTTTTTAAGTTGGAAAATTTGTCAAATTTGTTTTTCTTCAAATTGAAATAAAATGAATTTGCACCGAAAATAAGTGGTCCCATCAAACTGAAGAAAAATTCAAACAAAAAAATCACCTTAAACTGCAAATTTACCAATCATTTTTTATTCAAAAGCAACTTATGATAGGTTAGGTTTGGCTGGGTTAGGTTCTTTAAACTTTGAAAATTGAAATTTGATAAATGCTTTAACTGTCTCATGCGCAGTGAAATTGAAACACGCCTGACGCTACCAATTTCTGCAATATAAGAGAAAAAACTATGACGTCAGCAAGGCTTGAAGGCGAACTTTGGTGTACCTTCTAAGGTAATAGTATTGTGGGTGGCATTTAATAATGTGCGCTACCAGATACTGATCTGGTATGGCTCTATAGGGTTTGTTTAGGAAGTAATGTGTGGCTATAGCTTAATACCTATTGCTTTCTTCAGAAATATCAATTATAATGAGGTGTCTATACGGCTTCTTGCTGACTTCTCTCTCATGTTTTCATAGGCTGGCAGATTGGCTCACACGTGGCTTTTGTTGGTTCAGTTGGAGATTGGGTTGCCAATATTTAATGCATAAATATTAAATGCATGCACATTGTCATTGGGCATGTAGGTAGGTACCTTGGTAAATATCAAGCTGATGGTGTGATGGGTATGTTGCTGAAGATAATTCTAGTTTGTATATCCACAATCTCAATGATAACCATGATTTGCATGCAAGTTTTACAAAGACCGGAAATTGAGAATTGAATGAATCATGTTCAAGCTCCATATGCATGTGGGTTTGCCGTTGGTGGTGTGTACAAACATCAGTATGACCATGCAATTGTTGTTTATTTGCTTACCAGATCTTTTTTCAGACAATCTGGTTTAAAATGCATCAGCATTGTAACAGAGTTGGTTTTCGGGGCATCTTAATCCCAGAAATGTAGCCCCCTACCCCACAGTTCATGTCGCGACAGTTTCCGACGGATACCCGGCGCCCACCTGACTGGCTGCTTACGTGGGCAAGCCGCCGCTGCGGTCGGGTCCGAGCATTGGACATTGCCCTACCCTCCCCCTCTCCGGCAGACGCCCTGCCGCTGCAGGTGTGACCTCGATACCCGGCCGCGTCGTCAGATGATGAAATGTCAGTGGAGTGATGTGAGTGTGAATGCCAGTGAGGTGATGTCTCTGAGATAGAGACAGCGCGCCCGCCGTCGCAGTAGGGTGCAGAGTCCGCCATTGTTATCTGGCCAGGGCCGATGCCCTGGACTGATCACGTGATATGGACGTAGGCTGTAGCTTACCTCGCGACGAAGCCGAGGGCTCAGTAAGGAACTTGCCGCCGAGACGCGCGAACGAGCGGTCGCCCAAAGGCGGGCGGCTGGCCGCCGCCGGCCAGCCGCCGGCCCCACGTCTGAGGTACGTCTGAGATATGTCTGAAGACTCTGATCGAGAGACGCTGTGTGACTGTAGACGGGTGACGTCATGGTCCCGCGCGTCGCCAAGGCGACGCGTGCCTTCCGATTGGCTTGTTGCTTTCGCGCCGAAAGAGCCCCGGCCGCGGGAGTGTGAGAATACAGCTGGCCGCGGGCGGACGTGCGGTCCGCCCGTGCGGGTTGGACTGAAAGCTGTCAAGCGTGTTTGCGGTTCGGACCCGGCGACTGCATTGTTCGGACTCAGCGACTACATGACTGTGGAGATGTAACCGCTTGAATACTTGGGAGAATAGCGTGATTGGTGACCGGTCAGTATGAGTTTGAGATCGTATGTGAGGCAGTTGTGCTGGTCTCTGTCAAGACGAAGCTATGGTATTAACTCGAACATTTAACCTGCACCATTATAATTTGAAGATTGTGGCCGTTTGACTGTTGATTAATTGCACCATATAAGTGCTGGATTTTGAGGTGCCTGTCAAGATGTGCAGATCAGAGCTCTGAGATGGAAGCTCAGAGCCATTGTACATAACCGGGGTTTTAAATATCGTCAACGTTGAGGTCTGACTAGCTATCTACGTGCCAAAAGAAGTTTTGCCCCCCCCCCCCCGACATAAATCGAAGTACCAAGTAGGGGCATGGAAAGAACTTCTCTACAGCATCGATAATCTCAACATTTTATGATGTAAGCTGTACTTCCACAGTGGAGGGAAATCAAGCTATTTTGTTTGTTTTTTGCACACAATTTTACCTTTTTCAACAAAAGCTGGAGAGTCAGTCCATTATCTAATCCAAATCTGTTTCTTTTGAGTACAAAATGTGCTGGTTAACATCAATGTTTCTACATAGCATGGTGTTTTTCATTTTTTTCCTTTAGTTTTCTTATCACCATAAAATAGCATAGGTTATTGGGGGCCCAAATCAACATTGGGGGGGGGGCAAGATCAACATTTGTGGGGCCATGGCCCCCACAAAAGGATACAAATCGACGCCCCTGACCACTACAGTGCCGCCGCTGTCTTCGTTATGGCCATGGCGAACGCGCCAGTGCGTGTCGCCAGAACCACGATGCAGCCAGTGTGTCGGCCACCACACGGCATCCGACTGCACATCATCGGACAGGAGATGGGCAGCCAGTGTGTCGGCCACCACACGGCATCCGACTGCACATCATCGGACAGGAGATGTGCAGTACCCCGCCACCGACCCGACTGACCAAAGTGGGCACCCCCAAGGGAGGTGTGTCGGTATGCGGCAGCTCACAGCGTGCCACACTCAACAGCACGACAGCACCAACGCAACACCACCTCCACCACGGACGTCTCCCTCCACAGCCGCACCCTCCCACACCGCACCTACCACCGGGCGCAGCTACCCAGCGGTGCTCTCCTTAACATCTAGACCCACACCCAGTCCAGCACCAGCTCCCACCCGCCCGACCATCCCACCAGCAGCCGGATCCCGGAGCCCGGCACACCTCCCTCCTCAACGCCCCACTGATCCTCGCCTCCACCGCCCCTCCGACCCTCGGCTCCATTGCCCCACTGATCCCCGTTTCCACCAGCACACCGATCGTCGACTGCACCGCCCCACCGCCCCTAGACTCCACCACCCACCACTCCTTCCCACACCGCCCACCCGGCTTCCTCCCGCCTGCACCTCACCTCATATCCGGCCCACGTCCATCACCACCCCACCTCGGGCACGGCCTTCTCCGACATCCACAACGCCCCATCCCACCCCCACACAGTGGCGTAGCCAAGGGAGGGGCGAATGGGGCAGCCGCCCTGGAGAGTCTGAGGGGCCCGCAGGGCTCCTCGAGGCGTAGGTGCATGGGACCCGCAAGTGCCCCTGGGCCGAAGTAAAGGGCCCATGAGCCAACGTGAAGGGCCCCTGGGCCAATGTGAACGGCCCCTTGGCCGACGTGAGGGGCCACCGGGACAACGTGCAGGGCCCCCTGGGTCGATTTGAAGGGTCCCTGGGCCGACGTGAAGGGCCCCTGGGCCAACGTGAGAGGCCCCTGGGCCTACTTGAAGTGACCCTGGGTCGACGCGTAGGGCACCTGGGCCGACGAAAGAGGCGGAAGGTTTTTAAACGGAAAGGATCCCGGCCGATTCACCCGATCCCGGTTCACTCTGTCCGCAGGAAAATCGGTCACAGTCACATATAGTCTTCCCCGCCCCATACCCACAACACTGTTTAAAAGGGCCGCAAAGCCATCCAGCAGGTGAAAAGTGTCAAGTTCTTAGGAGTAAATTTGGACGGAAAATTTAGTTTCAACACACACACACACACACACACCAATTCCATCTCGAAGAGATGCGCGAAGGGGGTCAACGTACTCCGTGCACTTGCAGACACAGACTGGGGTGGAAACAGGAAAACACTACTACGAATCTAGAAATAAATCATACGACCCACTCTGGAATACAACATCATATTTGCCACCATTTCACAATAACAGAGCAAAAAGTTAGAAACTATTCAAAACAACTTCATCAGAGCAGCTGCAGGGGCCCTCAGCACCTCATCGATAGCCAGTCTTCTAGTAGACTCAAACACGCCTCCACTCCACTTCAGGAAGACACAACAACTGTGTCGCTACCACATTAAAATCAAATCCATTAAAAATCACCCGGCATAGCGCTGCTTTACGTCTGACATATACAAGAGTCGATTTGGGCGCAAACTTCCACCTTATAGTGTCCAGATTGTCACGGTTCTCTCAGATCTTAACTTCACAATGCCAGTCACTGCAGCTCGACCGCCCATTAGGCCATTTTGGGCCTTCAGTCAACCAAAGATCGAGCTCTCGGAAACTAAGTCCACTATCACATCGGCGGAAATGATTGGCACCTTCCATAAATTTGCCGATGACAACAATTACAAAACACTCGTATTCACAGATGGGTCGAAACACGAGGTCACAGTCGGTATCGGCAGATCATTGGACTATTAGACTGGCTATTCGCAGATGGGTCGAAACACGAGTCACAGTCGGTATCGGCAGATCATTGGATCAGGCCTATGGTTTTCCATTCGTCTACCGGATAGCCTTTCCATCTACTCCGCTGAAGCATTGGCCATTCTGACCATTATCTCCATTATGAAGATGCGTAAAACTAGAAACGTAGTAATTTGCTCAGATTCCAAATCCGTCCTTCAGTCAAATAGCAACACCCACGACTGTCCACATCCAGTCATTGACATAATCCAACAAATCGTGGCCCATAACGTAACAACTTTTCCTTACTTTGGATACTGGGCCACGCTAACATGCTAGGTAACGAAAAAGGAAATTGGCTCCCAAAGCAAGCCTTGGCATTAAACACTGACCCAAGCATGGAATATTCGGTAGACGATTGCAAAGCACTACTACAGCGCCACATACGTCAGCATCACCAGAACACATGGACACAACACAAATCCAACCACACCTACAACATCAAGCCAACTATAGGTACAGGAAACACATCAAATCAAGCTCACCGTCAAAATGAAGTCATCCTCACTAGACTTAGAACTGGTTGCACAAAACTAAGACAGCCTCAACTAGAAGATGACCAATATACAACACCTCACTGCGACACCTGCAACACCACATTAAGCATCGGCCAAACCCCGCTGGACTGTAGTAGCTTTACTACTCAAAGACAACCACTTAAGGCCTTCTGCCAAAAGAGGGATCGCCTTGTCACTTCCATCGTTTCTGGATGACAAACACCCAGAACTCCTTCAATTGCTGTTTGAATATCCGCACGCCACAAAACTAGCAGGAGCGTTGTAAACACCACTCCACCAACACTCACTTCCACATGCAATGCATGGCCGCGATACACTAGTGGTAGGAATAATGTAACTAGCCATCCCCGAATGTCAGCGGACGTACATGAGCCGACTTGCTTTCCCATTTATAATAAATGGTTACCTAGCAGTGCCGACAGACGCAGATGAGCCGACTTGCTTTAAAAAAAATTAGCATAGCGTGAAACGACTACCCAGAGGAACCATCGGATGAAGATGAGCCGATTTGCCTTGCGATTCATAGCTCAAAACGACTACCCAAAGGTGCAGCGTACGTCGTACATAAGCCGAATTGCCAAGTACCGAACTAACCTCACTGACAACCCTGCATGGCATGCTTGAACTACCCACTACTAAACACTACTAAGAACTAACACGCGGCGGCCGGCGTGGTAGGCGGTGTGGACAATTACCTCCTTGTTCGCGCGGTAAAGATCCCTCGGTGCTCTTCGACAAGAGTAGGCTAACACGGCAAAATAAACTTCTCGTCATTCTCAAAATCACCCTCCCCACCACAGCTACAAATTATCGTGCGAACGAGTCAAGTAAAACTAACAGCATTTAGACATCCGGGAGGTGTCCCCCGCCCAGCCCCTACCTTCAGCACCTTAACGTCACACATACTGTAACATAAGACTCCCTTAACGTAAATGTACACTTGCCTTAGCTTAGCCTGCAAAACACTCGCAATAAAGGCGGCGCAAATGACCTTTATGCTTCGGCACACCTCTAAATTTCACTCCCCCTACGCCACCAATTTCGCTCATCTAAAACGGTAACTTGGAGGGAAAAAGTGCTTCGCACAGGCTGACAAGAAATGATGATGACGACACTGACAGTGAAACCGCACGCGTGAAACCGCCTACTGTCGGTGCACCGACAGTGTCGCGTGTGAACTGTACGCTCTCGGTACAGGTCTGTAGGAAGACGATTTCCTAGACACAAGAGTAAGTTTCTTCCAACATCGCTGGTAGAAAGGCGATAGGTAATAGGTGTCCCAGACAGGAGTAGATTTCTTCGAAAATTGCTGGTAGAAAGAGAATAGAAATTATAGACATACGTAGGGGTATAGCTTCCTACTCTTTTCAAAGGGAACTTGCCCCCCCCCCCTCCAATGTTGACTTTGCCTCCCCCAAATAACTTCAATTTGTAGCATGGGATTGGGCGTAGGATGCCCCCAATTTATCTGACCCGCCCATTGCCTTCATGTATTGTACCATCCCAATATTTTTTGGGAAACCTGCACCCATGGACATATGAGTATGTTTCTTCAAGCATCGTTGGTAGGACAGGTATGCATCTCTGCAAGTAGGAGTTTGCATGCCATTATAAATTTCAGACTTTTTGTGATCATGACAATGCCTCGGTGACTATTTAAAACGGGGCGATGTATTTTTTCCTGGATTTGTATGCTACCCAGTCCCCACTGGCACGTGGGGTGGTGACACATAGGTAGGCACCCTACGTAGCATATATGAATGTATTTATGTTTATCATAGTTTTTTTTTAATGGTGCAAACCAGATCGGGCCAGAATCAGGCTTGGAAATCAGTTTCCAAACTATTGATGTTAGGTACACAGGGAAAATGTCAGTGACAATCTAATTCAACCCCGAGCTCGTATCACAGCTTATTTCTTCATCTTCGACCATGCTCAGGTTCTCAAAGGTCATAATAGGTGAACCATGTAACATGACTTACATCTCGAGGAATGGCCAGAATATATATTGAATATATATATATATACATATATATATATATATATATATATATATATATATATATATATATATATATATATATATAATGTCTCGGTTCCTTTCAACAGAATCATTTGAGCAAAATAAGTGTGTCGGTTTATTATCTGAAAAACCTAAGGTTAGATCAGGTCACACCGCATGGTCAGTTCAAGTAAACTCAAGCTCGAATGCCCTCGGCACATCATTTGTTAAGTGCAAGATTGTGTTCCAAGACAAACTGATATAATACTAAAACATTTTTGTAGTTTTTCCAGTGTCTGACCTCATGGCCGGATCTTAGGTCACGCTGGGACAATGTATGGATTGATAAAACGGTCACTCCAGCCTTCGCCTAGATGTACACTATTTGGAAAGCGTATGGAAGGGTCAAATCAAGTCAAATAAGGTCAGATCATACGAGGACAGGTCAACTCAGCTCATCGGTTGGACATCCAATGTTATGTCGCACGACGAAGGCGGTACTGAAACCAAATTCAGATATGGCTTCGAGAGGAACAGCAGCATTCTGTTATAAGTTGATGTAATATAGAATATGCGTGATTCTTGCCCTGACATTATGTCCTTCACCTTTGACCCATTTTAAACAAGAATCCCTATTATATGCTTTTTATCTTCTTCGTTGTGAATAATTACATGCAAGTTCAACTTTCCCTGCTCAATACAGTAAACCGAAGAACGCGAAATTTACCTGAACTCAAGTCAGTAACCAGTGACCTGCATGAAACTTTCGAGACAGCAAGCTGTTCGTTTTGATGGAAGTGCAGCATGATTAGATTTTGGCGTTGTTATGTTGCAACTAGTCTGAGTGGCGGCACATTGAAGGTTTCGAAAAATTGCTACTTTGACCCGTCCCAGGTTAATGACCTTTGATGACCTCGACCTGAAATTGGTTCGAAATATGCAAAGCCGATAAGTAAGAAAGTTCCCCATTAAGAAAATTATGACTGCACCCATGGCCGTTGATTTGTGAAAATTATTGGGGGAGGGGGAGACAATACACAAAGGCGATGGGCTGGGCGAAATGGATTCGGAGGTCACACTTCATATGGTCCCATGTTAAAATTTTAAATTATTGTAGGGGCAAAGCCAAAACAATTAACTTCACAATCCTTGATTATCAACTTAGCATATGCATCGCACCATGCCACGGTCCATTTTGTCTCGCAGCTTTCCCGCTCAGTCCGAGCCGCATCCAACCGTTCAGCGCGGCATCCTCCGTCGGACTGATGCTGGTGCGCAGTCGCCCGGCCTCAGGGCGCTCAGGTCAATGATACGACAACATGACCACGTGACCGGCATCTGTCTAGCTGACTGAGCAGGCACCGACAATGTGCCACCATAAAACCTTTCGTTTGAACAAAAACGTCGCACTTAGAAGTAAATAGTGTAGTGAAGGCCAGTAAAAAAAGCAAAAAGCAGGTACCATTCTTGTGATGACAATAATGGCCTCAAACACTGAATAAAAAAACTTGGCCGAATTTCAAAAGCGCGGAGGTCGGGCCAAGCTGGGTCGCTGAGAAGAACGTATATCGTATATACACCGGAGTAGATTCCCCCGGGCTACGCCCTTGTTGGCAACTATCAGTGGTATCTAGGTTAAAGGCAATACTTGAGTCCGCCAATGCTGGTAATAGCCGTAATGTGCTTGGTTCTTTACCCGATATGTATTGCGATTATGTAGCAGTGACTTCTTGTCCTAGCTATTGATCTAAACTGACCGATTTGCAAGCCTGTCAATGTTACTCTCAAATCAAGTAATTTGCCCAATAATTATCCGCCTTGGAATGCGCACAGACAGCAGGGATGGTGTTTGTGGTGCGCGTGTGACTGAGGCAAACGACCGAGTCGCATTCGGGCGGGAACGATGTCGAAGACGCACATTTCGAATCCATGCGTACACGAGACTGTTCTCGACAGACGCGCAACAGCAGAACTCCGCTGCCTAGTTCCCATTGGCCGTGGTTGAACACTTTGGCGCGGCTATTTTGGTCCACATGAGCGTGACGGACAAGCGTTAGCAGGCTTAAGTAACCATAACTCGAAGTTTGCATGCAATGCCAAGTTAAAACAGTCTCGATTTTAACGGGAAGTACTGCCGGGCCGAATTTTGCATGGGTTCTCTGGACGATGAAGCAGATGTTGGCCCATTGGGCTGTGGGCTCTGGGAAAGCCGTAATTCGCCGGTGGTTTATCGTCGCTGCACGCAATGCGGTCTGGCAGTCGTCACCGCCCGCCCGACGATAATGACCACGTGTCCGACGGTAATAACCAGCTCTTGGACCCGCAAGGGCCAGAGCACAGTTAGCTAATCTGAGTGATACTTATTCACATCTTACGTTTACTGGCCGAGAATGACATTAGATGTACTCTACCTACGGGCTGCCTGCCATTTTGCAGGCGCTCGACGCCGAACAGTTGATCAGTGCGCCAGAAAGTATTCCACACCGCAACTCCAGGCAGCGCTGAACTGCCGAAGCAGGAACCAGTAGAAGAGGAGGGTGGCGAGGAGGAGGCGATGGAATCTCTCGAGGTAATGGCCGGCTGGAGGGTGTAAGTGCTTCACCGGTGCAGGTTGGCGACGGAGCTTCGCGTAGCAATGCCGACCAAACCGTAGCGTTGCAATCTAGAAGTGTTCGAGGTGCGCGCGAAGCCACCAGGCACCACTATATTCTGCAGCAACTGCTGCCTCTGGTATTCGCCAATACAGTGCAGTTCACGTGACACATCGCAACAGACGCTCCTTCCACGTATGCTGCGATAGCGTGGGTACAATAGGCCTGAATGATGAAGGTGACAGTGTTTAAATGATTGTTCTACAGTTGTGATCTTCGAAGATTGAAGTTTGCGCAATATTTTAAAGACACAATATTATCGATGCATTGCGTGCCATTCGCATACTTAGGCCTCATCCACGGATGTGTGATGCACCGAGGCTCATCTTTCGTGAACGTTTTGACAAACACACTTAAAACTAGAAATATCAGTAACAGTTATAATACAAACATTATGAAGCGTCTTTCAGCTTCGTTTTGACCTCGTGCTAATTGGCTTCAAATTTCCACATTCATTTTGGCGCCATGACATTCGTTGCGCATTTAGGCCGAACGACACCACGATTGCCCTACCAGAGAGTTCACACTGTGCAAATGTGGCGGATAGCTCCATTTAAGTTCCTCCTGATTTTCTGAACTTTAGGAGCACCGCTCCACACAGCGCAGCACTCCGCTCTTCCTGATGTTCTGAACTTGATGAGCAACGCGTCATGCACCCCCCCTCCTCCCAACGCTGACCGTTGACCTCAGGCAGTGTTCTTACACTGTTTGGAGACTGCAGACGCGGCGGCGGCTGAACTTTCTGCTAGCAGCTGTCAACTGCAAGGTGTGCGGATTAGCAACATCAGCGGCTGCGGCGATTCTAGATGGCTGCTAGGGGATAAGTCGTCAACCAGGCCTTCGAGAGCGATTTTTAGTTTGGTGGGACTGGAGCGATTTGAGTGCGTTCGACTCAATATCAAGCACGTGATAACAACATTGCTAACACCTAGGTTGTTTAATGTTGAGAGGACACAAACACATTTTGTGGGGTATCCGAGGAAATATAGAAGGAAGGGATGGGATCGTAGTGCCAGTCTCCGGGGTCCACACATCCAGGACGTGTGTCCCAGACACAGGGAGACTGCAGCCAAACAACAGATGACAGCTGTCACACGCCACTCACCTGGGACCAGGGAGCACGACCAGGGAGCCGCCTGGTCACACGACCAGGGAGCCGCCTGGTCACACGACCAGGGAGCCGCCTGGTCACACGACCAGGGAGCCGCCTGGTCACACGACCAGGGAGCCGCGTGGTCACACGACCAGGGAGCCGCGTGGTCACACGACCAGGGAGCCGCGTGGTCACACGACCAGGGAGCCGCGTGGTCACACGACCAGGGAGCCGCGTGGTCACACGACCAGGGAGCCGCGTGGTCACACGACCAGGGAGCCGCGTCGTCACACGACCAGGGAGCCGCGTGGTCACACGACCAGGGAGCCGCCTAGTCACACGACCAGGGAGCCGCGTGGTCACACGACCAGGGAGCCGCCTGGTCACACGACCAGGGAGCCGCCTGGTCACACGACCAGGGAGCCGCCTGGTCACACGACCAGGGAGCCGCGTGGTCACACGACCAGGGAGCCGCGTGGTCACACGACCAGGGAGCCGCGTGGTCACACGACCAGGGAGCCGCGTGGTCACACGACCAGGGAGCCGCCTGGTCACACGACCAGGGAGCCGCGTGGTCACACGACCAGGGAGCCGCGTGGTCACACGACCAGGGAGCCGCGTGGTCACACGACCAGGGAGCCGCGTGGTCACACGACCAGGGGAGCCGCGCGGTCACACGACCAGGGAGCCGCCTGGTCACACGACCAGGGAGCCGCGTGGTCACACGACCAGGGAGCCGCCTGGTCACACGACCAGGGAGCCGCGTGGTCACACGACCAGGGAGCCGCCTGGTCACACGACCAGGGAGCCGCCTGGTCACACGACCAGGGAGCCGCCTGGTCGCACGACCAGGGAGCCGCCTGGTCACACGACCAGGGAGCCGCGTGGTCGCACGACCAGGGAGCCGCCTGGTCACACGACCAGGGAGCCGCGTGGTCACACGACCAGGGAGCCGCGTGGTCACACGACCAGGGAGCCGCCTGGTCACACGACCAGGGAGCCGCCTGGTCACACGACCAGGGAGCCGCGTGGTCACACGACCAGGGAGCCGCCTGGTCACACGACCAGGGAGCCGCGTGGTCACACGACCAGGGAGCCGCGTGGTCACACGACCAGGGAGCCGCCTGGTCACACGACCAGGGAGCCGCGTGGTAACACGACCAGGGAGCCGCCTGGTCACACGACCAGGGAGCCGCGTGGTCACACGACCAGGGAGCCGCCTGGTCACACGACCAGGGAGCCGCGTGGTCACACGACCAGGGAGCCGCCTGGTCACACGACCAGGGAGCCGCGTGGTAACACGACCAGGGAGCCGCCTGGTCACACGACCAGGGAGCCGCGTGGTCACACGACCAGGGAGCCGCCTGGTCACACGACCAGGGAGCCGCGTGGTCACACGACCAGGGAGCCGCCTGGTCACACGACCAGGGAGCCGCGTGGTCACACGACCAGGGAACCGCGTGGTCACACGACCAGGGAGCCGCGTGGTCACACGACCAGGGAGCCTCGTGGTCACACGACCAGGGAGCCGCGTGGTCACACGACCAGGGAGCCGCGTGGTCACACGACCAGGGAGCCGCGTGGTCACACGACCAGGGAGCCGCGTGGTCACACGACCAGGGAGCCGCCTGGTCACACGACCAGGGAGCCGCGTGGTAACACGACCAGGGAGCCGCCTGGTCACACGACCAGGGAGCCGCGTGGTCACACGACCAGGGAGCCGCCTGGTCACACGACCAGGGAGCCGCGTGGTCACACGACCAGGGAGCCGCCTGGTCACACGACCAGGGAGCCGCGTGGTCACACGACCAGGGAGCCGCCTGGTCACACGACCAGGGAGCCGCGTGGTCACACGACCAGGGAGCCGCGTGGTCACACGACCAGGGAGCCGCCTGGTCACACGACCAGGGAGCCGCGTGGTCACACGACCAGGGAGCCGCGTGGTCACACGACCAGGGAGCCGCGTGGTCACACGACCAGGGAGCCGCGTGGTCACACGACCAGGGAGCCGCGTGGTCACACGACCAGGGAGCCGCGTGGTCACACGACCAGGGAGCCGCGTGGTCACACGACCAGGGAGCCGCCTGGTCACACGACCAGGGAGCCGCGTGGTAACACGACCAGGGAGCCGCCTGGTCACACGACCAGGGAGCCGCGTGGTCACACGACCAGGGAGCCGCCTGGTCACACGACCAGGGAGCCGCGTGGTCACACGACCAGGGAGCCGCCTGGTCACACGACCAGGGAGCCGCCTGGTCACACGACCAGGGAGCCGCGTGGTCACACGACCAGGGAGCCGCCTGGTCACACGACCAGGGAGCCGCGTGGTCACACGACCAGGGAGCCGCCTGGTCACACGACCAGGGAGCCGCGTGGTCACACGACCAGGGAGCCGCCTGGTCACACGACCAGGGAGCCGCGTGGTCACACGACCAGGGAGCCGCGTGGTCACACGACCAGGGAGCCGCCTGGTCACACGACCAGGGAGCCGCGTGGTCACACGACCAGGGAGCCGCGTGGTCACACGACCAGGGAGCCGCGTGGTCACACGACCAGGGAGCCGCGTGGTCACACGACCAGGGAGCCGCGTGGTCACACGACCAGGGAGCCGCGTGGTCACACGACCAGGGAGCCGCGTGGTCACACGACCAGGGAGCCGCCTGGTCACACGACCAGGGAGCCGCGTGGTAACACGACCAGGGAGCCGCCTGGTCACACGACCAGGGAGCCGCGTGGTCACACGACCAGGGAGCCGCCTGGTCACACGACCAGGGAGCCGCGTGGTCACACGACCAGGGAGCCGCCTGGTCACACGACCAGGGAGCCGCCTGGTCACACGACCAGGGAGCCGCGTGGTCACACGACCAGGGAGCCGCCTGGTCACACGACCAGGGGAGCCGCGTGGTCACACGACCAGGGAGCCGCCTGGTCACACGACCAGGGAGCCGCGTGGTAACACGACCAGGGAGCCGCCTGGTCACACGACCAGGGAGCCGCGTGGTCACACGACCAGGGAGCCGCCTGGTCACACGACCAGGGGAGCCGCGTGGTCACACGACCAGGGAGCCGCCTGGTCACACGACCAGGGAGCCGCGTGGTAACACGACCAGGGAGCCGCCTGGTCACACGACCAGGGAGCCGCGTGGTCACACGACCAGGGAGCCGCCTGGTCACACGACCAGGGAGCCGCGTGGTCACACGACCAGGGAGCCGCCTGGTCACACGACCAGGGAGCCGCGTGGTCACACGACCAGGGAACCGCGTGGTCACACGACCAGGGAGCCGCGTGGTCACACGACCAGGGAGCCTCGTGGTCACACGACCAGGGAGCCGCGTGGTCACACGACCAGGGAGCCGCGTGGTCACACGACCAGGGAGCCGCGTGGTCACACGACCAGGGAGCCGCGTGGTCACACGACCAGGGAGCCGCGTGGTCACACGACCAGGGAGCCGCGTGGTCACACGACCAGGGAGCCGCCTGGTCACACGACCAGGGAGCCGCGTGGTAACACGACCAGGGAGCCGCCTGGTCACACGACCAGGGAGCCGCGTGGTCACACGACCAGGGAGCCGCCTGGTCACACGACCAGGGAGCCGCGTGGTCACACGACCAGGGAGCCGCCTGGTCACACGACCAGGGAGCCGCGTGGTCACACGACCAGGGAGCCGCCTGGTCACACGACCAGGGAGCCGCGTGGTCACACGACCAGGGAGCCGCGTGGTCACACGACCAGGGAGCCGCCTGGTCACACGACCAGGGAGCCGCGTGGTCACACGACCAGGGAGCCGCGTGGTCACACGACCAGGGAGCCGCGTGGTCACACGACCAGGGAGCCGCGTGGTCACACGACCAGGGAGCCGCGTGGTCACACGACCAGGGAGCCGCGTGGTCACACGACCAGGGAGCCGCGTGGTCACACGACCAGGGAGCCGCCTGGTCACACGACCAGGGAGCCGCGTGGTAACACGACCAGGGAGCCGCCTGGTCACACGACCAGGGAGCCGCGTGGTCACACGACCAGGGAGCCGCCTGGTCACACGACCAGGGAGCCGCGTGGTCACACGACCAGGGAGCCGCCTGGTCACACGACCAGGGAGCCGCCTGGTCACACGACCAGGGAGCCGCGTGGTCACACGACCAGGGAGCCGCCTGGTCACACGACCAGGGAGCCGCGTGGTCACACGACCAGGGAGCCGCCTGGTCACACGACCAGGGAGCCGCGTGGTCACACGACCAGGGAGCCGCGTGGTCACACGACCAGGGAACCGCGTGGTCACACGACCAGGGAGCCGCGTGGTCACACGACCAGGGAGCCTCGTGGTCACACGACCAGGGAGCCGCGTGGTCACACGACCAGGGAGCCGCGTGGTCACACGACCAGGGAGCCGCGTGGTCACACGACCAGGGAGCCGCGTGGTCACACGACCAGGGAGCCGCGTGGTCACACGACCAGGGAGCCACGTGGCGACTGGTCACGGCCACTCGGCTGACCAGGCTACAGGCTACGGCTGACCAGGACCAGGACCAGGACCAGGCTACAATGCGCAACAATGGACACTTGTCCTCTTCAGACTCAAATCCAGAATGGTCCGCTACTTCCAACGTTGCAATAAGGTGCATGTCTTCGTCGGCTACCAAGAGAGCGCAGCTGAGGTCGGTCTGCAAGTTCCCTTTCGCGGTTCGGTGCCCGACACTGTGCCTAAAGCAGGGGAGCCCCTAATCCGTCTATTTCCGGCGTTCCCTCAGCTCCCTGAATAGTGCGTAATGCTGGTAGCTATTTATTATATAGACATGTTTTGGAAGATTATAATGCTGATTAAAATGGATTAGTGCTTGGATCAGCTTCTTTAATGACATATATCGATGCGAGAGACTCGATATGCCGTCGTACTCGATTTGACGGATATGGCGGTCTGGGTAGTGCCTGGAAGGTTCGGCAGCAGAGGTGGGTGCTGGCCGGCTCGGTCCTGCAGCGGAGGTGGGTCCAGGTGATAGCCTATTGGGTCTGGCAGGTTCTGGTAACCCTTGATCGCCCTCATCAGCGACGTCCTCGAACAGGTTCGGTATTAAAACGTCCATCCGGTCATCGCTCAATTTTGCAAATAGTGTTTCATGAAAGCCCCACCTTTCCTCTTTGCTGCTATGTACACTGATTTAAGCTTAGAAAGCTTCTCCGGTAAAGCATTAAGTTGCCTGTTTAAAAGAAATATGTCCGTCACCGCTTAGTTTTGCTATGAATTCTGTTACATTTGAGACATCAAAGTTGAGAGAAATAGCAATACATAACAGAATGGTCTTCGAAAAAGGCAGAACGTTGTTCTTGACTAAGTAATTTACAATGCTAGCTGACAATAAGCTAGACAATTTTGCTACCACCAGGGTTCATTCGCTACAGTTCATCCCCCACTATCAGTGGCGTAACGAAGGGGAGGGCAAAGGGGGCAGTCCCCCCCCCCCACGCCCCGAGATGTTGTCGGGTCCCAAAGAATCGCGTCGGGGCTCTGAAAACCTACGCCGGGCCCCATAAAAATATCGCTGAGCCTCCCAACAATCGCACCGGTGCCCCTGAAAATTACGCTCGGGCCCCAAAATCGTGCCAATGCCCCTACAAATCACATTGAGGCCAAAACATTACGCTAGGAGCTCCAAAAAGTGGGACAGGGCCACTGAAAATACCGCTGGGGCCCCTGAAATCAAGCTGGGGACCTCAAAAGATCTGACCAGAGCCCTCGACATCATGCTGCGGGCCCAGAAAGTCTCGCCAGGCCACTGAAAATCACTCTGGGGGCCCAAAAGGTCGGGCTGGGGTCCATGAAAATCGCACTGTAGCCCCAAAACGTCGGACCGGGGCCCCTGAAAATCACGCTGGTCCTCAAAAGTTCGCACCTAGGCGCCTGAAAATCACTCTGGTGGCCCCAAAAAGTCATGCCGGAGTCCTTGAAAATTACAGTGGGGGCCAAAAAGACGGACCGAGCCCCTGAAAATCACGCTGGAGGCCAAAAAAGTCGTGCAGGGTTCTTGAAAATCATGACGGGGCCCAAAAAGGTTTGGCCGGGGCCCCTGAAAATCACGCTGAGCTCGTGGTAACCAAAAAGTCGCGCACGAGCCCCTGACAATCACGCTATGGGCTCGGCAGGTCTCACCGGGGCCACAAGTCTCATCGGAACAACCAAAAAAATGAAGCCGGGCAACGAAAAAACAAGCCGGACATGGAAAATCACTCTGGGATCCAACAATCACGCCATGAGCCACCAAAACGCGTTGGGCCCACACAAAAAACGTGTAGAGGCCGCTAATTCTCGCGCTAAGGATCCCAATAAATGACTACGGGGCACAAAAAATGCACTGAGATAAAAAAAAAGTCGCGTCGCAGCCATTGAAAATCACACTGGGGCCCAAGACGCCGGAGCCCCAAAAGTCGCAGCTTGTTCCCAAAACATGAATTACTATCAATGTCACTCTGCGGCCTCAAAGATCGCGTCAAAGACCCAAACAACGAGTTGGGCAACGGAAAAGAAACGTATCATGGCACCGAAAGAATTGCACATGGAGCCAGAAGAATCGCATCGGGGCCAAACAATATCGCGCAGGGGGCACACAAAACCATAGAACTTGACCCATCAAAAATCACAACGGGTCCGATCGAATCGACCCGAGCACCGGAAAAATCAGAACAGGTCCGGAAAGAAAATTATCCGAAGGGCCCTTCTATTCTGAAGTGTGGTATCGGCTGCAAAAAAAACTCGTTTAACAGCCGCAGTGGCGCTGTTATATATTCAGCCCCTATTATTCATGTGTTCTAATTTCTCATCGTCTCATCGTTCACTCTGGGCGATCGCCTGAAGGGCCCCATCGTACTCGCCCGGCGGCGGGAAATCATTAGCCGCTTGGAAACGCAACTGCTATTTAACAGCACGGGGCCCCTCCATGGGCATAGAGGCCGTTTACGTAGCACCGGGAAGGATAGTCCGCTTCGGTCCGTATAGTCTCCGTAGATTGATGGCCGCTTTATCGGCCTGAGGACCGCTGTTAGCTCTGAACCCCTCTGCATCAGCGTGAGCCAAAATGACCCAGCAGCACTGTACTTCCAGCCTCAAAAGCTTGGCCCTTCTCGAACATGCAAGGGATCCCCTGTGCGGTTTCGGCCCCCATCGGCTTAGGGGCCCTTCATACCAGCTCTGTGCCCTCTTCGATGGCTCGGGGTTCTCCCGCGGCTAGGGGTCCTCTCCGTCGGCACGGGGGCCCTCCTTAGCAATCCAGGGTCTCCTCTGTTAGGCCGAATGCCTTCTTTCAACAGCTTGGGCCCCATCCATCATGCCAAGGGAGCCTTGTACTTGGGTCCATCCGTCGGCCCAAAGGCCCTTTCTGAGGGCTCGAGGTTCTCTCCGCCAACTAGGGGCCCCCGTCGTGTGAATGAATAAAGGAATGAATGTATGGAAAGGAAGAGACCTGAGCCTGAAAGGCAGAATAGTACTCAGTAAATCTTTGATGGTATCACAGTTCACGTATGTCGCGGCTGTTATGGGTCTGCCAAATGAGGTCACCGAATCAATAGATAGGGAGACTTCTAAGTTTATATGGAGAAATAAACCACATAAAGTTAGGAAAGACGTCTTATGCCAGTCAATAAAGGAGGGTGGACTTAAAGCTGTGAACATGACCAGATACATGAGAGCCCTGCAATTGATGTGGTCGAAGCGAATAATAGACGATAGTAAACCAACTTGGAAATACATGCTGCAAGGTAGAATAGGACGTTTCAAATTACGGGATATATTGCGAACGAGTGCTGATCAGGACGCATTTTTAAACATAGGTGTACCAAATTGTTATGCATATGTCATTGATGCAGCATGTAAAATGAAAGCGCAGTTGAACACTAACAATGTCACATCAGTAAGTACTCAATTCCTATGGTACAACAAGTACATTCAAATAGATCAACGACCAATATTTGTGCCATCACTCTATGAGAATGGCATCAAATTTATAAGGGATTTGTTCGTACATGGCACCAGCGTAGAACATAGCATATTAGTGGCCCGATGTTCAAATATTGAAGTGTCCCAATATACGTACCAGAGTCTCTTGCATGCTATTCCACACGAATGGAAAAGAATGTTGAGATTACATAATTACTATTCATTGCCACCCACGACAAGGAATAAAAAGATATCATTCGTGAGACATGACGGAAAAGAAATAGAAGCAAAAGAAATGACATGCTCCCTCATGTATGGAATCCTCCTGTCCAAAGCAGTAAAACCACCATTTCAAATAAAATGGGAAGGATATAATATTAATTTCTGTAGGCAAAAATGGGAGAAAATATATGCTCCCCCATATAAATGTACAGAATCAACGAAACTTCAAAATATGCAGTTTCAGATAATAAATCGATTTGTTTGCACGCAAAAAAATCCTGTACGACCGACAATTAGTGATTCACCAGACTGCAAATTTTGTTAACACATTGATACGATCACACATTTCATAGCGAAATGCAGAACAGTGTTGCAGTTTTGGAATGAACTCGTGCACAAACTGTGTCTAAATAACGGAACGAGCACGAATATATGCATATAATACATACTGTTTGGATGCATAAGTGCAAATAACATTGTGAACTTTGTGCTGTTGCTTGCGAAGCAGTACATAATAGGTAGGAAAATTCGGGGAAATGGAAGAGTGTTACTGGCGGAATTTATGGGAAAGATCAGGACAATGCGTGAAATCGAAAAATGTACTGCATTCAAGAACGAAGCAATGCAAAAGTTTACGAATAGGTGGCAACCGCTTGTGCAAAATGCATATTTCGCTATATAAGTGTACTCATCTGTGCGCGTGCGTGTGTAGGCTAATTATGTGACCATATTCGGAAATAAAGCGCCGGTGCAATCCGGACAAAGGGGGAAAAAAGGCCCCCGTCGTCTCAGGGCCCCTATTTGACGACGCAGGGCTTTTTCAGCAAGCCGAGGCCCTTTTTCAAACCGTTGGTACCTGTCCGTCATGTCAGGGGGTCTTTTATCGTCTTGGTCCCGTCATCTGTCCAGGGGCGCTTCCAGAGGCGCTCGCTCGGGGCCCTCTCCATCAGCCCAGGGCCCTTCCAACGATCTGGGCCCCCTCCGCCAAACTAGAAGCCCTTCATGTTAGTCCGGCCAAGGGCCATCAACATCTTCCTGAGGGCACTCTCCATTGACTCTAGGCTCCCTTCATCAGCTCGGGGCCCCTTGGTCGGTTCAGTGGTCCCTTGCGGGTCCCCTGCATCGACGCATTGAGGGGCCCGCAAGGGCCCTTCAAAGACGGTTGCCTGGAGGGCTCACTCCGATACTCCAGGGGGAGGCTGCCATCTTCGCCCTACTCCCTTTGCTATGTCACCAACTTGGACCCCCTGGCTTGGTGAGAGATCTCCTGCATTACATGCTCGCATCCAAGCAAGGAGCAGTGATCAAAACCGATGGGTGCAATCGTGCCGACAATCGTGTGTGTACC
Organism: Ashinkailepas kermadecensis; assembly: GCA_034440615.1. Lineage (NCBI taxonomy): Eukaryota > Metazoa > Arthropoda > Thecostraca > Neolepadidae > Ashinkailepas > Ashinkailepas kermadecensis. The sequence goes on from JAOTOM010004985.1 coordinate 269,469, forward strand.
AAACGAGCCCAATTTTGCTTCCAAACGTTCGCAAATTCGGAACTCTGTGTACAGCCTCAGGCACGGGTCCAGAGGGCCGACGGGGAATGGCTCCCAGCAGTGGCGCAGTCAGGATTTTCTTAGGGAGGGGGCCCGACCCTCACAAAACGTCATGAAGCCCCAAAAAAACGTTTTCGCTACCCTGAGCACTGATTTTTTTCTTGGTAAATATGTCAAAATATCGTGCTTGATCTCGTGCATTTTTTGTTGCTCAGGGCAGAGGCCCGACCCTAGTGAAAAAATCCCATGGGATTGACCCATCAAATTGCATGGGATTGTCCTTGTCAGGATATGAAACATTCCCCAAGAGACAATCGTGTGGGAATCCTATGCGGTTCCCTATGGGAATCCACCATGGGATTCCTACAGAATCTCCGAGGGATTTTATACTATTCCCAGCGTGAATTCTCCAGGGATTCCCACTGAGAAATCCCAGTGGGGAAGCCCAGACCCTGATGGGATTTATGACCCAGCATAAACTCCACGGGTCTTCCCAGAGCATGTTCATGCAAACAGGATGACACGATGTACTACACGCATATTTTGAAAGACAAACAAACGATATTTGACGTATATTTATCAGGTGTTTTTGCAATGTCAGCCAACATGTTGCATCTCAGCCACTCCCGGCGCTCATATACTCCTTACTTTTCAGTTGGCAAGCAAAATAATAGCAGAAAGTAGGCCTTCAAGTGGGGTAATATATAATGAAGAATAAAGCTAAGCTTCAGAAAAACAAAGTTAACCTAATCTAGCTCTTGTTTAAAAAAAAGAAGCAATCAAAAAGGTATTATTGCTGCTTAAGGTATCTACAAGATAAGTTTTGCACACATTTTACCACCATGAAGATGATGGAACCATTCGCTCTTGTGAAAATTTGTCGAAATTTTGATATTCTTCATGATTTTCTATTCCTTTTTTGGGAAAAAAAATGAAGTTGTCTTTTGTTGATTAAAACGAACTTGCGTGTTTGCATATTGCAAAGAAAAACAGAAAAATGTGTGATATTTTTCAATTATAAAAAAATTGTTCTTCAAAAGCAGTTCGTGGTACTTTAGGTTAACTTAAGTCAGGCTTTAAAACAAATCTTCAAAAACAGCTAGGTTAGGTTCAGTTAACTTAGTTTAGGTGTTTGTAATTTTTTTAAAAAATTCGAGAAAACACATGTTCAAAAAATTCCATTAAAAACGTTTTCCTGCATGGAAGGTTAGGCTAGGTTAGGTTATGTGCATTTTTCCTGATTTGAACATTACTTTTCATGCTATATTACCCAACTCCAAGCCCCTTCATGGGTGTTATTTTTTCCTACCAACTGAAAAGTATGCATTTGCAGAGGAAATGAGTTGTCACATCATAATATTGTTAAGCACATTCATGAGCATTGCATTAGAAAAAGAAATTCCAAGAAATCGAAAATTGCCTTGAGCTACAAATTTCCATAGGTACCTATCTGCCTATCACAATCATGATCAACTCTCCAAATCACCAGTTCCAGCCTGCAGTAGCATTTCATTTAGACATAAACTACCGAACCAGATCATGGCAGCACTACTAATAATCCTGCAATATGTCGCTATAAGCCTATCACATCACCACACAACAGTTTATCACAATTTTGTGTACTTAATGATTGTCCATTTGCCTTTTCAGGTTCTTGCCTTGCTCTCAAACGCACAACCGTTACCATCGTCAATAGTTTGTAAGATAGAAGGCTAGCCGTGTGGACCTGACACAAAAAGATTTAAACAGGCCGACCGCCGTCCAACTGCCAATCACACAGCGATGCCATCGAAGTAGCGTCAGCTGACGATTGGTCTGATGACTGATCCTCCATTGTGAAGATTGTTAATGCAGTTCGAGCCATTGTTCTGGCTGTTTTAGAACCACGTATTTTACCTGACATATTGAGTGTCTGCATGAATGATTAAACTCTTAATTAATTATTCGTTGGTCTTGGTGCAGGTTGCTATACCGCACTTGAAATCTCTTAGACCAGTCTCTCGGCATGTTAGGCACGGTTGCCCAAAAAGGGGAAGCCTCGTGGATGCCTGAGGGATCGGGCACCTAAAAGTCGTAACGGGGTTCCGGTAAGCTATACGGAACTGCCCCAATTCCACGACAGGACTGTTCTGGTTTTTCCATGGATTATGTATATTTCAATGGGATTTGGTTTTGATCATGGGACAATCCAGGTTTTCCTCCATGGGACATATGGGATCCCATATGTCCCATGGAGAATAAATGCCAATCCCATGGGATTAGCATTGGGAGCAATGGACGTGATTTGGCCGGCCCCTACGATTTGTCTGATTTTTGGCATATGAGCAGCTACACCTCCGACACTTGGTTTGCCGAACAAATTAGTCGAGTGTATTCATATTCCCACCAAATACAGGGGTGGGAACATTCACCAAAATGCAGACATGAGCGAATGCGGTCGTGTCTCATCTCAAATGAGATGAGACACGACCAAAGCTTCGCTTTCAGCAGAGCTCAAAGCTTACCTCAAAACTACCCTTTCTGAACTTATATGTTGTAAGCTTTTTGAGCTGCATACCTATGGATTCTGATTTTGACGCAGTGCTTTATTTCTCATAGGCTCCCAAAGCCTATGAGAGCCACAGGCTCCCAAAGCCAAATTGCATCCATTGCTCACCATGCTAAAGCCAATGAGAAATAATGCATTACGTCAAAAACCGAATCAAATGTATGCAGCTAAAAAGTTAGGTACGCATAAATTATCAAGGTGCAGCTTTGAACTCTGCTGACAAAAAAGATTCATTTCGATATGCTGATCGGCTTGTTTGGTGCATTTTTGGGATTGTGTTGTGATAATTGGATAATTAACCCTGGAAGCCAAACTACTGCATGCACCAGATATTGGAGCCTACCATTGTGTTCAGCCCGTCAAGATGCATGATATATTATATTTTTGGCGTTTTTGAAGGGGTCGCTTACATGGACTGAGCTTGGGCTGAGCGTGCGCTGACCGTGGGTTGTCGTAGCAGACGTGAGGAATGTTAGCTGCTCAAATCGAATCAGTATCTTTTTATATCGAAATAACATTTTTATTGGTGACCGCCCCCCCTCCCCCAGCCAGGTTTCAGGATTCGCCCCTGGACAACCTGTGAAGCAGGGTTTTAACTATTGACTTGAACCTAGTCCATACAACATGTATTATGTATGACATGTGTTCGTTCTTAAAGTATACTTCCGAGGGGCCAGCATCTGAAGAGGGACCACCTACCTACCGAGCCCCCCCCACCACACACACTTTTGCGAGACGTCTTGGATTTCGATCGCTTTATTTTGGAAGGGTCCCTATATTGATACAATGTATATATATATTTATATATATATATATATTTATATATTTATATATATTTATATATATATATATATATTTATATATATATATATATATATATATATATATATATATCATATATAAATATATATATATATATATATATATATATATATATATATATATATATATATATATATATACATATAAAACAAACATGGTTAAATACGTGGTAAAATAAGGCATTCCGCGTTGGTGTGGCTAATGCGAGACTTGCAATCAAGGTTCGATAGTCCGGTAAAGACGGAAAAGAAAAACAAACCATTTAGCTGCCAACAGCAAACCAAGAAAATAAACCTTTCAGGAAAATTATGAAACATTGACACATCACTGATGGAGGTATGAATATTATTAGCTTGGGTATAAATACGGTTGCTCATCTACATGGACAAATTGCTTCTTTCTGTTATCCGGTACGCTCAGATATAATTTAATCGGATTTATGATAAGTATAAGGATCACATTGTTGGGCCTTTTCAATACCTTCATACTTCCTCAAAATAAGGCGTGAATACCAGTGTGGAAAAATATGTGCAAGATTTGGGGACAGGTGAAGGACTAGCAGCATGTCTGACCAGATATGCCCAACACGCAGCATCCTGGCAATTGTTTTTGTTCCTTTCTTTTGCTTAACCTGAGTTACTAGGGTCGAAGGTTAAGCAACTGGCACCACTGGAGCGGACGTCATCACAGCCATGTCTGGAGCGACCGCAGCTGCTTGAACAGCTGTGGTCAGACCACTGGGCCGCTTGGACGGTCGTCACCGCCAGGACGGCTGTGGCCGTGTGGCCGTAGGGGCGGCCGCGGCTACAGGGGCGACCGGCGCCGCCGAGGTGACGGTAGGGTAACCTTCCCATTCCTTGGCAACATTTATGGCTACCAAGGATATCTTATCTCTGATGCTGACTCTCAGTATTCATCGCAACCATCGCCAGTTCGCAAGGACTCTCTTGGCCCTCGGGGGCCCCGATCACTCAGGTGTCCATCCCCAAGCTTAGGAGCATCAAAGTCCAGTCCTCTCTGGCTCTCAGGGGACTTATTCATCCGCCAGGAGCCTTCTTCAACTTGCATGGACCATTCCCAGTCCTCGACAAAACTTTCTGGCTTTCGGGGGAATTATGTAGCTCCGAGACAGGCCTTACAATTTCTAGCAAACATCACCAGCTGTCGGAACACTCCTTAACTCTTAGGTGGCTCTGTTTATCCCTCATTGTTCCTCCCAAGGTCTCAGGAGCATCACAGCCCGGTCCGCTCTAGCTCTCATGGGATCTCTCCAGTCCTCGACAGTCTTTCGGGCTAGCAACGGAATTCTAGTTCTGAAACTGGCTCTCGGTATTCATGCTCACAACCATCGCTAGCCCTTAGGGACTCTCTTTGGATTTCAGGGGGCCTGTTCTTCTCATAGGGCCCCGTCCCAAAGCTCTTGGTCATCCAAGTCTGGTCCTGCTTAGCGCTCAGTGATCATTTCCAATCGGCAGGGGTACTCTGCAGCTGTTAGGGGCCCTTTTCTAGTCATTGACAGTCCTTCTAGCTTCAAGGGCTTTCTAGCTCTGTCCCTGGCCCTTAGTATACCTTAGAACCATCGTTCGCCTTATGGACTTTCCTCATCTTTCAGGGGGCTCTGTTAGCCATCAAGGGCCCTCTCAAGTTGCCAGGGGCCTCCTAGTTATCGACAGCTCTTGTGGTTTCAAGTCAAGAACATTCTAGCTCTGAAGCTGGTCCTCGGTATTTCTCATATCAATCGCCAATCAGCAGGGAATTTATTAATATATCAAGAGACCTTGTTTATCCATTAGGAACCGCTCTCAACATGAGAAGAATCCCAATCCATTCCCTTCAGACTCCCAGCAATGTCCTCTTCATCTCTCGGGGCCCTCTCCTGCATTTAGGGCCCATCACAGTCCTCGATAGTCATGTCTAGCTCTTATCTCGGGGATATTTCAGATCTGAGATGGGCCCTGACTAGTCCTCTTCAGCTCTTAGGGACCTGTTCATCTATCAGGGGTCCTTTCAAACCCAAAGAGAGTCCCTGCCTTCTCTGGTCATCAGACGCCCTGTTTATTCCTCAGCTGTTAGAGGCCCATTCCAGCTGAGGCCGCTCTTTCCAGCTGTCCTGGGAATTCCAGCTTTCTGGCGGGCCCTCTCTTGTCTTCAAGGCCCTTGCCAGCCCTCAGGGTGGATGTCTTCAGGGTTGAAGGGCCGTTTCCGCACAAGTTGCTAGATGCATTACAAAATTTTCCTCGGTTTTATCTCTGCCCTTCAGGGCGGTCGCCTGGATTTCCCCATCGGATTCGGCAGGGGGACGGTGCCCCTTGGAAATGCCACTGCTTCTGATCGGCCTGGATCCCTCCATGCGCTTAGAGGCTCCTTACGTAGCACTGGGATCCCCCTGTTTCGGCCCGGATCGTCTCGGTAGCTCGGGGTCCTCTTTATTGGATGAGGCCCGCTGTCAGCTCTGAGCCGCTCTCCATCGGCGTGAGCCAAAGCCGACCCAGTGGCTCTGCATGTCCAGCCCGGGGCCTCCATCCGTCGGCTGAGGACTCTCTTTCATGGATCAGGACACCCTCTGTCCGGCCGGAGTCCCATCTTCAAAAGCTTGGGCCTCCTCCATAATGCAAGGTGTCCCCTGTGCGGATTCAGACCCCATCGGCCCAGGGCCCTTCATAACAGCTTTGGGCCCTCTCGAATGTCCCGGGGTCCTCCCGTGGCTAGAGATCCTCTCCGTTGGCCCAGGGTCATCCTTAGCGATCCAGGGCCTCCTTTGTCAGGTTGGAGTCTCTCTTTCAACAGCGTTGGCCCCCTCCATCAGGCCAAGGGCCTTTGTACGACTTGTGCCCCATCCGTCGGCCCAAGGGCCCTTTCTGACGGCCCGAGATCCTCTCCAGAATTTATGGCCCCATCGTCAATTAGGACTCCTTCGTCTCACGGGCACTCTTTGACAACCCAGGGCCATTTCCGGCAAGCCAGATGCCGCTTTTAAAACGCTTGGGCTTTGTCCATTAGGTCGGGGGCCGTTTCTTCGGCTTGAGCTCAGCTAACAGCCCAAAGACCCTTCATATTGGCTCAGATCCCTCTCCGTCAGTCCGGGGACCCTTCCAACTATCCGGTCCACCTTCCGTCGATCTAGAAGCCCTTCACATTTGTCCAGACAAGGAACCTCAACATATTCCTGAGGGCACTTTCAGTTGACTCGTGGCCCTATTCACCGGCCAGGAACCATTTCCGTCAGTTCGGGGTCCCTTTCTTCGGTCCAGGGCCCTTCACGTCGGCCCAGGGGACACCTACGGACCCCATGCACCGACGCCTTGAGGGGCCCTTGCGGGTCCCATTCGACCCTCCAGGGGGGACGTCTGCCCCTTCGCTCCCCCTTGGCTACGCCACTGGGGAGGGAAGAGTCCCTCATGTCCCTCCAGATATGGCTAACATTACACCCATGACTACTTGTAGAACAGTGGGGTCTGGGCCTGTAAAGCTCAACGGGTCTTTAGAACCAATGGGGTCCTCGAGGCTAATACGGCCAATTAGGCCTCAATTGGCCCGATGAACTTTTTCCATGTTCCCCAACAGAAATTGCATACCTTCCGCCGCCACTGAAGTTGACAACAAGGCGGTAATAACAGTGCATGACACATTTTCATACACAATAACCGGAGGGCAAAAAAATATACTCGACGATGGGACCAGCTAGTTACCATAGGAATAGGTTTCTGAAAATTAATCGGAGAACACCATACACGAAGGCTATGGGCGGGCCCAAATATATTGGGGGCATACCACATTGGGTCCCATGTTAAAAATTGAAATTTTGGGGGGCACACTCACATGGGGGAAAGTGCTCTCCAAAACACATGCAAAGCTATATTCCGGCCAGTTAGAATACATCACCCAGACGCCTCATAGACAAACGGCATTTTAGTAGCGGTTGCCACTCGAGCAGAAACGAGATCGGCCGGCTGTGACCTTGAGAATCAGTTGCTTGCCGACCGGCGGGGAGGGCGTGCGTGGGCGATCGGCACGTCTCATCGTGTCCTGGGGTATTGTGGAGTTACGAAAAATGGAGCCAGGCGATGCGACCAAGACTGATGATGGTGAAAAGCGGCTCCGCAGACCTAGAGGTGATGTATCGGCAAATTAATTTCCTGACGAATACTGTGAACGATGCTCCTAAATATGATAACCATGTGTACCTTTATTTTCCTAGCACGTGGTGTTATTTTTTTAAATGGCAAATCTAGTTGCCTTTTGTTGAAATCTTGTGTGGCGATATGTGCTTTTTCAGTTTTGTCTTCCGTATGTTTAATGTTATAGATTGATGCTGTGTTGATATCGATGGCGGATCCAGGGGAATGGAGCATTCCCATAAGGTGTCCAGAAAGTTGAAGTTTGTATGAAGCACCAAATTGAAATGTCTGCCCACTGCTATCAGAATACTGACGTGACAATCAAAATACTGCCGGCTATTATAATACTGTGTGCCCAACTTGGACCGATTTAGCTTTTTTCTCCATCGCACGAATTAATGGATTTGTTTAGATTTGTCTGAGTTTATGGAGAATTACATATTATGTTATGGCCCAGGGGCGGATCCAGGAATATTGTTGGGGAGGGGCACGTACCTTGAGGGGCGCCATTTTTCCGAAGGGGTGCAAAGTCCCCAGTGGAATCCCACTGCTTTTTGAAAATGGCAAAGGCATCGGAGGGATGCACTCTAGCTCCCTGCAAGCGCGCGTTTTGTGCCCGGAGGGTGCCTTCGGCTGAAAATTCAAGTGGGTGGAAGGGGGTGGGGTGCACTCGAGCGTCCTTGAGGGGCGCAGCATCTCCATGGGGGAACATGGCCCATGCCACCGGGATACGCCCCTGTCATGGACAGGGCGGGCCGAGTGGCACATCCAGGGGAGAGGGAAGCGGCGCACCACCCTTCAACCACCAAATTCTTCATTTTTCTAACGAACTCTACCCGGAGCCAAATTGTACTCTTTCCTTTAGCATTCACTTGCCCCTTCGTCTAGAAAATCTTGGCTGCGCTTCTGGCCGAACCCATGCTACCTTCCACTGGGGGATGGGGCGTGAATTCGTTTGGGGAGAAAGCTGTCACTCTTGTTTATTGTGTTTGTTTGTTTGTGTTTGTCTCGGAATTATAAACGCTTGGCTGCAGAATGTGGATGTACGAGCCGTTTATGCCGGTATTGGCCCCACCGACTGTGGCTCCGCTGGCAATAGTGAAACGGGCAGTTGGTTAATGGAATGGCCTAGGAATTGCTAGAGGTCGACGCCTCATAAATATTCTGTTCTCATTCTGCGAACTTCAATACTGTATTATTGGCGTAAGTGAAAGTGCCGTTGAAGAACAACAGCTTAGGCGCAGAGTATGTACATTTCGGTATATATCTGTTGATTTATGCAAGTTATGCTTCATATTCATTAAGCACTCCGGTTAATTATTATGCGCTCCCTCTTGAGAAATCACAGGACCCTGCAATTAAATACTTTGGCATCTGGAGTGCTTCTTCATGGCCCTTTAAAACAATAGTTTATCCAGAGAGGGGGTTTGGGATGAGTGGCCCTCCCGCTTGCTAACTAAATGACAGGAGAAAGGGTGCTTGCATTACAACATAGCACCGTTTGAACAAAAGAGTGCATCTTAGACAAGGAATGTCGTCCTTTTGCTAAATAGGCGCCCTGTGCGATAAAATACACTTCCATGGCTGAGAGGTTGCCCCCGTGACAGTACTCCGTCGCCCCTGAGATAGAACACCGGCACTCTTTTCTGTGACTGGATATGTCACTCTGTCATTTAGCCCTTGCAGTGTGTGGACCGGTCAGTTTGGTCCACATGAATGCGTCTTTTTCTGACGACAGTTTTAAACTTTTCGACATATGTTTCTTTGAAATATGGTAAACCTTTTATACCTGACGGGTGCACATTACATCCAAGTGTTGTGTATTTGGTTATGGAGCAAAGGCACGTGAAATTCATGTTTTGGTCCGCGCATTAATTATGAAGCAATAGGGACAGAGGCTTGATTGCAGGGGACAGTCACACTACTGCTGGGGTATACGTATATTTAAGAAAGAAGGCACAAAGAAAGAAAATTAGAAAACGTCTGAAAGCTTTCGTATCTTCCAGGTCTTCCAGAAACATGACTGTTTCCCTCGTAGAGCAAGTCGCCTGTGTTAGGTTTTATTTTCATGGAAGTAATTTATTGAAATTTCATTTTACTTTCCAATGTGCTCGTCACCAAGATCAGCATATTGATTGAAATTCGTTCACTACCATGTCCACATGTTGCAATCAGGTGGCATGTCGATATATAGTGGGCATATCTCGAGTATTTTTCAAACATTCATAATAATCCGGTTTTTCCTTTTTATTTTTCAGAATAATGCACCAAGTACGATCCATTTCGTTATATGACCTGTGCATTGTAATTTGTGCCACGTCCCCTCGGTTTAGTGTTGCCACCGGTTAGCCCGAGCCTGTGGCTGAAAGAAGTTGCGGCCGGTTTGCGTCCAGCCGGACCACCACGTGTTGGTCAGATGTTGGCCACCACGTGTCACCATGTTGTCCACGTGTCACCATGTTGTCCACGTCCACAGCCAGTGGGTACAAGCCGTACCCGATGCGCGTGGACGGCCGCCGCCTGCCCACGTGTATCGCCTGCAAGAACCACGGCCTGGTGTCGCTGACGAAGGGCCACCGCTCCTCCTGCCCCTTCAAGAACTGCTGCTGCCCACAGTGCAGTCGGCACTAGTGAGTGTCTCCTGCCCACTGGTAGGGTGTTCCGCATCGCCTGATCTGGCCACCGCTCCTCCTGCCCCTTCAAGAACTGCTGCTGCCCACAGTGCAGTCGGCACTAGTGAGTGTCTCCTGCCAACTGGTAGGGTGTTCCGCATGGCCTCATCTGGGTGTTCCGTGTCGCGTGGTCTGAGTGTGCTCCTGCCGCATGATCTGGGTGTTCCGCATCGCCTGACCTGGGTGTTCCCTGTCGCCTGGTCTGGGCGTGCCCCTGTCGCCTGGCCCTGGGTGTTCCCTGTCGCGTGGTAGGTTGTTACGCTCGCCTTCGCCTGACCTGGGTGTTCCCTGTCGCGTGGTCTGAGTACTCTCTGTCATCTGATCTGGGTGTCCCCTGCCGCCTGGCCTAAATATCTCGGGCCGTCGGGCAGCTCAGTGACCAGCCGCCATGCGGTGGAGCTCCAGGCCGACGATCACACACGTCCAGCCACCCATCGATACTGACACCGACACCGACACCGACACCGACACCGACACCGACACCGACACCGACACCGACACCAGACCGGCCTACCATGTACCGTGTGCACCATATCGTGTACAGATTTAATACCCCTAGTAATTAAGGAAGCTTGAACTACGGAGCATGTTCTAGGTCAAAAGAGTCTAATGAATTGTGGGGTATTTGCCAGATAACTTGTGGTATGGATTGTGGGCCCCTTGCCATGTAACTGAACAGCTTAAAAAAAAAGTCCTATGGCTTTCAAAGAGGAACTCGAGATGGCCTGTCACAACTTTGAAGGATTCCTACGCATTTGGTTAGGTATCTTTCCATTGGATAACAGACGCAGTTGCCATATGCTGTGGCCCGGTTTGTTCAAAAGCTAATGAAAGACAACAAATGGAAGTGCAATTCCCTTCAGTCCGCGTTTGGGTCCGCGTTTGCCCAGTCCGCGTTTGGGCGCTGTATAACCCATGCAGTTGATGCGCCCCTAAACCCCAATAGCAACAACAACAACCACGGCTCTCGTTAGAAAGACCAATGAAGACAGAAGCATTCGGCTCCACTCTGTTTCGAGCCTCACCTTTTGTGAATTTTCAGAGATTCGAACTTGTTCCATAGCGAACTTTTCCCTAAAGGATCAGCATGCGTCACGAGTCTTTCATGACAAACCTCATACATTGCGAACTATGTGGGGTGCAGGCCTCATCCTTCACGAAATCCATGGGATACGAACCATTGCTTGCGATGTTTGCTCACGAAGCATCGCCCGAATACGATGAGCTGTTGGATCCATAACCACATGTGAATTCAAGAACATGACAATTTGGGCTCGGATATATCCAGTGGAACGGTCTTCGATTCAGGTCTGACCCCGGACAAATTTGTCCTCGGCCGGCTCCTTCCCAGGAGAAGCAGTAACCGGAGTGTGTTGGCCATGCCACGGATTAACGCTGACCGACCAGCGCCCTCGGCATCGGGCTCACGAGCATGATCTGCCTGTAAACTGATCCTTCTGTCCGGTGGCACGCACCAGGCCACGACCTCGCCTTGTGTCGCCGGCGTAGTCCTCTGGTCAGCTGGCTGGAGAAACCGGTATCGCCCTCCGTGTGCGCAACGTGTTACGGCGGGGAACTTGCAGATAACAAGCGCGTGAACAAGACTGGCCCGCAAGGGTGCCGAAAAAAACTACAACCTCTGCCGTGTGTGTGTCTGTGTGATTGTGTGCAATGGAAAAATTCACAAGTAGAAGACCCAAATATTTATTGCACAACAATATCAAGTGGAAAGGTGGACGGGGCGAGTTGGAGTTGGGACAGGGGAGTGGCGGCCCAGCAGACGGTCGTCGCGTATGGGGGTGACTCACGGCGATACGAGAGGATGCCAGTACCCAGGCAGTGATCCGACGCGACATCGGTTGTCGACGATACGGTGAACTGTATTTTGACCCGGCATGCCTGGCCAGAGTGGAACAGTCGCCCATGACCCGGGGTGGCTGTTGTTCCGTCCGTACATTTCGGCAGCTTGTTTACCAGATGCCACATACACATTTTTGCCGTGGTCTAATGAGCAGTAATTGGTTGCTTGATGTTTAGTTCGTGTGCTTGGAGTGTTTTCATTACGGACCGTGAATCGGTGAGCTTCACAGCTATATCATATTCGTATAGCTTTTCTCAAAATTAACCCTCGTTAGGTCGGGGGTTGTCGAGAGTCTCCTCTCTCACACTTGTTCCCGGAAAGCGGCAGAATGAGTAGACGTAGAGACACGGAATTTTCAGCACTTCCTTGTGCATCTGCGTTGCGTATCGTGCACATGTCAGGTCAAGGTCATGAGAGGCCATTGACCACCTGAAGCGGACCAAAGTGCTGTGTTCTAGAATATTAAAAGTGCCGCCACTCGGAGTACTTGCAGCACATCAACGCCAAACTTAGATCCATCCTGCTCTTTCGTCAAGAGGAACGACTCTGCTATTTATAAATGTGAATTAAGGTTGGTTCAATTTTCGCGTTATTTAACGTCTTGAGTAGGTGAAAATTAAATGGATGGTAATTGTTCACGCAGAAAATGATAAGAGGCATGTAGTAAGCATTCTGCTTCAATTTATTTCAAGGTCAATGACATCAGATCATAGTGGTAGACAGATCAGAGGTTAAATTGGCCTTCACTGTCCAGGAAAGACGATAGGTGATGCAAATTGTATTCCGACTTTTCGATCCTAGGCATGGCCAGTGGCACACACTCGTTACATCGGTATCGATCGGCAACGGTTCGGAAATTTATATTCTGCAGCCACAAAAACTCCATAAAATCTACCTAGCGCCTCTACTGCAAGAACTACAAAGCGAAAAGCATACAAAATATAAACAAAAAACATACACATACATGCATGAAATAGTGTCGACAGGTGGAAACCGTCGCGACACGGACGCGTTCACCTGGCGGCAGAGGGTAAGCAGTTGGGGCATTTAGGTCACCGAAGTCACACCGCATTGGTGGACACAAACATATGCATTTTCCTGGCCTTCCGCTAAGACAGTAACCCAATCAACGCGATAATTTTCCAGCCGCATGCAGAACATATAAATAAACATGATACTTTACGCTACATGTACGGTGATTGGTTGATATTTATAGCCGGTTTCAGCCAGTGGCGTAGCCGAGGAGGGGGCGAAGGGGGAGGCTGCCCCTCCCCGGAGGGTCAGAGCAGGCCCTCCAGGCGGCCGTATGAAACATAGGATAGGGCCTACAAGGGCCCCCCAAGGCGTTGGTGCAGGGGGCCGGAAAGGGCCCCCTAGGCCAACGTTTAGGGCCACTGGACCGACGCAAGGGGCCCCGAGCTGAGGGTCCCGGACCGAAGAAAAGGGCCCGAGTCAACGGAGAGTGCCCTCAGGAAGATGTTGAGGGCCCTTGGTTGGGCTACCGTGAAGGGCTTTTTAGATCGACGGAGGGGCCCTGATAGTTGGAAGGGCCCCGGGCTGACGGAGAGGACTCGAGTCAAGATGAAGGGCCCATGGGCTGTCGGATAGCCCAAGCCGAGCAAGTTGCCCTGACCTGATGGACAGGGTCCGAGCGTTTTAAAAGGGGCCTCCTGATTGTCTGAAAAGGTCATGGGTCGTCAAGCCCAAGCCGTACAAGGGCCCCTGGCCTAATTGAGGGGCCTAAGACGTTGAAAGAGGGCCTCCGGCCTGACAGAGGAGGCCCTGGGTCGCTAAGAGGGCTCCTGCGCCGATGTAGATGACCCTTAGCCGCGGCAGGACCACGGGCTGTCGGAGAGGGTCCAGAGCCGGTATGAGGGGCCCCTGGGCCGATGGGGTCTTTTTACGTGATGAGGGGCCCAGGCTTTTGAATAGGGGACTCCGGACAAACAGAGTGCTCTCACCCTTGAAAGAGAGTCCCTGAGCCGACGAATGGGGGCCCCGGGCCGGACGTGCAGGGCCGCTGGGCGGCTTTGGGTCATGCTGATGGAGAGGGTCTCAGAGCTGACAGCGGGCCTCAGGCCGATAAAGAGGCCCCCGAGATACGGAGACGATCCGGGCCAGAGCGGAGGGTACCCGATGCTATGTGAAGGGCCTCTAAGCCCATGGAGGGAACCAGGCTGTTAAAAAAGTGGCGTTTCCAATGAGTGAAGGGGCACCCGCTCTCCTGGCGAGTCCGATGCCCCCCCAGGTGACCGCCCTGGGGAGCAGAGATATAACCGAGACAAAATGTTAACCATCTAGCGGCTTGTGTGGAAAGGGCCCTTGAGACCTGAAGACGTCCACCCGGAGGTCTAGCAAGAGCCGTGAAGACAAGAGAGGACCCGCCCGTGAGCTGGAACGTCCGTGCCAGCTGGAAAGAGCGTCTCAGCTGGAATGGACCCCTAACAGCTGAGGAATAAACAGGGCACCTGATGGTCAGATAAGGTTTAAATCAGGGATGCAGAGCCGGGAAAATTTTGGACGGCTCCGGCTCCGGCTCCGGGGAAGTATCCCGGCTCCGACTCCGACTCCGGCTCCGAGTAAAATGTACCGGCGGCTCCGGCTCCGGCTCCGGCGGCTCCGGCTCCGGCTCCGGCTCCGGCTCCGGCTCCGTACATCCCAAACGTGATCGATCCATTAAGTAAGAGCTAGGGGGATTTAAAAAAAGTTAGCCGCGACCACTCAGGGGCGCAACTTCAGACAATTATAAGCAACTTTCCCATATAAACCCTGTATCTATCTTTAAATAAACACCCGCCCCCGCCCAAATCACTTTTCGGTGTTCAGCGCCGCGCGGCTCATACCGGCACCGCGCGTCAATACGGGCGGCCGGCGGGCCGGCCGCCGGCTGAAAATCGCCGCTACGGCGACACGGCGCGGCGCTCCGGTGCCAGCGGTCGAGCTGTCACACAGATACTGATGGGATACATGGCGATAGCTGGTAACTTATAGGTTCGTAAGACGAGCTGAAAGCGAGTGACGCATCTCCCATGCCGACCCGAGATGCAGACAGTAATCCAACTCCGGCCGAGGGCACCGTGCAGGACGTGTTCACATTCAAGGGCGTGGCCAGGTACGAGCAGGAAGCAGAGGGACGAGCAGTTCCGATTCAAGTCGCTGGACGCTATCGCAGAGCTACTAGTGGAGCGGGGAGAAATCCCGTCGACGAGCAGCAGCACAGAGCCGACCCCAGCGAAAGATGGCGACTACATCCTGTGGAGTGATCCTGTGGAGCTGAGGCAGATGAAGAGGAGGAGGCTGTTCATGGACAGCGATGAGGTGCAGCAGGTCCAGGACCCGATTCCCCCTGAATATCGGCACATCAGAGAGTCGGAGCGGGTGGTGAAGGAGAAATTCTACCGCACAGTCGCTAACCTGTCAGGCCACGGTCTGTCGATCGACGAAGCTTCCAAGGCTGTGGGCGAGGTCGGCAACGGAATGTTTGATAGGAAGTGGAAGCTGGGTGGTAGCGAGGAAGACCGATTTGACAAGGATACGCTACCTGCCAAGCCAAACATCAGGGAGGCGCTCAATTTGCTCGAGACTGAATCGCTGTCTCTGACTGCAGATGAGGTCAGTGAAAAGTCAGGCGAAGGAAGAATGATTACACATACCATAGACTCCACCGGGCGCTACATAACCAGTAGCAGTTGATGCGCCCGTAAGCCCAATCAATCAATAAATCACCCAAGAAAAGGGTGGGCCAGTTTTCTGTCCAGGGGATTCATGAGCTGCTCTTCCCCCTGTCACTGATCAACATCAGTGGGGAGACCACCGAGGATATTGCCCTGCAGGTGGATTTCGGGTTCGATATTCTGGCTGCCGTGAAGGGGAAACCGGTGGAGGAAATATACAAGCACGTCGACACCCATATCACCGACTCCACGCAGCACAACAAGGGCTTCAACATGGTGTTGCAGGAGATGTACAGACTGGACGGCCCGGCGGGGCAGCTGTTCTGCGGGACTCACACCACTCTGGGGTTTAGCACAGCACTGAACAAGATGGCCAGGATGGTGGAGACGGCGATGAAGATGGAGAACGTATTGGCAGGTTTCATGGTCGGCATGGAAGTAGACAGTAAGAACTCGAGTGTAGCAGGCCAAGCGCTGGGCATGTGCCCCCGAGTACTCGCACAAGATGTGGAACTACTACAGGCTCTTCAACGACTACCTGAAGAAGTATCACGTTCCAGCGGTCTTGTACAAGGACCAGCGATTCGGCTGCCTGAGTCGTGCGGCCTCTGCCCTGCTCTTCCGCTACGAGCACCTCACTGACTTCCTACTCAAGAATCCCCAGATTTGTAACCGCTTCGCCTGCCTCGTCAGGGAGCTACTCAGTCTGCCATACCCGAAGGTAGTCCTCGTCGCCTTCAGCAGGTTTGGCATCCACCTAATCGAGCCGTTCTACGCCAAGACCATCACCAAGGGGGCCACACACTCCGAACTGAAGATGTTCTACCAGAGTCTCCATGGAAGCCTGACCCAGACCATCACCAGCGACTTCTTCGAGTTCACCCAGCTTGCGTTCCAGGGCGTCTCCGATGAGCTGTTCGCCCGGGTCAAGGAGACCTACGGACCGTCCGTCCTCAGCTCTGTCAGCCAGGTGGCGGCTGAGCACACTGAGGAGCTGGTCAGGCTCACCAACTTCAGCACCGTGCTCTCCCGTCAGAGGCGCGACTACGGCCTGGACGAAGAGGCCTACCCAACCCAGTACCCCGTGCAGGAGCAAGCCAGCAACATCGACGACACACCTGTCCACAACATGGGCATGGGGCACCTCTGTGGCACGGTTGACTTCCGTCTGAAGAAGCTGGGGACGCTGGCAGCAGTTGGCCGGTCCATCATCCTGGACAAGACTAGGAGCCTGAGAGAGGGAAATCCCTCCTCCATCAGGTTCTACAAGGACGCCGTGAAGGCCAAGAGAGAAGTTGAACTGAAGTGGAGCGAGGGAGTAAAAAAAGCAGTTTGCGGAGGGAGCAGATGAGAGGCAGGTGGTGGCGCAGAAGAGAGAGAGGAAGCGGCTGAACATTGTTTAATTTACACCTCTTCCGGAGTCGGAGCCGCCCTGCTTTTGACGGCTCCGGCTCCGACTCCGGCTCCGAGTAAAATGTCCCGGCGGCTCCGGCTCCGGCTCCGGGTAAAATGTTCCGGCTCCGGCCTCCGGCTCCAGCTCCGGCTCCGGCTCCGCATCCCTGGTTTAAATGCTCTTTGGGTTTGAAAGGGCACTAAGGGATGGACAGGACCCCTAAGAGCTGAAGAGGACTAGTGAGGGCCCACCTCAGGTTTGAAATTCCCCTGGGATGAGACCTAGACAGGACTATTGAGAATTTCTATGGGTCCCTAAACAGGGTTAAAATAATGGCTTTTCGTTAGGTGTGAGATGTCGAAACGAGTACAGCAGGATGTCGAAATTTGCCATGGAATTAGTGTCATTTAAAATGCTTTTGATGTCTTCAGACTCAAATTTGAGCCAATGGTGTAAATACTTATGATGGTACCTTTATCATTTGTTTTGAGATTCATAATTTAAGAAGAGCTATAGTCGTGATAGGGATAATAATAACTATGCTATAAACTGGTATTGCATGCCGTATCACATTATAGGTAAATCCTTTACCTGAAATTGCATTGCGAAATGTTCGTGTATAACCATTCCTAATCGAGAGCATGCACATGCTACTTATAAATGAGATACTATCAGAAAGGAGACATGAAGACCTCATAAGCATGTACCAAGGAGCAGGATGTCGATACTTCTTGGAGAAGGATGTCGATTGAGTGTTCAGAAAGTGGTATATTCCACCCTATTTCACGAATAATTTATAACTGTCCCTAAAAGCAGGAGGGGGCCCTGAGGGATGAAGAGGATCTCGTGAGAGTCAGAGAGGACCGGACTGGGATTCTTTTGAGCTTGAGAGCCGCCCCTAATCAATGAACAAGGTCCCCTGAGAGGTAAAAAATCCATATTGGCTGGCGAATGAGGTGAGGAATACCAAGGGCCAGACTCAGAGCTAAAAGGGTCTTGAAACCACAAGACCTGCCGATAACTAGGAAGGCCCCTTAGCAGCTTGAGAGGGTCCTTGAGGGCTAACAGAGCCCCTGAGAACTAAGGAGAGTCCCTAAGACTAACGATGGTTGTAGGCAGTACTGAGGGTCAATGTCAGAGGACTGGACTGGGATGTTCCTGAGCTTTGGGATGGGCACCTGAGGGTCTGGGCCCTCTGAGAGCTAAGAGAGTCCTTGATAACTGGTGATGGGTGCGAGGAATACTGAGGGCCATCCGCAGAGGTAGGATATCTGAGAGCCATAAATGCTGCCGAGGACTGGAAAGGTCAGCCACCGCCATACCAGCGGCGGCGGCCGCCCCTGTAGCCATGGCCGCCCCAAAGGCCACGGCCGTCCTGGCGGTGACGACCGCCCAAGCGGCCCAGTGGTCTGACCACAGCTGCTCCAGCAGGTAGGGTCGCTCTAGCGATGGCGAAACAGACAGCCCAGCGATAGCTGTGATGACGGCCGCTCCAGTGGTGCCAGTTGCTTCGCCTTGGACACGGGTGACACGGGTGAAGTAAAAAAATTGCAGGATACTGTGTGTTGGGAATAGCTGATCAGGCATGTAACTTGTCCTTCTCCTGTCCCAAAATCTTACACTTATTTTTATCCACTAATATTCACGCCTCATTTTGAGAAAGTATGACGACGTTGAAAAGATGCAACATTATGGGCCCCACCAGATGCGCAGCCAAGGAGGGGCACGGGAACCCGCCACTTTAGCAACCAAAAATACATGAGAAGAAAACAAATTTCGAGATTTTCACAACGCAAAACCCTAAATTTTCGACGTGCATCGCACGCCGACAGCTTTCTCTGTTTCATTACATTGGGGGAGGGGGAGTCGGGCCCCCTTAGGAGAATCCTGGCTGCGGCACTGGGCTCCACCCATATCATGAACATCCTCCCCATTAAACTATGTCTGAACGTAGCGGTTAACAGAAAGAAGCAATTGTGTTCATGAAGATGAACACTTGCATTTTTACTCGAGCTAGTCAAATGCATGCCTTCATTAGAGATGTGTTAACGTCCTTTTCTCTTCCGTAATAGGTTTTCTTTTCTTGGTTGTTGTCCGCAGCTAAATTGTTTGTTTTGCTTTCTGGTATTTACCGGCTGTTGGACCTTGAGTGCATGTCTCGCCTTAGCCACGCCGGCGCGTAGTACCGTATTTTCGTACTTATTTGACTATCTTTGCCTAATATATATATATATATATATATTTATTTTTATTTTTTTTTGCCGCGACGACTCCCAGGACCATTCCCTGGTCAAAGGCAGGTGACACTTCCCTGGGGGTACCCATTGGCCAAGAAGAGGTCGCGCATTTTCTGCAGACTCCGCCTCCACATGGGTTCGTCTGATACAATGTGGGTCGCTCTCCTTATTTGTGTATTGAATGTCAGGACTTTAGTGGTTATTGGGTGTGCTGAGTCGTAGTGGATGATGACAGGCGCCGTCATAGGCTTTATGTATAACTCAGTGGTGTATGACCATCCGCACCGTCTGTGAACGCACGACGTTTTTGAACACACTTCGCAGCCGTCGCGGACACACGCGTGTGCCCAAAACACAAATAAGGAGAGCCACCCACATTTCCCCAGACGAAGCCGCGCGAAGGTGGGGTCTGCAGAAAATTCGTCTTTTGCGTTGTTGCATTATATCCTAGCGTGCGTAGATCGTAAATTGGTAAGGAGGCTTCCAAGAATCCCCCTTCAGTCTCCTATCCCTGCCGGCCAGACCCAGGTAGATTTGCCGGCCGGCTCGGCGACGATTCAAAAACGTTGTGTGGAAGAACAAAACAAATATGGTGTTGTCAATGTTATCAATGTGGATGTCTGGATGTATGGCTGGTAATAGTGGCCGGCAATTTCTGACCTTCATCTCATGTGCTCTCTACCATAATTTCAGTGCCAAAAACAACAAGCGCGTCGCGACGAAGCAGGCTGCTGGTATGCGGCAAAGTATATGCCATCGCCCGTGTAAGTAGCCATCCTGGGAAAGGCTGACACGATCTCCATCATATTCCTAAACCCTTGATCTAGCTTACAATTTAAGCCGTGAGAAAAGTGTTCGGAAGTCCACAACTCTCTACTTCGATAGATTACATCGCACGACCAGGAGCCCATCCAGAAGCCTGATTTAGGACTGGTTGTGAGGGGGAGGGGCGATACAAATTATCCGATTTCGTAAAGCTTATCAGATGTGAACAGCTAACATTCGTCCAGTCTCCTTAAGACAATGTTATCTCACAAAATGTTCCTAAATTTGGAAAAATTCAATTTTAGTGCATTTCTGCCAAAATCAGCCTCTTGCGGGGGATGGGGGATGGCCACTGCCCCCCCCCCCCTTAAATCCGCCAGTGCATACGATACCAGTTATAAAAGCATCAGGTCACACTCACCGTATGTCACCGTATGCTCAGTATGGTACCCGTACATACGCTTGCACACAAAGCTGCACCCACGCATCAAATACAGATGTACCGGTCTCCGTACACCATCACCATTGATTCGTGGTCACGTGGTCATATCTGTTCTACTGTTTAACTAAAACGTCGCATCTCGACCGTCATTTTCGATGTGAATGGCTGCCGTTTGGTTTAAGCTAGCCAATGCTCTGCCGATTTTGTGAAGCGTTTATGGCATGCTGTAGGAGTTATCGTCGACGATTTGCGGCGCGATAATATGCTGCAGTACTTGCCGTACCGAGACCTCGAGAGGTACGCCCGCAAGCAGTCTTCAAATGTAAATTAACCTACGCGCAATGTGTGTGGATTTCATGGCCGCCGACCAGACAGATTTGTATGTTGGGATGGACAGCGTCCTGAAATTGATTGTGTCGAGTTGAGTGGGAGGAGGGTAATGAAAAAGTAACTGATGTTTATAGAAGGTGCAAATGTATATGGGTGATGTCTATTGATGGGTTATTTGTATGACCTTTGTTGATTCCTTGATGGTGGTGATGTCAGTAGTGTATCCGCTTCCTTTCCCAGTCGGCAGTGCTGCTGCCAGGAGGCGTAAACGCTTTTAAATACACAAATCTCACTCATAGCTTATAGCAAAAAAGCATAAATGACACTTACGATGTGAAAAAAAGAAAAAGCTGTGGCAAATACAATTGCCAATAATTGTGGGTTTCCACTCAAATTTCAGGATTTCAAGGCACTGGGGAGAGATATCCTTCGAATTGGCGTCAGGTTTGGCGATTGTATGACCTGACCACTTAACTGAGCATGTGAACAGTGCAGGACGTGGCTTGCAATGTCAGGGTGTGGTTGATTTTTGGCGAATGTTTCACTAGCCAACTGAGTGCCAGAGTCTTACTGACGTGTCGCAGCTAAGTGAGTGTTTCACGTGTGTGCCACCGCTGACTAAGTATGGAACGTGTGGTCCATAGCTGAGGTGTGGAACTTGCCGCCGTGTGTGGCCGCTGACTGTGTCAGGTGTGCCGCAGCGCCGCGGCAGTACACGTCGCCGGACTCGTCGTGTCGGGAGCGGATGCCGACACATCCGCAGCTGTCGCTCAGGCCGCGGCCGCCGCCGCCCGTCACCGACGTCAACAACAACACCACCACCAGCACCACCATCAGCACCAGCGGCGCCAGCGGCGAGCGGCCCTGGTGGCGGCGTGCGCTCGGCTCCAAAATCGTGCCACTGCTGTCGCCGGCCGCCGCCGACACGGAGCGTAGCGTGACGTCGACGGTGACGTCGGGCGCGGCGGAGCGGTCGGGTCACACCGAGCCGCCGCCGCCACATCGGTCGCCGTCGCCCTCGCGGCGCCGCCAGCCCGAGTCGCAGCCGCGGCGGGCGGCGGGCGCGGCGCCGACGGCGGACACGTGGAGCCCGCACGACGCGGCGGCCGTGGCGGCGCCGGCCGTGGCGGCGTCGGCGCGGCGCACCTCGTCGCTGGAGGACGTGCTGTCGGCGGTGCGCCGCTGCGAGAGTTTCGCCGCGTCGGCCGCCGGGCACGTGTCGCGCGCGGCGGCGGCCGCCCGGTACCGGCCGTACCCGGCGTGCTGCCGGCCGGCCGGCGGCGGCGCGCATCAGCCGGACACCGGCGAGCCGGCGGACACGGCGTCCGCCAGCGGCGTCACGCGCTGGATGGCCCAGCAGGAGCGCTACTACTCGGCTCAGCAGAACTTCAGGTGGGTCTGCGGGAGCACGCTACTACTCGGCTCAGCAGAACTTCAGGTGGGTCTGTGGGAGCACGGTACTACTCGGCTCAGCAGAACTTCAGGTGGGTCTGCGGGAGCACGCTACTACTCGGCTCAGCAGAACTTCAGGTGGGTCTGCGGGAGCACGCTACTACTCGGCTCAGCAGAACTTCAGGTGGGTCTGCGGGAGCACGGTACTACTCGGCTCAGCAGAGCTTCAGGTGGGTCTGTGGGAGCACGCTACTACTCGGCTCAGCAGAGCTTCAGGTGGGTCTGTGGGAGCACGGTACTACTCCGGCTCAGCAGAACTGCAGGTGGGCCTGCGCGGGCACGGTACTATTCTGCTCAGCAGAACTTCAGGTGGGTCTGTGGGAGCACGGTACTACTCGGCTCAGCAGAGCTTCAGGTGGGTCTGCACGGGCACGGTACTCCGGTCGCAGAGCTGCGGGCTACGGGCACGGTACTATTCTGCTGAGCAGAACTTCAGGTGGGTCTGCGGGAGCACGGTACTACTCGGCTCAGCAGAGCTTCAGGTGGGTCTGCACGGGCACGGTACTACTCCGGTCAGCAGAGCTGCAGGTGGGCCGGCACGGGCACGGTACTATTCTGCTGAGCAGAGCTTCAGGTGGGTCTGTGGGAGCACGGTACTACTCGGCTCAGCAGAGCTTCAGGTGGGCCTGTAAGAGCAGTGCCACCGACCGCACCCGGGTGAGTCTCTGTGCCGTCCGATATTTGACCTTGCCTCGGGGCAGATGAATGACCCATCAGTTTACCTGACGCTTAGTTACGAGCAGGGATGAATTACGACCTAGTCTACTTTCGTGTATATACGAACAAGCCATGAGCGACTCGATCTCGACTCGATCCTAGCTTTGAGTCGACCTCCACTCGATCCTAGCTTTTCCAAACTCGAATGTCACGTTTTTGAAACTTCACTTATTCCTATGTTACAAAGCTTGAAATCCATGAAAGGCTCACCGTGAACTAGCTCCGCTGCTGACAGTTTGATGGTAAACTCTACTTCCCTCAACATTTTCCCTGGAGAAGTCGCATGCGCTGTTCAAAGACAACGTTCAGTTGTGTGCTTGCCACGCTCGGTCACCTCGCGCCGGTGTGGGTGGTGCCGCGCGCCGCTCCACGTCACATGCAGCGGCCGTAGTCACATCGCTGCCATCACCTGCCGACGACGGTGTGAAGTACAGCTCCTATTGGCGCATCATACTGCTGTAGGTCCGGCACTGAGGTGTTCAAGAGTTGTGTTGTCGTTGATTAGCATTACCCGATTTACTTCGAACTTATGATATGTACTCGAATTTTTGCACATGCGTACATCACTCCGTGATAGCAAATCACACTTTTGCTAAGGTACATGAAATACATTCGCTAGAAGTCCCACAGGTTCTTAGCTCCCAACAATTAAGGTCATGCTAGACCTCGTCGTATCTCCTCGTCGCCTTGGTGCCGATCACTGGTGGCATGACTATTAACAAGGCCGTGTTAAAAGTGATTTGAAAATGTTACTGGTTTACTTGACAGAATACCAGATGGAACGTCAGTGTGTTTCCGAAGGCGCAAACTTCTTGCTCCTTGCTTCTTGAATGTTGTTGAATTCATTTTCGATTTGTTCGCTTTCTGTTCACCTGCATTTCGTAATGCTAACATGGCTAGTTATCAATGTGTTTACAAAATACCAGACTGTCCGCTCGTTTTCTTTAAACTTATGAACCCCCCCCCCCTTCCTCTCCATCCTGTGTGTTGCGTTGAAGGGCGCAAAATGCAGACTGCCAGGGATGATTTCAAAAGGCTTCTCAATTCTGAAATACCTCGAGCATGGGACAGGTGTGCAGTCAGAAATTATTTTCGGGGAGGGGCAAAGTATGGACGCGTGCCTGCCAGCCAATATAAAAACCTGCCAGTTTTTGGCGTTACGTATAAAATGTCCTTCCCGATGCTGCGTCGTACTTATTTATCCTGATGACTGCTCTTACAACTCCCTGTGCCGCCTTCAACACACATGTTACCGCTGAACAGTGGCGTGCCTAGTGTACGCATCAGGAGAGGGGGGGAGGGCGGATTTGAAAGGGCCTAAGTCACACCATTTAAGTCACCAGATTTCGTCAGCTATTTGTTTTTGAAGAGGCCCTTTTTATTTATTTTGTTTGACATGATTAGTGCCAAATATGTTTTCTGTGGATGGGACCCAACGTGCAAGCATCGTTTCTAAGTCATTTAATTTCAACTTCCCCTCCATCCAAAGGTTCCATTTTTAATAAATGTAATGAAACAATTTCATTTCTCTCCCATCACGGGGCTGTCCAGGGCCTTTTCGTGGGGCCTCGATAGACTGTTCAAGTATAATATATTTGATGAAATGCATGTGTTGGTGCCGGTCGGCTGAGCGCGTTCCTTTGGTTCCTCACGCATATTTTGGGATGCCGACAGATTTCTTTGGGGGGCCAAGCGCGGCTTTTTGTGGTCCAGATGTGAGTTTTCTTTCATGATCTCTTCTAAAAAAATTCGCAGCTCGGGTCAATTTTTCGGCTTCCGATGTGATTTTTCTGAGCCCCAGCGGCAATTTTTGGGCCCAGGGATGCGTTTTCGGGGCATCGACGGGATTTGTCGAGGTGCGGCTCCTCGAGCTGATCTGACCGTATCTGACGCAGCCAGTGGTGTACGAAGGGCGGCGAAGGGAACAAGTGCCCCCCTCCCCTGAGTGGTGGTGGACCACAAAAAAATTCCACCGGGCCCACAAAAGTGGTGTTGGTACCCCATAGATGTCCATCGGGGCTCAAGTAATCGCGTCGGCGGTCCAAATAAATGCAGCAGGCCCCGAAAACTCGCGCCGTCCCAGAAAATCACGCCGGGGCCCGAAAAAATGCGCCGGTGCCCCCACAAATCGTTCTGAGGCCCTAAAATTGACATCGGGATCCCCAAATTCGTGTCGGTGCCCCAGCTAAGTACAGCAGACTCCGAGATCTCGTGCCGTGACTAAATAAAAATTGTGGCGGGGCCTAAAAAAATCGAACCGGGGCCCCAAAAACTCCCGTCGGGCCCCCAAAAAAATGTGAAGGCCCCAAATAAACACAGCGTGACCCCAAGAACCGCATCGGGAATAGAAGAAAATTGAGCCCGGGCCCCTAAAATAAGCAGTAGTTCTGAAAAGTAAATGTTCGGGCCATGGAAAAAAAAATCACGACCAAAAAGTTATGCGCAAGGCCTACAAAAAAACGCGTAGGACCCCGAAAAAAATGTACCATGGCTCGAAAAGTCGCGGTGAAGTACACAAATATGTTGCGGGGACTCGGAAAATCACACCCGGGTCGGGGCTTTGAAAGATTCAGAAGAGGCCCCGAAAATTCGCTTCGAGCCCAGAAAGCTCGCGTCCTACGAGTACAACGGGAGGCCGAAAACGCACCGGGGTCCTCCACAGCGCACCTAGCCTCGCAAAAGCGGTAGGGCATTAAAATATGTGCTGCGGCCCTAAATACACAACGGGAGCCCTCAAAAACACACCGGAGGACCTCAAACCGCACCGGGGATGCAGACAGCATAGTGGTCTCAAACACGAGCTGGGGCTGCACTAGGCGACATGGTCCCCAAAAAGAGTCTAATGGCACGCCTGGCACCAAGGAATCACATCGGGTTGTTCGAAAGCACGCCGGTCCCACAAAAACACCGGAGGTCCACACAAATTCAACAAAGCCCTAAAAAGCATTAGGGTCTCAAAAATGTGCCGGATTCCTCCATTCCTCCCTGGCCTCGCTCCAAACCCCTCCATTCCTCCCCAGACTACTCAGTTCTAACCCAGACTCCTCCCCAGACCCCCTGGTTCCTTCCCATACTCTTCCGTTCCTCCCCAGTTTCTTTCGCTCCTGTCGATCCCTCTGTTCCTTCTCAGAATCATACATTCGTCGCCGGAGTTCTCCGTTCCTCCCAGACGCCTCAGTTTCATCCCCACCCCTCGGTTCCTCCCCAGACTCCTCATTTCCACCCCACTCCTCGGTTCCTCCCCAGGCACGTCAGTGTTGCTCAAAGTTATTCCATTCCTCCATTCTTGAACCCTGGTGACATCACAATCTTCCAGACTTCCCTGTCCCTACCCTCCCCACTCTTCCATTTCCCTTTACATTCCTCCGTTCATCCACATGCTCGCCAGTTTCATACCAGATCCCTCCTTGCTGCATTATTGAATCCTGTGGACGTCATCAAAATATTATCCTTTGACATATGTATTTCGGTGACAACAATATATTGCATGTGTCGTTTTTATGTATTTTATTTTAGCTGGGCTGCGTTGCCCTAAAAACCCTAAGCATTTGCAACAGTGCATTTTGATTGGTAGTAAACGTAATAGCCTTCTTGGGATTGGTCTGGTTGACAGACCCCGAAAGGCAAACTCGTAGATTATCTTTTCCCCTATGGCTAGACCGCGGAAATGGGTGGTTGTGGGTACTGGGGATACTTGGCCTCTCCCGTTGATTTCAAATGTAAGGCTCGGGTAGCTTCGTATCCCCTTCCCTCCTTCAAAGCGTTCTCAATCAGTCATCATACTATGGTAAAATTGCACTCCATGGGCGAGTGCCGCTCACAATAGAAATCGCTGGATCCATCCTTGTTCTGTTGGTGTCAGGCTAACACTTCACACTTCTCGGTGCAAGGACGAAACGTCGAAAGAGCAAAAAGTCGAATTTCTGTTCAGATCAGTGCAGATGTAACGTATGCTTCGGGCTCGCCATGAACAAAGCTTTCTAACGATGTTCTGCATTTTATCCTAGCTTACACAGATCGGAATTTAGTTGGGTGGGGTAATGGGTGGGGCTTTCAAGAGCCGCCCGGTTCTGCGAGAACCTTCAGCCTAGTAACCGACACACTACCAATTCGTGTCGATCGCTCTAGAATTCCTCCGTCCGGTGCTGGTTTGCAGTAGCAGACCGCGATGATGAGTCCAGGTGTAGTTTTCAACCCAATCATGGACGTCTCGGTTAACAACACTTCCAGATCCAGTCTTCGAGTGAGCCGTGCAATTGCGCCCGGACAGCTTAGGCGACGCCTCCGCTCGGACTGCGACCTGTAGCTCGGAGTCTACTTGTCTCCGTGCCCAGCCACGCCTCTGTCATGGCGACGGCGTCAGACATCTCCAGCTCCGTTGGACGGGAGCGAAGCGTGTGCAGCTTGTCCCAGAGACTACGGACGTTCTGCGAGACAATGTCGGGTCGGCTTGCTCGGCTGCTGGCCCCCGGCTGGCCGCGCCGTCCGTGCGCCATCCACCGGCCTCGGGTTCAGCTCAATGTCACCGGGCCGTATTACGCGAGATATCTGAAACGTGGCCGTAGTACCGGCGTAATACGGCACCCCTCCGCTGTTACAGTGCCGCCCACTGTAATGTTACGGCACCCCTCCGCTGTTACAGTGCAGCCCACTGTGATGTTGGTGACGACGGCAACCATCGGCCGCCGATGCCGACAGGTGACAGTTGACAGTTGCCGACAGGTGACAGTTGCTGACAGGTGACAGTTACCGACAGGTGATAGTTGCCGACAGGTGACAGTTGCCGACAAGGTGACAGTTACCGACAGGTGATAGTTGCTGACAGGTGACATTTGCCGACAGGTGATAGTTGATGACGGGTGACAGTTGCCGACAGGTGATAGTTGCCGAAAGGTGACAGTTGCCGACGGGTGACAGTTGCCGACGGGTGACAGTTGCCGACAGGTGACAGTTGCCGACGGGTGACAGTTGCCGACAGTTGACAGTTTGCCGACAGATGACAGTTGCCGACGGGTGACAGTTGCCGACAGGTGACAGTTGCCGACGGGTGACATGTGCCGACAGGGTGGCAGTTACCGACAGGTGATAGTTGCCGACAGGTGACAGTTGCCAACGGGTGACAGTTGCCGACAGTTGACAGTTGCCGACAGGTGACAGTTGCTAACAGGTGACGGTTGCCGACAGGTGACAGTTTCCGACAGTACATCACCTGCACAACGAATAGCCCACACATCCGGCGGCCAGTGAGGCATCGTGCCAAGAACGGTACCCCCCCCCCACCCCACCCCCCCACACACATCCTCTCCATTGAAAGTATGCGGCTCTGGGCTGATCTCAGGGGTCCCATTTTGAAGGTGGGGGAGGGGAAGGTTTCCCCGCTTGTCCCTCGTGGCGGCTCCTATAGAGCTTGCCCACCTCTTGGTACTCGGGGTGATAACCCTTCGATCACAGGTCTAGAAAATGCTCAGCGTGCTACCTCCTATTTGGTGTAGGGTAAAGTTGCTACGCCTACATCACTTAGCTCTCTACTCTTCCCCCACCCTATGCTTAGCTCATATTTTTACTTTTCCGTGCACAGGGTCAGGTCAATCAAAGTGATAATCTTCATTGTAGGCATGACATCTGGGAAACGGTTGAGGGAGTTCAATTTTCAAGATGTGTTGCTTCATGCTCCATGGGGCCAGTGAACTTCTATAAAGTGGTGGGCAAGACCTAAAGTGGCGTGCCATGCATGATCATTCTGTTCATAGGTATATGCATGACACGTGCTGACTGCTCTGCTAGGTTCTTATGGATGCTTTGATAATGCCGCATTGGCCCATATTTATAGCTCAATTCTACAGCTTGCTACACCACAGCGCACTTGTGCTCTTGATACCATGCTGATTTTCCGTCTTGCTTTTGCATGGCCTTTACGGGAGGCATCTCGAGACGAAGCGTACAATTTTGGTACGAAAAGTCTTCAGGTGAACTGTTTGAGTTTTAGTTTCTTGGTGGTATTAATCTAGTACAAAACTACACAGAAACATTGTTTAGCTTCTTTGCCTACTCGGACAGCAACTTTATCTCGTTCCCAACTTCAAAAGTTCAAGTTAGATAGTAGGTAATTGCAACAAACGAAGCACGAACGTGGTATGCTATATCTATCGATCATAAATCATGTTTTTATCTTAATAATTTCTGTATCATATTGCTGTGATACGTCAGGTCTGTCTACCTGCTTTTCCAGAAACCGCTCTCCGGGAAACTAGAGCTTTAACATCTAATATGACGTCAATTCCAGGGTAAAATTTGGAAATGACTGTATCTAATGATGACTGCGCATCCTGAAGTTCAGTGGACTAAGCACTACGGTCATGCTTAATTTCTAAATTAAGCATGACCGTTTAATTAAGACCTAATTTAATCAATTATTAAATTAATACTTAATTTCCCTGCTTTGCTTAGGATACGTGTGATGCGTACTTACGAAAAATATACTGTGGTCACTGAAGCCGAAGCATCATTATTACAAATATCTCCACCAGAGGGATGGAGCGAAGGGGAGGCGGAGAGGAAGCCGACCTGGTGTACGAGAGCAAGATCCGGACTACAAAATTATGGTTTATGTCTTTGGTCCCACTGTACCTTGTTAGTAACACCGGCATTCCTACTTAACTAAGCTATGACTATCTGCCTATAGCGTACCTCTATAGGAGGCCACACCAAGGATGTGCCACGTTTCATAGCCGAAATTTTGGGTTCACTTGCTACACGACAGAGTAGGCAAGACACCGAATTTGTAGATCTCTGTCCACGATGGTAGTCTGCCGCTTTGCTGCCATCACTCCAAAAGCGTGTGTGCCTTGGCGCAAGCAACACAACCCTGGCTTGCAAACCAAGCAGATGCACGAGGAAGCAGGTTTTCAGCAAGTTAAATAAAATAGTAAGTAGCTACTGAAATATAGGTACGTTACCATACACTTTAAATGAAAGTGTATCTAGTTAAATGCAAGCCTTTTTCACAATGAATAGTCATCATATTTTCACAAAATTAATATTGTGGGTTATTGCGCGGAAATTAAAAAGGTTGTCTAACACGCAAAACATTACTGTTTTCTCTATTCCAGACGCATAATCTGTCAAATGTATGACTGGCAGTTGATGATTCTCGCAGGTGGGCTTCACGGCCGTTTCGCTGTTGGTGTGTGCGAAATGCCGGATATTCTGGCCATGTATGGACTGAAACTGCATGCCGTCAGTCGTTGACCGTCGACCTACCAAGTAGTGGGTCAGGCCTTAATAGTGGAAACATTGCAGGCATCGACACAATTTCGAGGGCGCCCGTCCCCTCGCTGTGCCACTGGCGGCGGGTGTATGCGGTAATACAGCTGATTTGTGTTTGGGCATCTGGCTGCCACCCGAGCTGCTCACTGGGTGCTGGCAGGTCACCCTACTGCAGATGGGCGTCACGCGGCGCCGTCTGGAACCAGATCTCGTACGGCCTGACATCTAGCGGTGACTTCAGCAACCAACAGAACCATGGGCCGGTGGCGCTGTCGCAGGAGAGTGCGGCGTCAGCCAGTGGGCCGGCACCGTCAGACGCAGCAGGTACTGTGCTACATCAGTGGCAGATCTAGTGGGCTCATTGGACTGAAAATGTGTTAGCCCAAATGACAACTTCCAAAACCCGTTAGTTTTGGCCGTATGTAATTGTACCGTACGTGTGAGGTCTGTGAACGTTGATGACTAGGATTGTGTGTTTAAACACACACCATTCGGCGAAAGGAGCCTGCTTTTCTTGAGAGTGACGCACGCTATCAGCACCTGGTGTATGTACCAGTGTGTGACAGTTGGACCGCTGTGAAGAGGTACAGCGGGTGTGACAGTTGGACCGCTGTGAAGAGGTACAGCGGGTGTGACAGTTGGACCGCTGTCAGCAGGTAGTGCAGTGGGTGTGACAGCACCGGTAGTCGGTGTGTGACAGTTGGACCGTTGTCAGCAGGTGGTGCAGCGGGTGTGACAGTTGGACCGTTGTCAGCAGGTGATGCAGCGGGTGTGACAGCACCGGTAGTCGGTGTGTGACAGTTGGACCGCTGTTAGCAGGTGGTGCAGTGGGTGTGACAGCACCGGTAGTCGGTGTGTGACAGTTGGACCGTTGTCAGCAGGTGGTGCAGCGGGTGTGACAGTTGGACCGTTGTCAGCAGGTGGTGCAGCGGGTGTGACAGTTGGACCGTTGTCAGCAGGTGGTGCAGCGGGTGTGACTGTTGGACCGTTGTCAGCAGGTGGTGCAGCGGGTGTGACTGTTGGACCGTTGTCAGCAGGTGGTGCAGCGGGTGTGACAGTTGGACTGTTGTCAGCAGGTGGTGCAGCGGATGTGACAGCGTCGGCGACTAGAGCCGGTGACCCCGGCGACCAGCAGCGTGACGTTGACCTGGGACAACCATCAGCTGCCCCAAACTCTGACCTGCCATCGTCCACTACCGACACGGTCTGTACCCGGCCCATTGCTCTCCCCCTGAGGCTTCTGCTGACCGTAGACACGGCTGAAGATGCAGAACTGACCACCTCGCATGGCTAAAAATATAGATATATACGTCATTGGAGAGCCCGTAGCATTTACTATCATACAATTGTAGATTGACACGTATAGTTCGCCTTCAGATAAGTCAACAAGGTCGATTGAACCGAACGTGTTATCATGCACGTTTTCTTTCACTGCTAGGCGTTATAAAATTTGTGAACATTCCCAGCCCCAGGAAATTCAGCTCACCGTAGATGCCGAGAAGAGCCACAGCCGTCCACACAGTCACAACCTGACGATGCCTCCCTCCGACAGAATCGCTGCCTGACGGTACCCTCCCGCCCTCCCTCCCTCCCACAGAGTCACAACCTGTACAACTGGCTGTCGGCGCAGATAGACGTGAAGCAGCGCGCTGGAGACGATGGTGCGGCGCGGCGCGCGTCCGCCCGCCAGCTGTCGATGCCGCTGCAGCTGCTGTACGTGCCCAGCATCGTGCAGACGGCGCCGTTTTCGCACCTGTTGCGCCACCTGGCGGCGGAGCCGACCGCCGCCAGGTGGCCGCCGTCGTCCCCTGCCGCAGAGGCACGCGACCTGACCGCCGCCTCGGCCGACGCCGAGAACAGCGTGATGTCACTGGGAGATGCCGGCCCGTGCGACCTGACCGTCGCCTCAGCCGACGGCGAGCACGGTGTGACGTCACTGGGAGCTGCCGGCCCGTGCGACCTGACCGCCACCTCAGCCGACGGCGAGCACGGTGTGACGTCACTGGGAGCTGCCGGCCCGTGCGACCTGACCGCTACCTTGGCCGCCGGCGAGCACAGTGTGACGTCACTGGGAGATGCCGGCCCGTGCGACCTGACCACAGCTGCGCTCAGAAGATCGTATCAGCTACCGGTCGAGGCCATGGAGCAGCACAATCTGGGAGCCACGGTCACTACCGAGCAGTACACTCTGGCGGCTTCCGCCGCGGGTGGTTCGTACAGTATGGCTGCGTCCGCCGGTAGCGCGTCCTATCGCATGTCATCGGGCAGCAGCTCATCGTATAACATGCCATCGGGCAGTGGCGCGTTGTATGATCTGTCATCGGGCAGTGGCGCGTCGTACGATCTGTTATCGGGCAGTAGCGCGTCGTACGATCTGTCATCGGGCAGTGGCGCCTCGTATCGCATGCCATCGGGCAGCAGCTTATCGCATTACGTGCCATCTGGCAGTAGCGCGTCGTATGACCTGCCATTGGGCAGTAGCTCGTCGTATCACACGCCATCTGGCAGTAGCGGGTCATATGACCTGTCATCGGGCAGTTACGGGTCGTATCAGACGGTCGCTTCCGTCAGCAGCGGGGGGTCGTACAATTTGGCAGCGTCCGTCGGTGCTGAAGCGTACGGCCTGGCAAGTTCCATCAGCGACGGATCGTACGGTCTGGCGGCTGCCGTCGTTGACGGCCCGTATGACGCGACGCCGGCTGGCGGTGACGCGCGCGCCCGGCCGGCGGTCGGCCAGCCGTACGACCCGGCCGCGCCGGCTGTCGGCGCTCCGTTCGGAGCGTGCCGCTCGGGCGTGCGCGACTTCACCGTGTCGACGCTGGACGGGCCGCGCCGCCTGCTGGGCGCACCGAGGTCGTCCGTGAGCGGGCGTGTCGAGGCGGCGGGGGCTGGTGCCGCCGCGGTTGACGGCGAGCCGCCGCCGCCCGCCCTGCTGCCGTCCTTCTGCTCGCTGTGCACGTCTCTGTCGGCGGGCGCCGACTCGCCGCGGTCGGCGGCCGCGCCGGGGCCGCGCACGCCTGACGGGGGCCACGGCGGGCCGGTCTGGGCCGACCTGCCGGCGGACGGCGCGCCCTACCGCAGCCGCGACGCCGCCGCCTACGACTTCGACGCCATGGTGGCGGAAGAGACGAGCTGGTGGATGGCGGCGGGGTCGCTCTGGTCGCCGGGCGGAGGCCGCCTCTCCTCCACACTATCTCCGGGCGGAGGCCACTCCACCTCCACATTGTCACCCAGTAGTGATCTTCTGGACGCTGAGTCCCTGGCAGTGCGGCGGCGGTTGAGCTGCTGGCCGGACCGTCAGCCGGCCGGCGAGACAAGCTCGGCACCCCCGCTGTTCGGCCATACCGGCCCGGAGCGGATGGCCAGTGGTCTCGAGTACCCCTACTGTCCGCAGGGCTGGCCGGCAGACCCGGCCGTCGGGAGGACGGTCGTCGACCGCAACAGGCAGCCGTGGCAGGAGGCGGCCGTTTGCGGGCCGTACTCCAACGAGCGCGTGCTGCCGGCGACCACTTACGAACCGTACTCCGGCCAGGAGGTGTTGCCGGCGGCCACGTACGGCTCGTACTCTGGCCAGGAGGTGCTGCCGGCAGCCATGTACGGCTCGTACTCGGGTCAGGAGATACTGCCGGCAGCCACGTACAGCCCGTACTCCGGCCAGGAGGTGCTGCCGGCGGCCACGTACAGCCCGTACTCCGGCCAGGAGGTGCTGCCGGCAGCCACGTACGGCCCGTACTCCGGTCAGCACATGCTGCCGGCGGCCGCGTGTGGCTCAGTTCCATCGCAGTGGGGTACGGCGGCTCCACTGGGAAGTGCAGCGGTCCCTTTGGGTGGAACAGCGAGCCCAATGGAAAATACGGCGGCGGCGCCGGGCGCCTCTGGAATGCTGGAGTCGTCGGGGGAGTTTCTGGACGCCACAGGTGCCCACGTGCAGGGCACGGACGAGAGAAGACGATGGGAAGCCGCGGCGCCCTTGGCAAAGTCCACGGATGCCATCACGGGGTGCGGCGCAGAGGCGACGCATGCTATCACGAGACTGAGTGCAGGATCCGGGGACGCCATCGTGAACTCCAGCAAGCATTCTGGGGATGCTATCATGAGCCACAATACGGAGTCCCCAGATATCCCGGATCCCAGTACAGAGCCGGTGGACCCAGAGCCCATCACGGGGCCCGGCTCAGAGTCCACGGATGCCATCACCGGTGCCAGTACAGAGTCGACAGGTGTCCGGGCCGAAGCACCGGCGGGAGGTTGCGCTGCTGCGGGGTGGATTGCTGACGCGGAGCGGGTAGCCGCACACTGCAGCGCTTCCAAGGCCTCTGTGGGCGGCCGCCATGGTGTTGACGCTTCTGACCTCACGACCGACGCTGGTGACCTCAGAGCCGACACTGGCGACCTCAGGACTAGCACCAGTTACATCAAGTCTGAGGTTGGTGGCTTCAGCCCTAACACTGGTGACCCCAGAGCTG
Source organism: Ashinkailepas kermadecensis (assembly GCA_034440615.1). Lineage (NCBI taxonomy): Eukaryota > Metazoa > Arthropoda > Thecostraca > Neolepadidae > Ashinkailepas > Ashinkailepas kermadecensis. Next base: position 304,271 of record JAOTOM010004985.1, read on the forward strand.
ATGTTGATGACTTCGGTGCTCACACTGGCGACCTCAGGACTAGCACCAGTTACATCAAGTCTGAGGATGGTGGCTTCAGCCCTAACACTGGTGACCCCAGAGCTGATGCTGATGACTTCGGTGCTCACACTGGCGACTTCGGGACTAGCACCAGTTACATCAAGTCTGAGGATGGTGGCTTCAGCCCTAACACTGGTGACCCCAGAACTGATAGTGGTGACCTCGGGGCTCACACTGACGACTTCGTGACTAGCACCAGTTACATCAAGTCTGAGGATGGTCGCTTCAGCCCTAACACTGGTGACCTTGGGTGCGACATTGGTGACCCCAGAACTGATGCTGGTGACCCAAGAACTGACGCTGGTGACCACAGAACTGATGCTGGTGACCTCAGGGCTGGCGCTGGTGACCCGAGGTCTGACGCTTTTGACCGGACATCTGACACTGGTGACGTGAGAGCTGACACTGGCGACCTGAGGTCTGACGCTGGTGACGTGAGAGCTGACGCTGGTGACCTGAGAACTGACGCTGGTGACGTGAGAGCTGACGCTGGTGACCTGAGAGCTGACGCTGGTGACCGGAGATCTAACACTGGTGACCTGAGAGCTGACGCTGATGACCTCAGGGCAGACACTAGAGACCTGAGATCTGACACTGGTAACCTGAGATCTGACACTGGTAACATCAGGGCTGACACTGGCGACCTGAGGTCTGACGCTGGTGACCTGAGAGCTGACGCTGGTGACCTGAGAGCTGACACTGGTGACCTCGGGGCAGACACTGATCCGCTGAGTGTTGACGCTGATGACCTGGGTGACGTCGGCAGCAGGGAGGGCGTCTGTGCCGGTGCGGATACAGTGACTCCGCTCTTGGTGGGAGACAGTGACGTCACCGTCACACCGTCTGTGCCGGTGCGGATACAGTGACACCGCTCTTGGCGGGAGGCAGTGACGTCACCGTCACACCGTCTGTGCCGGTGCGGATACAGTGACCCCGCTCTTGGCGGGAGGCAGTGGCGGGTCGGCCAGCTGAATCAGACTGGCGGGTGAACAGACGAGATGGCGTCTCGCTCTCTCTCTCTCTCGCTGCGGACCGGACGGGGCCGGGGACGATCGTGTGCAGGACGTGACGGGGGACGTCGCGGTCCTGGTGGCAACAGCTCAGCTCGGAAGGCGTGTTCTGCGAGTGCAGGCCCCGTCGGACGATAACCGCCCCTCCGGACAATGAGGGGAATGGTGGTGGTACAGCGCCGGGTGGGAGATTGCTTCGGACTCCAGACAAGCCGCAGTCGGGGCCGTGCGTTCGGCTCCGAGCTATCATATTTGAAGCTGCGTTAGTTCAGGGATGGACCTGTTCCACCGTGTCGAGTTGTTGAAGCGGCAGTAGGACTGCTGCGTGTGATGGCGGAGTTCAGCCACACAGTGTTGTTGTCACAGACAGGCACAGCGTACGCGAGCCGCGCCGTTACCTCTAGCAATGATGTGCGGTGGATATCCGTGTGAAGGTCGATGCGTGCTCACCTGCGCCCGCTTACGCTAGTCTTGTTTGTACTGTTCTTTTTCGGTCAGTGAAGTGTTTTGCACTGTATGAGTATAGTCAAGCCAGGACTTCATTATGTGTGGTGTTGCGATTGGTGTTCCACCCGATGGTCGGCAGCTGAAGCTCAGACCGCTCATCGTTCGAGGTTGGTCACGCTAATCCCAGTCAGGCTAGACTTGCTTGTTGTGATGTCGGGTCGTTTCCATGGTGGAAGTTGGCAAACCTGAGCGACAGGGATAGTGCCTTATCAAAGTCGTAAACCCGTGGGAGAAGCGGGCAGACCTAACGTCTGCCTGTGGGGGAGGCGGGGAGGTGTAACGTTAGCCCGTGGGGGAGGCGGGGAGGTGTAACGTTAGCCCGTGGGGGAGGCGGGGAGGGAACGGGGTCTGTCGCTAGTCCGTGGGAGGGTGCGGCGAGTTCTGTAGTCGATCCACTGGAGGGTGCGGGGAGTCCTGTCGCCAGTACGCGGAAGGGAGCGGGAGTGTATTGCTAGTCCGTGGGAGGGAACGGGGGTCCTGTTGCTTGTCCGTGGGATGGAGCGGTGAGTCGTGTGGGGAGGAGTTCTCCGATCACTTGTTATTGTTTGTGAAGAACGGCCTCTGAAGGTTGTCTTGCGTAATATGCATAAGTATTTGTGGTATGCACAGGGAAAATTGTCTTTCTGTTTTTGTTTTTTACAAGGAAACATTTCTGTTGGATTCGTTACTTGTTTTGGTGAAGAAATACAAGTTTGATTTTTTCACGTTGTATTGCCAACTGAGAACGCGTGAAACACGAGTAAAACGAGAGCGCTCATGACAACCTTGTCTTCGCCACATATCCGTGCCATCTCACCAGCTGATGGCGCCTGAGTGTTGGTAACGTCAGCCCCCTCCCCCTCACACCAACCCAGCCTCGCCGTCCGACCACCGACGCCGGCCCACCTCCGACACCGCGCCCCCCTCTTCACCGACCTCGAACACCGGTCCACCACGCACATCCCGAATCTTGACGTGACTCACGCGTATCTCGCCCATCCCACCGACCGCACTGTCCCCGCCGGCCCCACTGACCTCGCCATCACTGAGGTCCGGCTGTCGCGGCCGAAAACTGGCCGCTGACGCCGACACGTGAGCGGTGGACGTGCGGAGCGACACCGCCTCCGGGACACGGGAGGTGCCGCAGGCTGGGCGGGCCGTGGACGTGGGATCTCCGGGCACCTCGCCCGTCGGTGGTATCCGCGCAACGAGACCCGCCCCTGGGCTACAGTCGGCGGGGTCTACACTCGACTGTGCAGGTCCGGCCGCCAGACGGGCCTCCGGCGGCCAGCTGGCTAATCTGTCTGCCGGCATCAGCTGGCCACGTGAGGAAACTGTCAGCTGGCTGTGTGAAGGGTGGGCCGCTGTCAGCTGGCTGCGTGAAGAGTATGCAGCCGCCAGCTGGCCGTGTGAAGGGTGGGCCGCTGCCAGCTGGCCGTGTGAAGAGTAGGCAGCCGCCAGCTGGCCGTGTGAAGAGTGGGCAGCCGCCAGCTGGCCGTGTGAAGAGTCGGCAGCCGCCAGCTGGCCGTGTGAAGAGTAGGCAGCCGCCAGCTGGCCGTGTGAAGAGTGGGCAGCCGCCAGCTGGCTGTGTGAAGAGTAGGCAGCCGCCAGCTGGCCGTGTGAAGAGTCGGCAGCCGCCAGCTGGCCGTGTGAAGAGTAGGCAGCCGCCAGCTGGCCGTGTGAAGAGTGGGCAGCCGCCAGCTGGCCGTGTGAAGAGTAGGCCGCCGTCAGCTGGCTGTGTGAAGGGTAGGCCGCCATCAGCTGACCGTGTGAAGAGTAGGCCGCTGTCAGCTGGCTGTGTGAAGGTCCCAGTGAAGTGCCGGAATGTCCCAGGCCGACCAGCACCTCGCCTTCGCTGAGCGACGTATCTGCCTCACACTGCCGGTAAGGTGTCAAAAGGAAGAACGGTGGAGATGACAGACAGGTGTCAGACATATGTCAGACTATCGAGTATTGTCAGAAACACGGTGCAAACTACAGACAGGCGATAGGATAGAGTCGTTAACATGAGAATGAAGACCGACGATGTCTATTCTACAAAAGACGACTGCAAATGGATGACGGAGACTTTATTTACGGAAATGTCTTTTTCTTCACATAATTGAAGCGGAGATGTCTCTTGGTGGTACCACAAAGGATTGAAGGGATTGACGTGTTTTTACGCTCACTATCCGAGGTCGGTTGTGATGTCACCCGCCAAGTAGCTTCCCCGCCTCCTGAGAACGCAGCACGGTGGCGCGCCGACCACCTGCACCCCCGAGTGTTTGATACTCTGTTTTGGTCAGCTGATGGTCGGTGGGCGAGTTATCGCGTCAGCTCTGAAGGCATGCCTCGCGAAGCTTTACTGAAATCGCTCTTTGCCTGTTTTAGTGCAATGATATGTCCAGATGGTGCAACGCACGGTGGTGCAATGTTTTTAGATGTTACCAAAGCACGCCGTCCCACTGATGGCTTGGTGCTCGAACAAGGCCGTCGACTTCGACTGCCATTGGATCTTTTCCACACAAAAGCCAAGACAACTTTAGAGCTGAATTGGAATTCAGAAACTATTTTCACACGAGGCAAAAAAGAAAGGTCTCAAGCTTACACAAGCCATTGAATATCAAGCTCTGTGGCCTGCGCGGTTTTTTCTGACCTGACCTATAACCATTCAGGTTGCAAACATCATTCACCAAGCGAAACGAGATTGTGCGTGCTGACCGTCTAGTGTCCAACCTGCGGCTCTACCTCACACATTCGGTGAATGGCCCACACAGGTCGTCGATACCCTGACGACTGATGCTCCGAGAAACGTTAACCCATCACCGGTGCAATGCACGGCTGTACCGTACTGCACACGCGCTCTCCGGTCTCCTGCGTGCCCGGCTGTTGGACACTAGATTTTCCCAGCTGTTGGACACTAGCCGTGCCCAGCTGTTGGACACTAGCCGTGCCCAGCTGTTGGACACTAGCCGTGCCCAGCTGTTGGACACTAGCCGTGCCCAGCTGTTGTAATGCCCAGCTGTTGGACACTAGCCGTGCCCAGCTGTTGGACACTAGCCGTGCCCAGCTGTTGGACACTAGCCGTGCCCAGCTGTTGGACACTAGCCGTGCCCAGCTGATGGACACTAGCCGTGCCCAGCTGTTGGACACTAGCCGTGCCCAGCTGTTGGACACTAGCCGTGCCCAGCTGTTGGACACTAGCCGTGCCCAGCTGTTGGACACTAGCCGTGCCCAGCTGATGGACACTAGCCGTGCCCAGCTGATGGACACTAGCCGTGCCCAGCTGTTGGACACTAGCCGTGCCCAGCTGTTGGACACTAGCCGTACCCAGCTGTTGGACACTAGCCGTGCCCAGCTGTTGGACACTAGCCGTGCCCAGCTGTTGGACACTAGCCGTGCCCAGCTGTTGGACACTAGCCGTGCCACTTTGACACTAGCCGTGCCCAGCTGATGGACACTAGCCGTGCCCAGCTGATGGACACTAGCCGTGCCCAGCTGTTGGACACTAGCCGTGCCCAGCTGTTGGACACTAGCCGTGCCCAGCTGTTGGACACTAGCCGTGCCCAGCTGTTGGACACTAGCCGTGCCCAGCTGTTGGACACTAGCCGTGTGACGCGCCGTCGCCCGAGCGCCGTCTCACCACGTGTGCACGTCTGACGGTGAGCGGGGCGGTGTCCACAGCCAGGTGCGTGAAGCCGCCGCCGGCCAGGTCCGTCGGCTGCCAGGCGATCCCCACCTCGCCCTCCGAAATTTCTCCCCGACCAGGAAAAATCGGCACCACAGTCAGACCAGGCGATCCCTACCTCGCCCTCCGAACATTCCTGCCGACCGAGCACACACATCGGCACCACAGTCAGGCCAGGCGATCCCCACCTCGCCCTCCGAACATTCCTGCCGACCGAGCATACACATCGGCATTACAATCATAAAAAGTTTCAGCCGTTTGAGTTGTAACTGGTCGCAGAAGAGCGGTTCAGTGGTAATTTTGCTGCGCCTGACCAAACTATAACACAAAATATAGTGTACACACAAGTACATACAAGTAGTACACAAAATACATTCCCTCCAAACTCCTGTAAGTTTGGTTACCTGACTCTGCTCCGCACAGTGCTTCCTCAGCTCGGACCCCGCGTCGGGTCTTTCACACATTCGTCACGTCGGCCGTCAGCCGCCTGCTATCTGTTTCTATTCTTCCAATATCCAGTTGAATCATGCGGCAAATGGCGGCTACCAGATGGTTAGAAACAACGTACATATCAGCATCCGGTAGGATCTTTTTCTTAAGCTCATTTTCGGCTTACTTCAGGGGGCGGATTTTCGTCCACAAGCTTCCGATTGTGGAAGGCGACTCAGCTGCTGCACTGAGAAGCTGCCGATTCGAAGGTGCGGGCAGATGCGGCGACAGGACCTTCGAATTGTCGAAGCTGACGACGGCCAGCAGTTGCGGCGATGGCTGCGATTCTGGTGTAGCTGCCCGTTCTAATCGCCCATCTTCTTCGCTTTCCTGATCGCCCGTTGTGATTGCCTCTCTTATTCGTGTCGTTCTGATCACCTCTCTTCTCCGTGTCGGTCTGATCGCCTCTCTTCTTCGTGTCGTTCCCCCGTCCGCAGCCGTCCCGCTCCCACCGGTCGGCAGTGTTGTCGTTCTGATCACCTCTCTTCTCCGTGTCGGTCTGATCGCCTCTCTTCTTCGTGTCGTTCCCCGTCCGCAGCCGTCCCGCTCCCACCGGTCGGCAGTGTTGTCGTTCTGATTACCTCTCTTCTCCGTGTCGGTCTGATCGCCTCTCTTCTTCGTGTCGTTCCCCGTCCGCAGCCGTCCCGCTCCCACCGGTCGGCAGTGTTGTCGTTCTGATCACCTCTCTTCTCCGTGTCGGTCTGATCGCCTCTCTTCTTCGTGTCGTTCCCCCGTCCGCAGCCGTCCCGCTCCCACCGGTCGGCAGTGTTGTCGTTCTGATCACCTCTCTTCTCCGTGTCGGTCTGATCGCCTCTCTTCTTCGTGTCGTTCCCCGTCCGCAGCCGTCCCGCTCCCACCGGTCGGCAGTGTTGTCGTTCTGATCACCTCTCTTCTCCGTGTCGGTCTGATCGCCTCTCTTCTTCGTGTCGTTCCCCCGTCCGCAGCCGTCCCGCTCCCACCGGTCGGCAGTGTTGTCGTTCTGATCACCTCTCTTCTCCGTGTCGGTCTGATCGCCTCTCTTCTTCGTGTCGTTCCCCCGTCCGCAGCCGTCCCGCTCCCACCGGTCGGCAGTGTTGTCGTTCTGATCACCTCTCTTCTCCGTGTCGGTCTGATCGCCTCTCTTCTTCGTGTCGTTCCCCGTCCGCAGCCGTCCCGCTCCCACCGGTCGGCAGTGTTGTCGTTCTGATCACCTCTCTTCTCCGTGTCGGTCTGATCGCCTCTCTTCTTCGTGTCGTTTCCCCGTCCGCAGCCGTCCCGCTCCCACCGGTCGGCAGTGTTGTCGTTCTGATCACCTCTCTTCTCCGTGTCGGTCTGATCGCCTCTCTTCTTCGTGTCGTTCCCCCGTCCGCAGCCGTCCCGCTCCCACCGGTCGGCAGTGTTGTCGTTCTGATCACCTCTCTTCTCCGTGTCGGTCTGATCGCCTCTCTTCTTCGTGTCGTTCCCCCGTCCGCAGCCGTCCCGCTCCCACCGGTCGGCAGTGTTGTCGTTCTGATCACCTCTCTTCTCCGTGTCGGTCTGATCGCCTCTCTTCTTCGTGTCGTTCCCCCGTCCGCAGCCGTCCCGCTCCCACCGGTCGGCAGTGTTGTCGTTCTGATCACCTCTCTTCTCCGTGTCGGTCTGATCGCCTCTCTTCTTCGTGTCGTTCCCCCGTCCGCAGCCGTCCCGCTCCCACCGGTCGGCAGTGTTGTCGCTCAGCGGTCTCACCGATCTCAGCCGTCTGGGGCCTCTTGGTCCTTTAGAGTCAAACTCTACAGGCGGTACTTTGTTTGAATGCGGACACCGACAGCGCCTTGTGCTTTTGCACTTGTAGCGTGCTGCATCTAACAGTGACACAAAATGGCGTTTTCACTGCCGAGCTTGGTTTTTTGCTGGTCTTCTGGTACATCCACGGTTGGATTTTCGCTGTGGAATTCTGGATGAAGAGGCAATTTTTGGCAGTTGTCGAATGCGGAGGGCATGCTTTTCTTCGAACCTGTCCCTTAAGTTCGGTTTGCGTTTTACCTTCCATCTTCGGCCCCATATCAAAGAGCAATTAATTGTCTACAGCGCCATTCAACCTCCAAATGGAAAAGCTAGGATAATGTTCTGGTTGGCAAAAATATAATAGCAGCCGATGTTTCCGACCGTGGGTACATCTGGTAAGACTTTGTAGACCATAGTCCCAAAATCCACCGCTGAAATTCCTTATTGAAGCCACAGTTTCGCCACCTCAGTAGTGAGTAAAAAGACCGATGCAGAAGGATGACGCACTTTACTTTTGCTTTTACATGAATGTGGCTGCCCAGACGTCGAGTGACTTGTGACGTCCTGGTCAGTTGGCAGTCAGCCGGCCAGCAGGGACATGGCTGACCTGAGAAGAAATGTCCAGCTTCGCTACCCAACGCTACCATCTGCAGCTGCGCGTTAAATCACAGACCCCGCGCAACACAGCTCACCACTCACGCCTGTCAGTTTCTCGCAAAACACGACTCAACTTGAACTGGTCGCGCGAGGCTGAGTGTAAATCGCTCCTCCGTCCGACTCCCTACCTCGCTCTCCGCTGTATTTGCATACGATGGGGCATAGGGTGTAGAGTATAGGGTGGTCTGCATCCCCCCCCCTCCAATGTTGGCTTTGCCCCTCGCATAATTTCATATTTTAACATGGGACTCTTTGGAGTGTGCCCCCAGCCCGATCAATTTCGGCCCGTCCATTGTCCGCTCCTCCCTCAATAATTATCAGAGATCAACGTCCCTGGTGAGATTACACAGACAGGTCTCTCCCATACGTGCGCGCTCAAATTTCACCGAATCATTGTGTTCTATAAAGTGTGTTGAGCCCCACATTGCATCACCTGTAACTTCACTGCCATCGCGGCCTCCCCTCCTTTTTCGTTGCGGTGGAGCACTTCATTAAGATCATGTGCCATGACCAATGTCAATCACAGCTCGCCTCAAGACGCCAATAACGGTCACGGGAAACCGCGACCTGACATGTCCGGAGACGAATTGTGTGCGATGCATACCTCACCGTAGCCAGACATCTTGTGAGAGGACGAGCTGCTCAGTGCAGCCGGCCCCGGCGCAGCGGCGACATCCTGCGGCGTCAACAGCGAACTGAACTTGCTGCTCGCGTCGCTAGATGACGATGAGGGCGCACCGGTGGCGCTGTCGCTCATCTGATCGGCAGGCGGCGTGGTTTGGCAGCCAGTCGCCTGACTGTGACGGGGCGTGGTCTGACAGCCGGCCGGTCGGCTGGGACGGCGCGTGGCCTGCGCGTCCTCGGCTGCAGCCGACGGCCCGGCGTCTGCAGCAGTGTTAGATCAGTGAGCCGGCGGGCTGACCTCGGCGGCGGCCCGGCCAAGGTCAGCCCGCCGGCGGCCCGGCGTCTGCAGCAGTGTTAGATCAGTGAGCCGGCGGGCTGACCTGGGCGGCCGAATGACAAGAAATCGTTAGCCTTGACGGCCCTGACATCAACTCGAGACACCTTCACACACAGCATCCAATACCGCACCGCTGCTGGTCTCAGCACAGCTGGTTCAGCACCCTCAGCTACCACACTGTTGGGATCCCACTGAGGCTTACCGCCTAAAACTCGAGGGTACGATACCGTCGTATATAGAGGTCGTGTCTCTAACCTACACACTTCCCTATTGGTAGATTGTTTGGGCTTAAGGGCGCGCATACTACAGGGTCATTTAGCGCCCATTCCAAACTGGCTAAAGCGCCCGTCCTATACACCGGCAGCATCGTGTGCCGTACAGCCCCGACTACCTGGCTGGCCTACGGCCGAATCACAGTCACAGCAGGTCAACTCTGGCCTGGTACTCGTGTATGTTCTCTTTAATGCCGTATCGTCTCGAAGATGCCACATCGAACCGACGCGGTTGGACTCCAACGAAAACCCATGTGTCACATACATCACCGTTCATTATAAGCATTACCAGGTAACAGAAACCAGTCTGTATTCATATATCGTTAGAATGGTCAGCAAGGCTTTGTCAAGAAGTTTTTCATTCCAAGGACCCAATTCGAGGGATTGGGATCATTCCAGGGACCCCGGCCACATCCTCACCTGACTGTGTCCGGCTGGTCTGGGCGGCTACATCCACCGAGCTGGTCCTCTCCACAGCCGGGCAGACTCGTATCACCTCAGAGGTGGGCCAGAGGGCGGGGTTCGGCTGGCCGCGACTCGGCGATCCACCGGCTCCCGCATCGAAGCAGGGTGGGGGAAAGGCGGAGCGAGACGATGGCGAGGCGGAGGGAGACGGTAGCGAGGCAGAACGAGACGGTGGCGAGGTGGAGCGAGACGGCGGCGAGGCGGAGCGGGGCGGCGACGAGGAGTGAGATGGACAGGGAGGTGAGAGAGTGGGACGAAGCGACAACGGGGAGGGACGACGCGGCAAAACAGCGTGGTGGGGTGGTGCGGTGGCAGAGGGGCCGGGCGGCGGCGACGTGGAATCAGGCGGTGGCGAGACGGATGGTCGGGGCAGCAGCGGCAGCAGCGGCGGCAGCGGCGGCGGCGGCGACGGTCCAGATCCGGCGGGCCGGCGCAGAGAAGCACCGGTCGACAGTGGCACACAGTCCGGATCGGCCGCACCACGGGTCTGCGTCACCACACGAAACACTCAGTCAACACAGTTATAAATTATTCGTGAAATAGGGTGGAACATACCACTTTCTGAGCACTGAAAAGACATCCTTTCCAAGGACGTATCGACATCGTGCTTGTTGATGTGTGATTATGAAGTATCCATGACTCGTTCCTAAGATTATTTTGCGTATTATCACATAGCAAGCATCTCAAACAGGAGAGACTGTTCACCAAACAATTCCCAGCGTTCAGACAGCCAAAACTAATCTGGACACGCAATTCAATCTGCTGTAGCATCCGGCTCGGTATCTACTAACACTAACATCTACCTACTACCCTATCTTACTATCTACTAACATCTACCCTGACAAGACCTGATATTTTTGCATTCAGACCCCTCCCCTCCTGCCCAGTATTGTGATATTGCACCAATTTCATCAGTCGTCGCAAAATGTGGCAACATTTCCGTATGCACTACTTATTTCTACCATAATCTTCCAGATTTAGCACCACGCGTCTGTGGCCGCCATTTATCCCTATGGTGCTATAGTTCTCATCCCCTCCGCTACGCATGGAGGCGCTAGTAATAGCGTGACAACACGTAGGCCTACCACCGTTACTTAACGGACCCCGCGGAGACCTACACCAACCGCCGACAGGGACCCTGCGGAGGCTCGCAATCCATCAACAGGCACCCGCGGAAGCGCAACACCAATTGTCAACAGGGGCTCCAAAGAGACGGAGACATGGCACTCACCCGCGGAAGCGCAACACCAATTGTCAACAGGGGCTCCAAAGAGACGGAGACATGGCACTCACCCACGCTGCGGACTCCGACATCTTGTGTGAAGCCATTTGTTCGTCAGCGTCGTCATCATAGCCGGCATCCTTCCGACCGCCCACAACTCCGCTCTGGCACTTCTCATGGTTCTGGTCCGCACCCAAACGAGGATGGCCGCTCTCATCCTCGCCGCGGTCGCAGCCCTCATTTTGACCTTCGGACCGGCTCCGGTCCTCATCCTCACGTGGCGGCTGACTTTCCTCACGAACACCTCGCCCGGACTGATCCCGGTGCTCGTGACGGCCCGGCCCGGTCTGCGGCTCCTCGTGGCGCTCGCCGTCCGACTCCCAGCCGTCCGACACCTGGGCGTCCGTGTCGAGTGACGAGTTCGCGCTGCTGCCGCCGAGCGGCGCCACCCTCTGCGCAGGAACCGCGGGACTGTCGGCGGCAGGACCGGCGGCCGCCGCGCCACTGCCATCCTGTGGCGAGGCGCTGCACGGGGCGGCGCCGCTGCTGCCGCCTGGCGACGACGAGCTGAAGCTGACGACGGTCAGCTGGCGCGCGGAGACTGCGCGCCGTACCTGGGCGGCCAGGGCGGCTGTGGCGGCGGCAGGCGACGACCCGACCTTCGGCTGTCGGCAGGGTCGAGAGCAGTCACTGGCCGTCACTGGCCGTCACTGACAGTCACTGACCGTCACTAGCCAGCGACTGGCTCATCATCTTCCATCACTGGTCTGCCTCTGGCTAGCCGCCACACCAATGACCGGACAGCCGCTGTACATGCACGACAGAGTGATGTGCACAAACTACACACGCTTCATGAGTGCAAAATATCGCGCAACCAGTTACATTTATCAGACATAAAAGAAATAGCCGTGCAGATGCTGGGGTACTCATCAGGCTGTCGGTTGACCATGGGCGTTCTCTCCCTAGCTGCCTTTGTTCACCTTGAACCAGCCGACTAATCGCGTTCGTTTGGCGATCGATGCGCGGACACAAACGTAGCGGAAAATGGCGCCAGCCAATAGACCATTGCTGCCCGTCGGGAGACGTGGCCGCACCTGCACTGCAGGGTGGTCAGCGCTCGCCACATCTGAGCCGGTCGAGCCCGTGGAGTCGTCCTGGCGAGCCATGGAAGCCGCCACCACCTCCTGGATACTGAGGCACACACCGCAGCGCGGCGTCAGTCGGCGGGCCTGGGACGCACCGCACACACCACACACCCGCACAGCACAGAGTCATCGTCCTGAGAGGCGCCATGTCAGCATGTAGAAAAAACACAATAGTCAACCAATGATCAGAGACCAACCCACGTTTTCTTTATTAAGAGCATTCGGAGTGTTATGTTCTTCAAGTGTGCTAGATGGAATGCTGGTACATTAGGCAAACTACGTCTACTATTTATCAGAGCAATGAGAGTGATGGGCAGCAATAGAGCACCATTACTTTCACGAGCCACCATTACTCAGACGCAGTGCCATGCCAGCGCACGACGCGTTATGCTCTGAAGTATGCACTCTTTAGAAGCTACATATTTCTCAAACATGTACATGTTGTGAAATTCACCCAGACCGACGCTAAACAAACATAACGCGACATGCAAACACTGAATGATGCGGCTGCAGGAGGCACATGCACCGACTAAAACGTCAACAGCTTCATCGCATTAAGGTCGTGGAGACGAATTTCTGTATTTCTGGATACTGGTTAGCTTTCAAATTAAGATCTAGAAACAATTTAGGTGGTGGTATCTTGATGTGTCATCCTGAAATAGCTCCACCGATGCGCTTGACGTCTCCAATGCTGTCGAGTGTAACAGAACCTCTGCTTGACAATCACAACTTGCCAACGAGAATCGTCCCCGGCCAGCCAAAAAAAAACGCCACAATGCCAGACCCAAGGTCTATGGAGTCGCCACACCACGGGACAACACTCGCACAAGTCACGCGTGCAACACAAAAGCACAGCAAACGATCGCTCTGAAACCCAAGTTCATGTCCTGGGCACATGCACGTGCTCAACTAAAGCCCGATCACACTCCGCAGGCCGGGGACTGACTCACATCACCAAACACGAGAGGCCATTGTGACGAAAACTGCCGCAACTCGTGCCACGCTGGTGACACACTGTCCACGGACACGCAGCACGTGCGAGTGTGCACGTGCAGGGCAACAGTCCGGTCACACCGCGGCGACTCGTGCCACGCTGGTGACACACTGTCCACGGACACGCAGCACGTGCGAGTGTGCACGTGCAGGGCACCAGTCCGGTCACACCGCGGCGACTCGTGCCACGCTGGTGACACACTGTCCACGGACACGCAGCACGTGCAGGGCAACAGTCCGGTCACACCGCGGCGCAACAGTCCAGCGGCAGGGTGCAGCTAACCCAGAGCTCGAGGCGTCCTACAGGTCACACCGTCACAACTGATTTACATGTTGCGGTACTGATCGGGGCCGGCGCCGCTGGACCTGCGTGGCACGGCACGTCTCGATCCGTCACGGCTGTAGGGAGAACACAGGTCGACATGTGACCCATCACACCTGTGGGGAGGTCACAGCTCGACATGTAACTCATTACGCCTGTGGGGAGGTCACAACTCGACATGTGACCCATCACACTTGTGGGGAGATCACAGGTCGACATGTGACCCATCACACCTGTGGGGATGTCGCAGGTGGACTATAATCCATCACACCTGCGGGGATGTCGCAGGTCGACATGTGACCCATCACAACTATTGGGATGTCGCAGGTCGACATGTGACCCATCACACCTGTGGGGATGTCGCAGGTGGACTATGACCCATCACACCTGTGGGTATATCGCAGGTCGACATGTGACCCATCACACCTGTGGGGATGTCGCAGGTGGACTATGACCCCTCACACCTGTGGGGATGTCGCAGGTGGACTATGACCCATCACACCTGTGGGGATGTCGCAGGTGGACTATGACCCATCACACCTGTGGGGATGTCGCAGGTGGACTATGACCCATCACACCTGTGGGGATGTCGCAGGTGGACTATGACCCATCACACCTGTGGGGATGTCGCAGGTGGACTATGACCCCTCACACCTGTGGGGATGTCGCAGGTGGACTATGACCCATCACACCTGTGGGGATGTCGTGAGTGTATTCACACCGGACTATGACCCATCACACCTGTCGGGGGGCCACAGGTCGGACTATGACCCATCACACCTGTGGGGCACATGTCGCAGGTGTTTGACTATGACCCATCACACCTGTGCGGTGTCGACAGGTCGGTGTGAGCTGTCATTGACACCTGACTATGACCCATCACACCTGTCGGCGGGCCACATGTCGGTGTGTCAGGTGTCATTGACACCTGACTATGACCCATCACACCTGTCGGGGGCCACAGGTCGGTGTCAGGTGTCATTTACACCTGACTATGACCCATCACACCTGTCGGGGGCCACATGTCGTGTGTGAGCTGTCATTCACACCGGACTATGACCCATCACACCTGTCGGGGCCATGTCGGTGTCAGGTGTCATTCACCCTGACTATGACCCATCACACCTGTCGGCGGGCCACAGGTCGGGTGTGAGCTGTCATTAACCTGACTATGACCCATCACACCTGTGGCGGGCCACAGGTCGGTGTGTGGCTGTCATTACACCTGACTATGACCCATCACACCTGTCGGCGCCACAGGTCGGTGTGATTCACCTGACTTGACCCATCAATGTCGGGCCACAGGTCGGTGTGTGAGCTGTCATTCACACCTGACTATGACCCATCACACCTGTCGGCGGGCCACAGGTCGGTGTGTGAGCTGTCATTCACACCTGACGAGAGTAGTCATCAGTGGCCACAACACAACATAAGCATCAGCGGGTATCCGGCATCAAAACTTCGACAAGTCGTCAGCCAGCTGGTACAACCGGCTGACAACAAACGACGCACGCCGAATTCCAGAGAGTACATGCGGACATAACTATGCCCATAACTAGGCCCACGCAACACACTGCAATCAAAGTTCGGGACCAACGACGAAACAAAATGGTGATTTTCTTTTTTCATTCTGTTTGTCTACTACATTTTTTTATTCAGAAAATGTTGCATATCACAACAATTCACTTTTAATATATGGTATTATTGTTACCCCACTTTCCACTAAAATATATAGTGTGTGCCGACCGCTGCGTCTCCCCTACCTTACAATGTGGATATGCAACTAGATGTGGTGTACACAGCTGAAACATGAGTTAATGAACGTATCTTTGGAATTATCTTGCATAAACTTGAATTGACTGACTGCAATATGCATACTAATTTAGGAAGTGAAAGATAAGAGGTGGAATGCTTCTGTATGTATGACAAGCTATGAAATGTCATGTGATAGAGGATAGTCTGTGTAGTGAAAGTGTAGAATCTTCATGGTTAAATCTTATGCTGGGGAATGGAACAAATTAAAGATTGGGGCAGGCTATATGCCACCAGAACACGATGCAGAAGCGGACAGGTTGTCAGCAAGAGATAGTCAAGTCAGGTTCCATGGCAAGACACGATCGTTGTGAGACATTAAAACAATGGGGTTGAGGGACCAGTGTCTTAAAATTAATTGTATGTAGTTGAGGTGGAAGGTGGTGATTTCAAAAAGGTCAGCTGATGTCACAAATATATTAAAACGTATATGGATAATGCCTATTCAGTGCTTTTTGCTGACCTCTGTTCATTGCTTGATGATGGTGATGATGTTAGTGGTGTATCTACTGCCTTTACCAGGCAGCAGTCTGCTGCAAGAAGCTATAAACGCCTATAAAGACCCAAATGCCACTCATAGCATGTAATGCAAATTTGAAGTGGCACTGACTGTCAGAAAGCAAAAAGTGATATTAAAAATTATCATTAAGTATGAGTCTCCACTCACAGTTGAGAATTGCAGGACATTGTGAGGAACATAACTAGAAGTTGAACCAAATCATGAAGTCTTGAGGATGCCTGTCTTGAGGAAAGTGTGTGTTTCAAATGGTAAATGAACATACAAGGACTAAACGAAACATTAGGGCTAGTACATACAAATGAGAACAATGTTATACATAATGCAAGGATAGGTGAGACCTTAAGAAATAGTCATCAAAATTGCATACGTTTTTCCTCTCTGCGGAAGAAAACAGGTGCATTAGAACAGGGCAAGAGCAAAGATGGGCAGAACTACGGCCACTGGATCAAAACTAGATGTTTTGACTTCACTTCTAGGAACTAAATAAGATCATGGCAACAGAATGGCTGACAAAATGTGCTTGATGGTGATCATTTACTAATAACACCAAATAAACGTACATAACCAATAGCTATAGGATGTTCATGCTATCATACCATCAGAAAAGTTGGTATGACATTGCTTACAGGAGCAAATTGATAACATTATTTTGGGCATAGTGTGTGGATTGAGTGCATTTCAAACAACGTTCCGGGCACAGCTATAGGCAGATCTTGTAGCAGAATATCTGGGCACACTTGGGCAGATCTGGCAGCACCGCCGCTGACTCACAGTTTGTACGTGTTGATGTTGAGCCTCTTCTGCAGTGCACGACTGGTGCTGTCCGGACGGCTGCAGAACACCGTCCTGTCCATGGGCACCCAGTGAACGTCGCTCCCGGTGGTGGTGGTCGACTGCGCCGCCACAGGCGGTTGGCTGACAGCCGAGTCCCTCCACACCAGCTGACCGGCGCCTGACGCTGACGCGGCGACCCCGCTACTGCCGGGGGCACGGGCGCCAACAGGGGCCCGGGCACGGGCACCGACGCGGGCACGGGCACCGCCGGAGGCACGGGCACCGCCGGAGGCACGGGTACCACCAGGGGCAACACCGGGGACGCGGGCACCACCAGGGGCAACACCGGGGACACGGGCACCGTCGCGGGCACGGGCACCACCAGGGTCACCACCGGGGGCAAGGGCACCGCTGGGGGCACGGACACGGTCCGTCAAGGTCGGGGTCGGGTGTCGAGGGTAGCTGATGGTGACTGCTGCCGAGGACAGGGGACGAGTCGGCTGCGTGGCTGTCACAGGTGGAGGGTGTTTAGGGAGAAGTGCCCCTGGCCGACGTGACTGTTGTCTGCCGGTCGGCGCCACCGCGCCGCTGCCGCCGCTCTTGAAGCGTACGTCACCGCGCGCACCGTACTGCCGAACAGCGTCACCCCGCGTCACGTTCGTCTGGCGGGCCCCACTGGCCGCTCCAGTCCGTGTGACGTCATCACCGTCTCCACGCGTGGAGTCATTACCGTCCCGTGTGACGTCACCTCCACCACTCCAAGCGCCATCACTATCGTCCCGTATGACGTCACCTCCACCAATCCGAGCGCCGTCGCTACCGTCCCGCGTGGCAGCACCTTTACTGCTCTGAGCGACGCCGTTACCGTCCCGTGTGACGTCATCACCACCGGCCCGCGCGACATCATCGCTGGCCCGCACGGCGCCGCCGCCGGCCATTGTGACGTCAGCACCTGACTGTGTGACGCCACGGCTAGCCCTGGTGACGTCGGGGGCGGCCGGGGAGCGCGGCGTGGCCGCCCCGCTGTCGGCTCCGATGCTGGTGACCGGCCGCGGCGGCGGGCCGGCGGCCGCCGCTGCCGGCTCGGGCGTGGACGCGCCGGACGACTCGTCCAGTCCCTGGTGCACCAGCCACGCGGAGTCCGGTCGACGGTCGCGCGCCGGCCGGAACTGGCCGTACGCCAGAGGCGGCGGCGGCGGGGGCGGCGGCGGCGGGGGCGGGGGGGGGCGGGGGCGGGGACGGCAGCGGCGGCGGCGGCGGGCCGGCCGGCAGGGCGGCGCGGCACGACTCCGACAGCAGCCGCGGCCTGGACAGCGACACGGCCGTCGTCGGCTCGGCGGCCGGCCAACGCACGCGCACCGCCGCCCGGTCTGACACCCGGCCGGCGGCGTCACCGGCCTCCGGCCGCGCCGACACAGCCGGATCCCTACCGGTCACGTCACCGGCCTCCGTACGCGCCGACACAGCCGGAGCCCTGCCGGTCACGTCTCCGGCCTCCGTACGCGCCGACACAGCCGGAGCCCCACTGGACACGTCACCGGCTGCATCGTGCGTCCGAGGGCGCCGACCTGACAGCCGGAGCCCCGACTGGTGCCACGAGTCACCTGGCTGCAGCGGTGTGGGGTCGTGGCGAGCCGGCTACACCGGCCCGCCGTGGGCACGCGCCGCGGACCTCGGCCGGGACCGGAGCCCCGTACAGAGTGCCGCGAGTCCTGCCTGGGTCCAGCGGTGTGCGGGGGTCACGTGGCGCGCCCAGCCGGCTCGACAGCCGGCCCGCCGGTCCCGGGCACGCGCCGCGGCGCTGCCGCTGAGAGGCGGCCCGGGCGGCGGCGGCGCGCACCGCCGGCTGTCGGAGCGGCTCGGCCGCACTGGGCGGCTGCCGCTGTCTCCGTGCGGCCGGCCCGGCACGGCCGACGCCCTGCTTGGTCTGCTGAAGAGCCGCAGGTGGTGGTGGTGGTGGTGGTGGTGGCGGCGGCGGCGGCGGCGGCGGTGGCGGCCGGTCGGGAGACAGCGGTCGCTCGGCGCGCTGGCTGAGCATCCGGTGTGCCGTCGACCACAGCTGCTGCTCCTCGGCGATCAGGGTGCGCACCAGCTCCTGCCCAACACAGAGCACTGGTCACAACCGGCCACCGACCACAGCCGACCACGTCAGAGGCGACACCACGGTGACGGCGACAGTCGGCCGTGATTTTCAAACTGTTGAACAGTGAAGAAAAGTGGTCTTATATTGGCAATCGACTGTCCTCGGTTTCGCCTTTTCAAGGCTGTCGTGCTAAGGAAAAATCCATTACGCTTTGCAATCATGATCCCATAGGCCAGAAGCGATCGTTTGTTCCTCAGTTATATGCTTCATCATTAGTTAAGTCATCAAATGCTCAAAGATCATATGAACTGCTCGTACAATTAGTTATATCACATGATTATCTGCATCATATATTAGTGGCATTATATCATATTAGTTATATGCTATAATTAGCTATATCATATCATTAGTTATATCATATGATTAGTCGGTCAATTTTGTTACATGGCCACGTGAGTTCAGATGAGTTGATGAAAGATGAAGTAGGGCTAGCTGCGAGTGTAGTTGGGGATGTGGTGGATGTCGTAGATCCAACAGCGGTCCTGCGGCGGGAGAATGTCTATGTATCGGAACATTCGATTGCACAGTGACTGACCTGAACTGACGGCTCCGCCTCCCGTATGCAGCGGTCCACCAGCAGGGTGGGGTTGCCCAGCTCCGAGCTGTGGCACATGCAGCAGCCGTCACCGAGTCGAACACCACAGCGCTACCCGCAGGCTTCAGCCAGGTACATACAACATACGTCACTGGGTGGAACAGCACGGCGCTACCCACAGGCTTCACACAGGAAAAAAAAAAAAACAACAACCGGGGGAAAAACAACGCCCCCCCCACCCCCTACAAAAAAAAAAAAAAAAAAAAAAAACCCCAAAAAAAAAAAAACCACCCACAAAACACAAAAAAAAAAAAAAAAAAAAAAAAAAAAAAAAAAAAAAACCCCAAAAAAAAAAAAAAAAAACATACGTCACTGGGTAGCACGGCGCTACCACGTTCAGAAGCTACACATACGTCACTGGGTGGACGCACGGCACTACCCACAGGCTTCAGATAGGTACATACACATACGTCTCTGGGTGGACAGCACGGCACTACCCACAGGCTTCAGACAGGTACTACAACATACGTCACTGGGTGGAACAGCACGGCACTACCCGGCTTCGACAGGTACTACAACATCGTACTGGTGGAACAGCACGGCGCTACCCACGGCTTCAGACGGTACATCAACATACGTCACTGGGTGGACAGCACGGCGCTACCCACAGGCTTCAGACAGGTACATACAACATACGTCTCTGTGGAACAGCACGGCGCTACCCACGGCTTCAGACGGTACATACAACTACGTCACTGGGTGGAACAGCACGGCGCTACCCACAGGCTTCAGACAGGTACATAAATACGTCTGGGTGGACGCGGCGCACCGCTACAGGTACATACAACATCGTCACTGGGTGGAACAGCACGGCACTACCCACAGGCTGCAGACAGGTACATAATATACGTCACTGGTGGAACGCACGGCGCTACCCATGCTTCAGACAGGTACATACAACATACGTCACTGGGTGGAACAGCACGGCACACCCACGGCTTCAGACAGGTACTACAACACGTCTCTGGGTGGAACAGCACGGCACTACCCACAGGCTTCAGACAGGTACATACAACATACGTCACTGGGTGGAGCAGGACGGCACTACCCACAGGCTTCAGACAGGTACATACAACATACGTCACTGGGTGGAACAGCACGGCGCTACCCACAGGCTCAGACAGGTACATACAACATACGTCACTGGGTGGAACAGCAGGCGCTACCGGTTCGCAGGTCCACTCGTCTCTGGGTGGAACAGCACGGCACTCCAAGGATTCAGATAGGTACATACAACATACGTCACTGGGGGGAAAGGAACGCCGGCACCCACAGGCTTCGTAGGTCATAACAACCGCAGAACAGTGACTTCAGTGCACAGGCTGTGCCAGCCGATCTCAGCCTATCATGTGTGTTGTGTCTCAGCCTATCATGTGTGTTGTGTTTCTGTGACAGTTATAAATTATGTGTGAAATAAGGTGGAATATACCACTTTCTGAACACTGAATCGATATCCCTCCCAACAAAGTATCGACATCGTGCTTCGTGATGAGTCTGCATTAAGTCTTCATATATAATTTCTAACAGGATCTTGTTGTATCATGCTTATGCTCATCATTGCGGATTGTGATGCACGAACATATCTGTGCACCATTCCAGGTAAAAGGAATACCTATGGTGTGGTCAGTTACAAAATATCAGTTGATAGGGATAGGTATTTCGTATTGTTATCGCTAAAATAGCTTTCCATAAATTATGGTATCTCAAATAAAAGGGAAAATGTGCACATGTGAGCATGCTGTTGGATAAAAATTGTGTTTGAAGTACTTATAAGTTATGTTAAGTCACATCGTTTTGATCGAACATTTTGATATCCTACTGTACTCGCTTCAACATCTCACACCCAACGGAAAAAAACACATTATTTTAACACTGTTCTGGGAGTACGTGCCCCGAGTCCGTGAATCTTCGTGCCGGGCGAGACGTTTCGGCCACATGGTATACAGCGGGACTACGTGGAATACGATCGAAACACATGTAAGACGGTTGAGGCCTATGCTGAACCGTTTGTTCATGATTCAACCCTTGCCTGGTTAGCTTTATGGAACACAATAATGTGCTATGAAGAATGTGGTAAGCAGGGAACCATTACTCTGTCACTCCATATGGGATCCCAATTTGATGTGACAATCTAAGCCACAGACACGCACCCCTGCGTGGCCAGCTGATCCAGGTATCTGTGGAAATCCTCTGGCGCCGTCCGAGCTGGGCGGCTGTACAACAGCTCGTTCTTCTTTGTCTCAGCCTCCTCCAGGAGCGAGTACAGTGCGTGCAGGTCGGACATCTCTTCAGCCGCCTGGAAAAGCGGCGATGGAGAGCACTGGGGCGAGCAATGCATTGTGTATATGTGGGTTGAAAAGTATGCAGCATCATTCAACCTCCAAATGAGAAAAATGAGAGAAACTTTACTTGAGAGGATAATGTTCTGGATGTGAAAGAACAAGAAACAACCTGTTTTTCAAACCATGGGCAGGTTTCTGTAACCTGCAAGTAGGAAAAAAAACATTTGAAATGTTTCCATTAAAAAATGTGTTCATACGCGGGAGATTCAGCAAGGTTAGCATAGGTACATTTTTTCCTTTTTAATGATATATTTATGCTATATTATCCAACTATAAGCCCCTTTTTTGCTGTCACTTTGTCTGCCAACTAAAAAGCATACACTTGTAGAGGAAATGAGTGGTTAAATCATGTCACCCACATTCATCTTTGTTGTATCGGAAAAATAAGTCTAAGAATTCAAAAATTATCTTCAAGCACAAATTTACCCTTTCTTTTGTGCATTTTTCAAGATGGAACTCCACAGAAAATAATGTGGTGAATATTGATTTGGGAAGTCAATATATCACTCAACTTTATTGCCACTCAACAGACTGCTTAGCTAAAGGCACCATCCTCAGAGGAATAGTGGCCCTCTTGCGAGGAAAACACACCCTCCTGGGAAGAAAGGGTGCTTCCTTAGCATGCTTGAAAGTGCCTCTTGGACCACCACCCACCACCCCCTCCCAGCTCAAGAAATTGCAGCTGAAGGTGCCCCTCCAGGGACTTTCTGAGTGGTGCTCCTCTAGACATATGCCCAATGGAAGTTTTGGGATCTGTCCTTGTATAAACTAAATCACATGATGGATTTCAAATAATTCTCCCATTTCGATCTCTTGTATTTTGTTTTTGTTTTCCTTGCTTCAAGTTACAAAAATTAAATTAACACACACACTGCTCCCAAGTCATAGCTATCAGCTGACCATGACAGGTTGTGTATAGGCACTGGGCTAAAAACAGGGTAAAGATGAGTGATTGTAGTATTTATATAGAAACCCCTGGGTACAACTTGGGGAAAAAAATAGATGGACTGGACTTATTGAAGCTTACCTAGCAACTTTTTCCCCACCATTTCCTTGGAAAATCACACAATCACAGCCAGGTATTCACTACTGCAAATCATAACCACTTCCCACTGACAGCAGATGACCAACTCCTTCTGTGAAGTAGTGATATTAGAGATTGAACATCAGTAGGTTAGGTTAGGTTAGATTGGATCAGGTTCAGTTCGGTTTTTGGGATTTTACTTTATTCTTCATTATATATTATTCCACCCAATATCAATTTTTCTGTATATTTTCCACATATTTTGCAGAGGCATGATATGTATCTACATTGTCCAAAGTAGAGTTTTCTGGTGATTTTGATTGCTATTTCAATGATTTGGATGTTCTTTCCTTGGTGAAATGAACTGGTTATTGAGGAATAAGTTATTCAGCTTGAATAGTGCGTATCTCAGTTTCAATTTCCTACAGACATTAATATTTAATGTCAAATAACATTAGACAATACCATAAAATTGAGCTTTTAAAAAACATTTCTTTACAAAAACGTGACCTAGGGGTAACTCGCACACACTGACATTGATCGCAAACCAGATGACCAATTTTAATGATCACCAGAGATTTTGTAAATTTGCAGTTGTTTATGAATGTGTTCAACATGATGTGACCACTAATTTCCTTTGCAAATGCATATTTTTTGCTTGGGAAGCAAAATAACATGAAAAATGGTGTTGTTGCAGTCTAAGATAACCATACAAAAAGTTTTGTCCACATGTTACCTCCATGAAGCATACAAATAGGTTAGGTTTGGTTAAGTTTGACAAGGTTAGGCTTCTGTTGTAGGTTGGTTGGTTGGTTGTTGGAGTTTAGGGGCACATCGACTGCATCGGTCATGCAGTGCCCTCTGTTGTAGGTTAGATAAATTCCCCTCCCACACCCAAAAAAATGGGGAAATTTATCCAGAGAAAAGTGTGGGTTTTGTCTTCAAAAACTATTCAGGCTAGGTTAGGTTTTTTCTTTTCAATTTATTGAGTAAAAAAATTGGTTGGAAATGTTCCATTAAAAATTATTTGTTTTCTTGCATGGAAGGTTTGGCTATGGGTTATGTTGTTACAATTTTATATTAATCTTGAATATTACTTTTATGATATATTGTCTAACTACAAGTCATTTTTGGGTGTTATTTTGCCTCCCAACTGAAAGGTATGATTTGTAGAGGAAATGAGTGGTCACATCATGCTAAGCATGTTCATAAACATTGCATTGTAAAAAGAAATTCTAGGAAATCACAAAATACCTTCAGCTGTAAATTTACACCAAAAGAGGGCATGGAGTTAGGTCTGTTTGTTTATTTGGTGTTTCACTTTATCCATAATCACTGCTAATGGTGCTGCGCACACTGTTTCGCCTGTGGGCCATGGGATTAGGAAATGTTCTGAGTGGTGTGAGTGTTGAACCTGGGACCCTTGGTACCCAGAGCTCAGCACCTTAACCACTTGGACATCCCTGCCCCTTGGAATTGGATAATATAGCATAAAAACAATGTTCAAAATAAAGTTAAAATATGCAGCATCACCTAACCTAACCTAGTCTAACCTAACCTGTGAAAGAAGATAAAATTTGTAATGGAAATTTTTTAAGAATATTTTTCAATACTTTCAAATTAAAAACTCCTAACCTAACCTAACCTAACTGGTATTATTATGCTTTAAGGTGGTAAGAAGACATGTTTTTACACACATTTGCTTCCATAAAGGAAACAAATGGGTTAGGTTTGGTTAGGTTAGGCTAGTTTAGGTTTTTAAGTTGGAAAATGTTTGAGAATGTTTTCCAAAAATTCACACAAAAAATTGTTTCATAAAAAGGAGCTGATGTTATGTTAGGTTAGGTTGGGGTAGGTTGTTTTTTTTAATTCAGAAAATAAATTGCTCTACATTTTTTTGTTGTATTTTTGGAATTGTTTTCTCCAAAGGGAGTTTAAGCTGGGTTAGGTTAGGTTATGTTGCATTTTTATTTTTATTTTTACACATTTCTTTTTATTATGTTACCTAACTCAAAACCCTTATTTGGTGATATTTTGCTCATAACCTGAAAAGTACATATTTGCACAGAAAATAAGTGGTCCCATCATCTTAGTCACATGGACAAATATTGCATTGGAATGGTAAATTCCAAGAATTATGAAACCACTTTAAACTTACCACCTAGTTCAAAAAATTCAAAAATCTTTTTTTTCTTCTCCAAAATGGAAAAAATGTTATAAAATAACAAAACAAAAAGCTAATCTAACCTACCTGAACCAAACTTAACCCCTTTGTCCGCTTCATGGGGTAAAATGTGTGCCAAAACTTACCTCGTGGTCAACTTAAGCTGCAATAATACCGGACGTGCATGGAATAGTTTTGAATTTACCGCCCTTGCAATGAATCGTTTCGTGATCACTTCCTTCCTTCACGCCCGATGAGCTCCTTCAGAGTACTGTTTACTTCCATTTCCTCCAAATTGGCTGCAATGACAAAAATTACAAAACAAATTACCGCACAGCCACAACCTGAAACAATCTTGTTTACAAAACATTCCCCGACATGTAAGTGCGCTGTTTTCGTCTTTCGGTACAGAGCCCTTATGAGAGCTGCCATCTTGAGGGCTGATCAATCGCGCTCGCAGCTGTGCCGCCAACTCTTGCTGAAGGCTACGAAGCTGCTGATTGGCTTGGAGAGATTTGAATCCAGCCAATGGGATGAAACAAGTGTTGCCACGTCGCTGACGCAGTTGACGATGACTGACGCAGTGTCAAAAGGTGTCACGGCCAGAGGTGCAGCCAAGAGGGGCCCGGGGGCCGACTCTCCCTGAACAACTAATACTACACAAGATCAAGCAAGAAATGTTGCGATTTTCAGCACGCAACGCTATATATTTTTGATGCGCTTCGCGCACCGAAAGCGCTTTCTGCTTCATATTTTTTTTTCGTCGTCCACCCCCACTGCCTAAGAAAATCCTGGCTGCGCCCCGGGTCATGGCTGCGCCAAGTTATTATGCGCAAGAGGAAAACAAAACAGGCATGAACCGACACATCATAAAGAAATATGTACTATGATGCATCCGAATCAGGGGCGGATCCAGGAATTGTTATGAAGGGTTATGTCTCTGGAGGGGCGCCACTTCTTCGGAGGGGCACCTCTGTCTGAAAAATTCGGGGCGGGGGACCTGAGCCCACTCGAGCCAACTCTCAGAGGGACGCCTCTGACCAAAGAAAAATTGAGGGAGGTACCCTCTGCCTTCCCGAATAGGCGTCCGTTCCCTGCCGGAAGGACGCCACTTTCCATGGGGGCAAATTACTCCAGTCCCCCTGTATTCGCCCCTCATCCGAATTCCATCAGAAGCGGAAATGTTCTTCTAAGTTTTGCACCCTGCTATGTATCTGCCGGCTCGGCTGAGAACTCTCGTTCGGTTATAGCCTCCGGGCAGGTGCGCTGGGATGCTGGCCCGGCCGCGGTCATTCATTGCACGGCGCCGGCGGGCGGCGGGTTGTGGTCCGGTGTATGACCAATACAAACTATGGTGACTGGATCACTGGTTCCAAAATTTCAGATAGAGACGCGACACACCTTTCGAACTAAATCGTCCAATCGCTAACTCGAAAGAAACTAAATTAATTGCACCACTGAAATATGAAGTACATTTGTGTTCTTATTGCACGAACACAGACTCATGCATCTTGTATTCGTGCCTGTTGGCGGCAGTTGATAAAGGTTGGGTTATGTGGGTTGACGACAGTACGGTGTCATTTGTGGAATTATCGCCGGCCGGCCGG
Source organism: Ashinkailepas kermadecensis (assembly GCA_034440615.1). NCBI lineage: Eukaryota > Metazoa > Arthropoda > Thecostraca > Neolepadidae > Ashinkailepas > Ashinkailepas kermadecensis. The sequence continues at coordinate 330,744 of JAOTOM010004985.1, forward strand.
TCACCCGGCGCACTCGCCTCGATAGGGATTTCGACCAAAGAAGTCACATCTCAGTAGATAACTGGAAAAGTGGATGTTGTATCAAATTAGTTCCACAGAGCATGATAGAGGACACAGTTTTGAAGCCACCTGTTATGTTATTCTTCGACTTCCGTGCTTAATTAATGATCGCCAAATTCTTCTCTGCTAAGGGATAGGACCAACTGTTTTCTTGGATGTACGGGAACATCTTACGTTCATCAGAAATATACGGTGGGATGTTGTACCTGATGCTTCATAGAATGGAGTAAGAATATCTCGGTTGATTTCGTTACAAATTGTGCCAGCCTTCTTAAACCGCGTCATGTCGGGGTGGGTCGTTTTCCGCCCCCCCCCCCCCCCCCCAAGGTTTTTCGGCCAAAGTGAGAAACCGAAGAGCGACAAGGTGAAAAACGGCCGAAATTTTGCATATGTTTTCCCACATCAATTTGATATGCCGTGTGATAATTTGGAGTTCATGCTATCCCACGGTCACCGAGTTAGTCAAGCTCGTGAGGTCACCCCCAGAAAGGTTCAACCAGTCGTCACGTTTTAACGAGTAAATATATATAAATGAAACTTTCAGCATTTACTTCTCCCTAGAGACGGAACAAAGCGCACCAGAGGAATTTTTTAATCCTTAATTATTAATTTTTATCACAAAAATCATTAATCATTAAGATATAATTAATGAATAACGCAATTGAGTTTTCGTGACTTCTTTATTTCGCATATTTGCCGATTACGGTAAAAGTGGAAGATGAATGCTAGAATAAGCGTTTTTTATCATGGAAAGCCTTACTGACGACATGTTTTATTGGTGCGCTCGACCCATGAGCAAAAGGAAAATTTATTAAAAAAAAAAAGTGAAAACGGTAAATTTTGCATACTTATGAAGAAATTGGGTGTGAAAACATTTTGGGACGATCGTCAATTTCGCCTTCCTTTTCTGATTTCAAATAATTTTGTTTTTATAATCTTGCCCAAAATCAACTCCCCAGAGCCGAAAACATGACGTCATTAGTGACCCTATAACCCTTCTACTGACGTTACTTTTGAGGGGAGAACATTTTGGGGGTGGTTTCTGGTCTTACTCGTCGAGCGCTTTCCGATGACGCCTCTTTCGTTTTCGTGCGACGCTTATTTTTTAGATTACAGGAGGCGTATAGTGACCCCCCCCCGCCCCCCCCGAGATGAAGTGTGACGATCTGACCGGAAAGTCTCCGCACTGGAGAACCAATCATCAGCTGCCGCTATTTTGATCTTCACTTGGCGATTAGCGATTGGCGCCTGCTGAGTTCAAGGTCGCGGTTCAATATAGAGTAGCGTCACTGAATGGTGTGGGATTGTTAATTGATGTTTTAGTGACGAGATAGTAAACTACAAATATGAATTCCTTGTTTAGATAATATTATTTTTCGCATTGAAATAAGTATTCATGTTCCTCCAATACCGGAATATTAGTATTTTTACAAGATACAACGAGCTCAAGCTCATCCCTACATTATATTGCATACACGGCGCATGTATGGCGATCCTGAGCGGGCGGCAATGCCGCAAAACGGAAGTGAGGCGATCCGCGAGGAACGATAATGGGAGGAGTCGCCTTGTAATTAGAGGACAATTTATTTAGTTGCTATACTCCGAATTTGTGTGACGTTGAGGTATGTATATATCTTTACGTCGTACGCATGATTGGTGTATGAAGAAAGAAACTGGATTTGGTAAATCATGAAGTGAAATGAAATTGGTATTGAAGTATTTGGTATTATTGCAGTTTAAGGTAATCATGATACAAGATTTACACACAATTTACCTCCATCAACCATGCAAAGAGGTTAGCTTTGGTTAAGTTAGGTTAGGTTAGGCTTTTGTTATAGGTTATGAAATGTTCACCTATTTTTCAAAGGAAATTTTTTTTTTCTTGAGAAGCTTTTCAGGCAAGCTTAGGTTAGGCTAGGCTTTTTCAATTTGAAAGTTTTTGGTGAAAAAAAACATGTTTGAAAATTTTCCATTTTTAGAAAAAGAATTTGCTTTATTGCATGGATGGTTGGGCTAGGTTAGGTTTGGTTGTGTTACATCCTTGTTTCTTTATTTTGAATATTACTTTTCATGCTGTATTTCTTAACCCCACCTCTCTTTTTGGGTGTTATTTTGCCTCCAAACTGAAAGGTATGCATTTGCAGAGGAAATGAGTGGTCACATGATATTCAGCACATTCATAAATATTGCACTAAAAAAATATTCCAAAAATCAGAAATTTCCTTAAACTGCAAATTTATTGCAGTATTTTATATCCATGACTATAAATAACTAAGAGAAGCCAAATGATCAAATCACTTAATGTAATGCAAGACAGGCTCAATGCAACTAATGGACTTAGTATTAAAGTGTGATTGTTGTCAACTTAAATTAAATATTTCCTCTGAATTATGTACCTACTTGCATGGGTAGGTAGATATCTACCTTGGTACCTACCTTGTCCACCTAGTTCCAGTGAGGAGCCATTGCAAAGGTAATTTACCAAGAAGCTCATCAGTATAGTAAGCCAGCTATGCCATGCCTATGAATCATCCTGCAAAGCATTTAGGATATTGCTGAATTAAAATTGGACTTACTGAATTGAACTTGAATGATATACCTAATTTGCCAGCTTTCTCAGTGGGCACTAAATGACCAAACCTGGTTGATGCACCTTAAAACTCAAAGAACCAACAAACCAACGATGTCTCAGTGCCAGACTGCAAAGTCTGCTTTCAACAATATCTCTGTGTGGGAAAGGTGGCCAGTGGTGTAGCAATTGGTGCAGGATGGGTACCTGGTGCAGGCAGGCTGACAAGCCAATGACAATTGACACCTGACTGCAAAAATTGCAAGAAGAGGACAATCAAAATAATAGAAGAAAAAAAGAGAATAAACTATGCCACATCAGAATCAGTTGATGGCTGCCAAATTAGTTTACCATTGAATAAAAAACCCCTGCTGCCAAATCCAGTTCAGTGTCCCATGTGGTTCAAGATAGCAGAGTGGTAAATGTGTGAGGTTGTTTGTGCATTAATTATGTCACATGTGCATTTTTGCATTGATTCAACGTGAAAGATGTGTTTATGTAGAATAGCTGCTTGCCTTAAGCCCCTTGATTTTCTTACCTCATGATTTTGTTTTGCATTTGGTGCATGCACTTAACCTTGTTGGTGTGGATTTTTGCTCTCCTAGTGCATTAATGTGTATATTTTTATTGTGGCTGGTGCACCTTGTCGAGCTGTTTTCCATATTTTACAGGCTGGTCAGTATAGAATGTGCCCAGAAAAAAGAAGTCCTAGTGAAATGCATTAGACATTACTTGATGGAATTATCATTTCAAATGGAAATTGAAAATAATAAATGCCATGTAATCATCTTCATTAATTTGAAGGTGTGCCTTGCTAAAGAGGGTAACAGTGGTTGTGGGTTGTGTCAACATACAAAAATATGCTGGTATATGAATGAGTCCTTCTTCATTATTTTCTATGGTGGAGGATATTGAGAGGATTGTATGCATCTGCTATGTATATTCTGCATGCACTCCCTCTGCAAGTCTGCTTTCATCACTTCTATTCTCCCCTTAATGCCTTCACTTTGTGACCTTGGGAATGCTGTGGGTGCAGTGATCAAATCATTTGTGAAATGTTGTGGAATATACCACTTCCTGAACACTGAATAAACATTCTTCCCAAGCAAGTTTTGGTGTCATGCCTTTTGATGCATGTTAGTGCGATGTTGCATGCCTGGTGCTTGCATGATGCTCATCCCACTATGATGAGCTGCAATGCACAAACAGAGTTGGATTTCTGCTTTATAATCATGGATGTTTTTCATCAATTTATTTGTGCAATTGTATTTTTCTTTGAGTGCCAGCTGAACATATGACTGACGATGTTATGGGCGCCGTGACCACTGCAGTCGATGTGCCCTGAAAACCCCAATAACTAACTAGCCAGCTGGACTAATGAGTGCATTGGGAATGATAATGAGGATGAGGTGCTCGGGCCTGCTCAGTGGCCACGTCACGGTCCGCCGACGGCAGCTAACGGTGCGGTCGTGCTGTGGAGTGTCACCACCTGGCCCCGCCCTGTGGAGGGAGGTGCTCGGGGCCCGCTCAGTGGTCACGTGACGGTCCGCCGACGGCAGCTAACGGTGCCGGTCGTGCTGTGGAGTGTCACCACCTGGCCCCGCCCTGTGGAGGGAGGTGCTCGGGGCCCGCTCAGTGGTCACGTGACGGTCCGCCGACGGCAGCTAACGGTGCCGGTCGTGCTGTGGAGTGCCACCACCTGGCCCCGCCCTGTGGAGGGAGGTGCTCGGGGCCCGCTCAGTGGTCACGTGACGGTCCGCCGACGGCAGCTAACGGTGCGGTCGTGCTGTGGAGTGCCACCACCTGGCCCCGCCCTGTGGAGGGAGGTGCTCGGGGCCCGCTCAGTGGTCACGTCACGGCCCGCCGACGGCAGCTAACGGTGCCGGCCGTGCTGTGGAGTGCCACCACCTGGCCCCGCCCTGTGGAGGGAGGTGCTCGGGGCCCGCTCAGTGGTCACGTCACGGTCCGCCGACGGCAGCTAACGGTGCCGGTCGTGCTGTGGAGTGCCACCACCTGGCCCCACCCTGTGGTGTGGGGAGGTGCTCGGGGCCCGCTCAGTGGTCACGTCACGGTCCGCCGACGGCAGCTAACGGTGCCGGTCGTGCTGTGGAGTGTCACCACCTGGCCCCGCCCTGTGGAGGGAGGTGCTCGGGGCCCGCTCAGTGGTCACGTGACGGTCCGCCGACGGCAGCTAACGGTGCGGTCGTGCTGTGGAGTGCCACCACCTGGCCCCACCCTGTGGAGGGAGGTGCTCGGGGCCCGCTCAGTGGTCACGTGACGGTCCGCCGACGGCAGCTAACGGTGCCGGTCGTGCTGTGGAGTGTCACCACCTGGCCCCACCCTGTGGAGGGAGGTGCTCGGGGCCCGCTCAGTGGTCACGTCACGGTCCGCCGACGGCAGCTAACGGTGCCGGTCGTGCTGTGGAGTGTCACCACCTGGCCCCGCCCTGTGGAGGGAGGTGCTCGGGGCCCGCTCAGTGGTCACGTCACGGTCCGCCGACGGCAGCTAACGGTGCCGGCCGTGCTGTGGAGTGTCACCACCTGGCCCCACCCTGTGGAGGGAGGTGCTCGGGGCCTGCTCAGTGGTCACGTCACGGTCCGCCGACGGCAGCTAACGGTGCCGGTCGTGCTGTGGAGTGTCACCACCTGGCCCCACCCTGTGGAGGGAGGTGCTCGGGGCCCGCTCAGTGGTCACGTGACGGTCCGCCGACGGCAGCTAACGGTGCCGGTCGTGCTGTGGAGTGTCACCACCTGGCCCCACCCTGTGGAGGGAGGTGCTCGGGGCCCGCTCAGTGGTCACGTGACGGTCCGCCGACGGCAGCTAACGGTGCCGGCCGTGCTGTGGAGTGTCACCACCTGGCCCCGCCCTGTGGAGGGAGGTGCTCGGGGCCCGCTCAGTGGTCACGTGACGGTCCGCCGACGGCAGCTAACGGTGCCGGTCGTGCTGTGGAGTGTCACCACCTGGCCCCGCCCTTTGGAGGGAGGTGCTCGGGGCCCGCTCAGTGGTCACGTGACGGCCCACCGACGGCAGCTAACGGTGCGGTCGTGCTGTGGAGTGTCACCACCTGGCCCCGCCCTGTGGAGGGAGGTGCTCGGGGCCCGCTCAGTGGTCACGTCACGGTCCGCCGACGGCAGCTAACGGTGCCGGCCGTGCTGTGGAGTGTCACCACCTGGCCCCGCCCTGTGGAGGGAGGTGCTCGGGGCCCGCTCAGTGGTCACGTGACGGTCCGCCGACGGCAGCTAACGGTGCCGGTCGTGCTGTGGAGTGTCACCACCTGGCCCCGCCCTGTGGAGGGAGGTGCTCGGGGCCCGCTCAGTGGTCACGTCACGGTCCGCCGACGGCAGCTAACGGTGCGGGTCGTGCTGTGGAGTGCCACCACCTGGCCCCACCCTGTGGAGGGAGGTGCTCGGGGCCCGCTCAGTGGTCACGTCACGGTCCGCCGACGGCAGCTAACGGTGCGGTCGTGCTGTGGAGTGTCACCACCTGGCCCCACCCTGTGGAGGGAGGAGGTGCTCGGGGCCCGCTCAGTGGTCACGTGACGGTCCGCCGACGGCAGCTAACGGTGCGGTCGTGCTGTGGAGTGTCACCACCTGGCCCCACCCTGTGGAGGGAGGTGCTCGGGGCCCGCTCAGTGGTCACGTGACGGTCCGCCGACGGCAGCTAACGGTGCCGGTCGTGCTGTGGAGTGTCACCACCTGGCCCCGCCCTGTGGAGGGAGGTGCTCGGGGCCCGCTCAGTGGTCACGTCACGGTCCGCCGACGGCAGCTAACGGTGCGGTCGTGCTGTGGAGTGTCACCACCTGGCCCCGCCCTGTGGAGGGAGGTGCTCGGGGCCCGCTCAGTGGTCACGTCACGGTCCGCCGACGGCAGCTAACGGTGCGGTCGTGCTGTGGAGTGTCACCACCTGGCCCCACCCTGTGGAGGGAGGTGCTCGGGGCCCGCTCAGTGGTCACGTGACGGTCCGCCGACGGCAGCTAACGGTGCGGTCGTGCTGTGGAGTGTCACCACCTGGCCCCACCCTGTGGAGGGAGGTGCTCGGGGCCCGCTCAGTGGTCACGTGACAGTCCGCCGACGGCAGCTAACGGTGCGGTCGTGCTGTGGAGTGCCACCACCTGGCCCCGCCCTGTGGAGGGAGGTGCTCGGGGCCCGCTCAGTGGTCACGTGACGGTCCGCCGACGGCAGCTAACGGTGCCGGCCGTGCAAGCGGCCCACAGACAATCAATGGCAGCATTCTGCATCATGGTGATAATATGTTGGGAATTGAAGGATTGAGAGCATATCTGCTTTTATTTTCTACAACCTTCTTACCTGTAACCAACAGTGTGCGATTGGTGTCCCTGAATGAGCCTGGCGATAACACGTTCCGTAAAATGACAGCTTAAGATGCTGTCCATTTGGTCTGTGACTAACATTCTCTGTGCACAATGGGGAAGGCCCTTTGCCAGTCTGGGACACTGTTGGCGTCCACTCCCCCCTCCACCACACCCAGCAAACCATGTGCCATAATTATTCCAACATTATGCATATGGGTGTGTACTGGCTAAAATTGGGGTGTGTGAGAAAAAGGTCAGGAGCTTGTGGACACTCTCCCCCATCCCTCCTGACAATTTCGGCTGGTTACTGGCCTGCAATATGGTATGTGGCAATCATGCATGCTGGTACCTGCCACCGGGACATCTGTGCGTGAACCCCCACCCCATAAATGCTTTCACATGTATCACCACACTCGTGTTTATTGCATGGAAGGGAGAACAATCACCCCACCCTCCAGCACTGCCCACCACCATGTCCCCACTCTCCAGTCACTTGCATACCTTGATGGAGTCCTGATTGTTTACCTGTGTTGTATCGTGATACCGTGCTGATGTCGGAATCCTTGCCGCAGTGTATGATGTGGCAATTGCACAGTTGTCAGATGTCCTCGTCACTTCTAATCTCGATTATCATTTCAGTTTTCTTCTCGGGGAGTCACTACTGGACCGTGAAGTACAGTGGTGGTCGAGCCTGCCCAATTGATTCTCTTGGATGCGCTACACCACCAGCGGAAGTAAACAAATAGATATTTCAAACATGACTAGGTATGTACACCTGGCTGCTGCACGGCATTTCTCGCTTGCCTTCTGCTTTCTCAAGGAATAACACTAGACTGACGATGGTGCACTGTTGGGCATGCTTCTTGTTCGTCAGACCACGTCGGAACTTAGGGTTAAAGTGTAACAATTGAAGCCTGAAGCAGATGACTTTGGGACAGCTATATCGATGCACACATATACATACATATATATATATATATATATATATATATATATATATATATATATATATATATATATATATATATATATATATATAAAGAGAGGGAGAGAGAGAGCAAGAGCATGAGACACCTGGAGTAATTGTTTCAGGAGTCGGATAGAGCTGGGTGACGTGACGCAGCACAACATCAAACAGCTGAAACGACTGAACCAGGTGGTGTTCCCCGTGTCCTACAACGAGAAGTTCTACAAGGACGTGCTGCACTCCGGCGAGCTGGCCAAACTGGGTGAGATCTCTTGGGCGCACCGATCGACTCATTAGTCACCAGAACGGTTCGCCATGCAAATATCATGAACTGCATACTGACTAACGCTCCGTGGGGAATCCACCAGACAACCTGGGTGCCTCTGCCTGGGAGCATTTCACTCCCGTGCCACCCTGCCTTCGGAGAGTGTCTGCGTGGTGTTCATGCGTGCACCGTTCCAGCGTGGGTGTCTGGTGTCCCGTGCACATCCGAGTCTTCAGTGTACTGAGAAGGCGTCACTCGAAGGCGGTGCGACGCTCTCCGTTCAGATAGACGAGCTAGTTGCAATCTGACAGGACCATCGTGTTCGCCGCACGTGGCGAGACTACACAGCAGAATACCGGCAGCCGCGTGTAGTGGAGCTCGGCCCGAGAACGAGCATCGACCCGTGTGTGGGCGTGGAATGGTCAGGCGTGATTTAATGCGGCCCGAAGCCCAAGTGACTAAATCGAACTAGTTGATGCTGGTGCTGTCTGGGTGGTGCAGGAAGATGGGTGCATCCAAGTGGTTAGAAACTGGACATGTAATAGCCCTGGCCGATTAAATATGTAAGGTGGCTGAAGCAAGTGGTTTCTGTTAGCTGGTGTAACGATGTTAGCCATGGTAAGCCGCTTGAAGTTACACAGTGCTGATTGATTGATTTATTGATATTTGGCTCGGAGTGCATCAACTGCCACGGATTATGTAGCGCCCATGTCTCCCTCTTTCGCATCACACCTAATGGAATGGGTAGATTGCGTTGAACTGAGCAGTCGATATATGTATCGATGTATTCGACATGTGAGGTGATCTCCGAATTGTCATCTAAAACATCACAGTGCGACAATTCGTGGAAATTTGAAGAGGTTACACTGTGCTCTAAGCCTCCGAATCAGGGTACTACCGCAGTCTGTCCAAATTATTTTCCTAAATACAACGAAGAATGGCTCTTAGATGCTTCTGGGTTTTACACATTGCGTGTAAAGAAAATATACGACCTTCAATATACCAGGAGGTGCTGAGTTGACATCAAAAGTAACGTTAAGGATTATACTTTATTACTCAACGTTTCGGCCAGGAGCCATCGTCAGGAGTGATTTATTCAAATCAGAGGAATTATTTCCAATCAGATCGAGGAATTCAATTCAAATCAAATCAGAGGAATTATTTTCCAGTTGGACGTTGGATGTGAATACAAATATTCTGGTCTTGACACCAAAGATGCAGTTAGGAAACTGTTCTACACATTCCAAGATGCAAATAAAACAAATCTGGCACGAGATGTAACTACTTTTCTTGTCACGTGTCATTTTCCACCAATATTTCGAGGGCGCCATATGACCTATTGTATTGTATTGTATTGTATTGTATTACTACAGACACATCCACAGACCACGGTGGCTATTATCGTGCCCGTCGAAATGAGTGAGATCAACAGGAATGGGGATATGATAGGCGATAGGATGTGGGAAGGATATAAGGCTGGGCGTTGGGACTGGGTAAGGTAAGGATACTGCAGATTGGAGCGTGTCAGCCAGTATCGGCGCCTCGCTCAACAAACAACAGGTAGGAGGGTGCAGGGAAAGGGAACAAATAAGCAAATAAATACAATCCAATGGAGAAATGATGACATTGTGAGCTCGAGATTCTTTTCGTGAGTTGTTCTTGGACTTCCTGTAATTGAAACGGAGATGGCGCTGCACAAACGCATATTTGCCGTGCACTACACTGCAATAAATTATTGCAGTCGATGCGCCCCTATACCACAATAACTAACCAATATTTTCGACAATTTAGGCACAATGTACCGCCGGTAACCCCGGTATTACTGCTGATGCTGGTGACCCGGTGCGTCGATATCCTGCTACCTCCCACCACCCCCACCATACACTGTTCTGTCGTTGCTGTCTGAGTTGTAACATTTATAGTTTGTATTGCACCTTCAGCCTCCTGTTGCCTCCCCATGTGTATGGTCCCACTTATGTGCTCTTCATTGCTATTTTGTCCGCTAATTAGCCCTATGTACGTAAGCCACGCAAATTATACCATGTATCGCCTGGTTGCGTGTAGTATGCTGTGTAGTTTTCCTAGTTAACACCAAGCTGCATAGTCCCCATGTGTGCATCATGTTTTGTAGCTGCTCCCTCCGTGTTAGCCAGCTACACATCCTCCGTGTGCACATCTTGCTGTGTTGTAGGATCTCCCTGTGTAGGACAAACTATGTAGCACCTTCCTGGGTACACCGTACGATGTAGTCAACACCTGTGTACACGAAACCAGCGGCTCAACGACCGTATTGCCGTCCGGCGGCGAATCCGAACAACTGGCAACAAAGCTGCCAAGAAAGCTCAATACTTGACGCGAAAGATGTCAAACCACTTCTGCAAACTTAAATACCTCATAAAATGTGTGTATTATGGCATGAATGAACGCTTTGAATGGTCATTCGCAATGCTCATAATATGCACACCACGGTGCGGGGATTGCCGAGTGGTTAAAATGCTGAGCTCTGGGTACCAAATGTCCCTGGTTCAACACTCGCACCACTCGCACCACTCGGGACGTTTCCCAATCACGCGACCCACCGGCGAAACGGTGTGGGCGGCGCCACTAGCCTTGATCATGCATAAAGTGCGTCGTGAACCACCCAATAAACAAACAATATGCGCACCACATATTTCACCTAAAGTAAATTTTGAGATAAGGAACGGCGATAAAAGATGGTGTACCATTGCCCAACTGCATCATTAGGCCCAGTCTGCTTCAGACATCTTAACTATTACTCAATAATATAGTTAAGCATATTACCAGTTTATGGCATCATTATTTCACCAGCTTACAGATAAAACCCAGACACATTAGCTTAGAAGCTTTATCGAATTTTCCCTTCTGGCTCACTGACATTGTAAATTGTAAAACGTTTGCTGACAATTTAATTATAGCAGTTGGATTATAATGATGGACTAAGACGATGTTTAATAATTTCGACGATAATTTCGATCAGAATCATAAGATAGGAATGCCTTGGATTTAAGGAATCAGTAATACCATGGATGCATCACTTTAATGAATACTCACAATAAGCATTGGAACTCCACTCTTCTTGCAAGGCAGGTGTGTTATAAATAGCATAGCAATGGGTTCGAGTCCCACAGGTGGGACTTGAACCCACGACCTGTCTGTTTGGAGACGGAAATCTTACCCTTGGGCTGCTCGCCTCCTGAACGTCAAGCCCCGGTGACGTGTCGCTTCCAGGCACACTTTGACGTCTGGTCGGGTGAGCTGACCTCGTGAAGTGGTCCTGCACCAGACCACAGAGCCGGCCTGCGTACGTGACGTGCCCGCTGCCAATCTGAGTATATGTGACGATGTGGCGTGTTGTTTGGCAGCCTACCTTAAACGACATGGTAGGCGCCATGTGCTGCCACCATCCGTGACGTACCCGGTACTGATCTGAGTATATGTGACCATGTGACGATGTGACGTGTTCTCCGGCAGCCTACTTCAACGACATCATGGTGGGCGCCGTGTGCTGCCGGGTGGACGTGATCGGCGGCAAGAGGAAGCTGTACATCATGACGCTGGGCTGCCTGGCGCCGTACCGGAACCTGGGCATCGGCACCACCATGCTGGAGCACGTGCTCAAGTGTGTCGAACAGGACGGCAACCTGGACAGCATCTTCCTGTGAGTGTTGAGTAGGCGCCTAGCCAGGGGTTTCGACAGGAAGAGGCGAGTCAATGGTAAAGGAAAGGGCAACATCTGGCTCAGGGTTGATCGCAATAGGAAAATGAATATTTTGCGACTTCAGGGATTTGCCCCCTCTGTCCCTCCGGTGGCTGCATTAACGGTGCTGTGTGGCTGTGCACGCGTGCGTAAGTGGGTCCGCGTGCCCGTGTGCGTGTGCAGGTGCGCGTGTGTGTGTCGTGGTGGAGTGTTAAGCTGTGGTGTTTGTGTGGTGGTCGAATACGAAAAGCGAGTAAGCCGAGTGCCTCGAACGTTCTCAGTTTGAATGGGAAATGGCACCCAGATAAAAATAGTTGTCCTCGCTTGCTCCCGGTATCACAAATAATTTTGAACTCGCACCTTCGTATGCATCATTACTCGTGGCGGCGCTCCCTTCGCGGTGCGGGTTGTTTTACAACGTACAAAGTTGTGGTCGTTCCGAGTTTTTCGTTCGACGCCGGGCTCGTGTCAGTTTTATAGTGTTCCATATTCGGGACGGGAGAGGTCGAGTGGTCAAGGTGCTGAGCTCTGGATACCAAGGTCCTGGGTTCAACACTAGCATCACTCGGGACATTTCAAAATCCCGCGACCCAGTGGGTGGCGCCATGGGCCGTGACCGTGCATAAAGTGCGTCGCGAACCACCCAATAAACAAACAAACAATAGTGTTGCATATCCAGGCAGTCCTTGATCATGAGCGCGAAATTGTAACCTAGTCGTACAGTTATGGAGTTAATATAATGGTTTTTAGGTGTGCGACGTCGAAAGAAGTATAGAAGGGCGCTGAAATTCGCCATGTAAACGATATCACTTATAATAACTTTTAGTTCCTAGCAACTCAATCGTAGGTAAGGCGTACTTAGCAACGATATGTTTCACTGTTTATGACAGAAACATGCCTGCAATTGGAATAACTGTTCTTGTATAACAAACTGCATCAAAAGCAATTGCATTTTCTAGAGGGGGCGTCGGTAGCTCAGTGGTTATGCAGAGCTTCTGGCATGCCAGAGATACGGGGTTCGATTTCCCGCGGTGCCCGGCCTTCCGGTCAGGGCGAGAGGCAGGCGACGTCATGTGGCCTCATCTACTGAGCGCGTCGTAACGCCACAACCAACATTATCTGGAAACTGTAAAATATGTGGGTGCATCACTATCCGCAATAGCGAACATGTGCATGATGGCTATAAGTACGATACGATACGATATGCCGTAGCGTTTTTTTTTTGGGGGGGGGAAAGGGTGTCCTTTCAGAATTTGGTAAGTGGTATGTCCCACCCATGTTTAGAAAACAAAATGTACCACTAGTCGCAACTCCCTAAGCTCCAAACCAAATAATCAGTGCTTTATTTATATTTTAGACAGATGTACGCACGCAGTGGGTATTTCAGTTCCCATTTTTCGTGCCAGCTGACATTGCGACGTTTCCAGACACGTGCAAATCAACAACGAGAGCGCCATCAACTTCTACAAGAAGTTCGGTTTCGAGATTGTGTCCACGGAGGAGCACTACTACAAGCGGATAGAACCAGCCAACGCGCACGTGCTGGCCAAAACGCTGACCAACAAGCGGTCAGAGGGCGCTGGCAAGTGAGCCCAGTCTCAGGAGGCTGTGTTGTGTGGCCTGTACAGTCGCAGGCCCTATGGCCCGTCATAGTCTCGGGTTGTTTGACCTGTCACAGTATCAGGCTGTGTGACCTGTCACAGTCTCGGGTTGTGTGACACTGGCCCATCACAGTCAGGTTTCGTGGCCTCTCGCAGTGTTATTAGGCTTTCTGGCCTGTCACAGTCAAGCCATGTGGCCTATCACAGTGTCGGGCTTTGTGGCCCGTCACAGGCTCAAGCGGCGTGACCTGTCACAGTCGGGCTGTGCGCTCTGTCGTAGTCTCAGACTGTTGGGCACGTCACAATTTCAGGCTGTGTGGTCTGTCACGGTGTCGGACTGTGTGGCCGCACCGCCTCTCCCCGGTACCGGTACCGGTACCGGCCTGCGCCGAGTGTGCAGAGCGCGCAGTGTCGGCGCTCTCCCGACAGACGGGTGATAAGACTGCCGCCGGTCCCAACCTCGCCCGCGGTGGCGGTCGGCTCAGGTGCGGCACAGGTGTGGCCGTACGCGTCATTCGTGCCGTGGCCGGCTCTTCCCGAGGTGGGCGTGGTTTTGCACATGTTCCGGCGTTCGAATTGTGCGGTGAGCCCCTTGGCTGCCGTCGCCGTTTTGGACACAGGACGCCGCGGTGCTCCGCCGACGGCTGGTGGATTGTCCATCGCCAGCCGCGGCTCGCCCTGCTAACCGGCGGACGGACCGGACCGGAGGGGCACGTGGCAGCGCCGCGGGCCGTCGCGGTACCCGCTCTGGTCCACACTGATGTACTCGACGGGTCAGTGGCATCGGTATGGTCCACGCTAATGTACTCGACGGGTCAGTGGCATCGGTATGGTCCACGCTAATGTACTCGACGGGTCAGTGGCATCGGTATGGTCCACGCTAATGTACTCGACGAGTCAGCGGCATCGGTATGGTCCACGCTAATGTACTCGACGGGTCAGCGGCATCGGTATGGTCCACACTAATGTACTCGACGGGTCAGCGGCATCGGTATGGCCGCAGCTGTTCAATGTGTACGGTTGGAGCCGTTGAATGGGATTGTAAAAGGACTACGAATACATGCTCAGTTGGCTTTCTCCCCCGCCGTCCGGGTGGACGTCACGCGCAGTTGGCAGCTGTCCGGCGAGTATCAAGCCAGCAAAGCTCGGTATTACGCCGACGAGTGCTGTGTGACCGACTCAGTCGATGCGCTCCTAAACTCCAATAACCAACCCATCAGTATTTCACGAAGGGTCGCGCTGAAACCAAAAGTATCGTGCATGGCTGAATTGTGGCCGAAAGACACCCCGGGGAATTTAAGGGGTTACGGCCTGTCGCAAACACGAGGTCGGAACCACGCATTGCGTCATCCTATGTCAACTGAGATCAAAGTGTCGGACTTGTCATTCCCTTCGGATGTCTCAACTGGCCTAGTTTCACCCGAGACGATTTTGCTCATGCTGTAGGCCTGTTGGAGAGTATGGGGCGGGCCACCGCCACTAGCGCGTATTCATGAATATAATGAAAGAACAGGGCATTTGCAATCCAGCGTTTTGCAATTCGTTCAGCGTGGTTTGCCACTCACGCAGAAGCAGAGCCAGATATTGCTGTCCGCCCGACGACGCTGCCCGGACACGTGGATGTGTGGGTGTCTGCGGTCGAGTGTTGTGAAGCTGGGGATTATTTGATCCCATCTGCAACTGATCTGCACACGCCGCCCAACACTGGAAGTAGTGCTGTCATGACCCACGAACGGCGCCACTGACGATAGGAGTGTGCGCGGAAATACTGGACGTTTGGAGTCTGGTGGCGCGTCTCGTTTGTATCTTCGAGTGTCGCGCGCCGGGTGCTGGCGCCTTCCTATGAGCGTGCCAACACGGGTTTGAGAACTACGAGCGGTATTACAGAAGCTCAAGCCGCTCTCAGGATCTCCAGCGCGTCTAATGAAGTGCGGCACGAGCAGTGCGCGATGTCTGCAAGAGGAAATGTGGCCTGTGCATTTTCTGAACGGATATGCTGCTCTTGTGTCAATGTTTGATTTGTTGTTGCGTTCTTACCACGTTGGTGGCAGAAAAACCTGATAAATTCCATGTTCCTGACAATGGGGTTCGTGCAGTGACTATCCCGGCCTGGCAAATAGTTGGCCTGACGTGTGGGCGTGGTCCCCGATAGGACTGGCAACCAGTTGTACTGACGTGCTGGCGTGGTCCTCCCTACGCGGTGAATGACGGCAGGTACTCTATTAATTAATTGGTGGATTAGTATTCTTGAATGATAATAATTTACCTGTATACTTGCTATCCAAGTGAGAAGCTATTGCATATGGGCTATTCAATCATCTGTTAGATACCGCGACCCCAGAGCACATTCATTCAACTACAGGGTTATGCGTGCACAACCCAGCCACGTTGAATCATTGCGGTTTTATTGTCTATTCGCGTGAATATGCAGCTTGAATCAATCGCTCCGGGGAAGTTGAGAACATCTTTTAAGTCAGTATTTGTGTACACATGCAGTGTTGCTCAATACTCAATACTGCTCGGTGCCAGCTGATAGTCGCGACGCGGAGGTGGTGCCGTCTGCCGGATTCCAGACGTCGAGCACGGTGAGAACATGTGGGCAGTTAGTCGCGCCTCACTTCGCAGACATTGGCGGATCATGAGCCGATAACGGAAATGAGTGTGTTCGGTATGGGTATGATCCATGCGGAGTCGAAACAAGGATGGCGCGTGCAGTTCTGTTGCGGTGTGACAACTCACGCTCCCCGCCGCTTGTTCACGCCTTCGCTGCCTGCGCTGGCCGCACGACAATTGTTCCTCACGCAGGTGACCGCAGGTGACCAGCAGAGGTTTGACGTCCGAGCGCCGTGGTCGACACTGCCAGACTGTCGACACTGTCGA
The DNA here is from genome assembly GCA_034440615.1 of Ashinkailepas kermadecensis. Taxonomy (NCBI): domain Eukaryota; kingdom Metazoa; phylum Arthropoda; class Thecostraca; family Neolepadidae; genus Ashinkailepas; species Ashinkailepas kermadecensis. Next base: position 347,116 of record JAOTOM010004985.1, read on the forward strand.
CACTGTCGACACTGCCAGACTGTCGACACTGCCAGACTGTCGACAATGTCGACACTGTCGACACTGTCGACAGTGTCGACAGTGTCGACACTGTCGACACTGCCAGACTGTCGACACTGTCGACACTGCCAGACTGTCGACACTGTCGACACTGCCAGACTGTCGACACTGTCGACACTGTCGACACTGCCAGACTGTCGACACTGTCGACACTGCCAGACTGTCGACACTGTCGACACTGCCAGACTGTCGACACTGTCGACACTGCCAGACTGTCGACACTGTCGACACTGCCAGACTGTCGACACTGTCGACACTGTCGACACTGTCGACACTGCCAGACTGTCGACACTGTCGACACTGCCAGACTGTCGACACTGTCGACACTGCCAGACTGTCGACACTGTCGACACTGTCGACACTGCCAGACTGTCGACACTGTCGACACTGCCAGACTGTCGACACTGTCGACACTGTCGACACTGCCAGACACTGCCAGACACTGCCCTGGGGGACGGCCAGACGCTGCGTCTCCAACAGCAACGTCAGACTTCTTCATCCCCTGGAGACAATCGTGGCCAGGAACCTAGGACCCAGAACAGTTACCAGGTGCTTGCCTGACATGTCAAAATATGCAAACCAAAACAGAAGCTGCTGGTTAAGTCCAATAGTTTTGAAAGCCTCGCTTGGCATCCCTTGTTGTACACCTGTCAGTGGCTTCGTGACGTGTCTGCGGTTTCTGCCGCCCAACTGACATTTATAAACAAAATACCTGGTTTTGCAAGTGTTTCGTGGCAACGTCATCCATCTACCACGGGTAACAGCCGGTAGCCGAGGTATTATGGCCAAGCATGATTGTTCACCTAGTGGGCGTCGCTGCCAGTGGCGTCGCCACGAAATTCTTCCAGGGGGGGCAATGTAGATAGGGGGCCTCCTGCTCCCCGAAAGGGGGCCTCCACTGTGTTAGGGCCTCCTATTGCTTTTTAGGCTCTTAGTATGGTTCCCGAATGGGAACATGATTTCATATTGATGTCCTGTTTGTTCTTGGCATGGTCCATCATTTACGCAAAACGTTATAGCAAGAATCATTTTCTTTCTCGATGAGAACTGAGCCATACCAGGGTATAAATAAGCAAATGTGGATAAATACGTCGGTGCCAAAACAAACCAATATATTTATGCTTTATCGACGAGAAGAATCTTTGGGCTCAACGCGATTTTGTGGATCTCTTCTGAATTTTCTTTAGATTACGAATCCCGGCCTGATTTTTCGAGTCCCTGGCGCCATGTTTTTGTATCTCATCTCGATTTTCTTCGAGCTCCGGTATGCTTTTCGATGCCATGCGCGATTTGTCAAGGCATCTGATGACATGTTCGGTGCTCCAGAACCATTGTCCCTACCCGGACTTTTTTTTAATCCCTCCTTATTTTGGAGGGCTCCGGCATTATTTTTCGGATACCGATGCGACTTTCGGGGTCACACGGTGCCTACGTGGGGCCCTAGACGCCAATTGTTGGCAGCCCCGACGTTAATTTTTGATGCCCAGACCAAATCTTTGGTACTACCGATGGGAATTGTGGGTGCGAGCGCGAAATTTGGTGGGACCGGTTCGAGTTTGCGGGGCGCGTTGTACTTAGCTGTGACCCCAACGCGATTTTGGCGGTTCCTGTTGCAGATTTTCGTGCCTCGGAGCGAGTTTTCTGGGGCCCGCCGTATTTACTTGGAGCCCCTACGCGAATTCTGGTGGACCAACGCGAATTTTTGCGGTCCCAGCGCGATTTTTGGGGGCCTCGACTCGATTCTTGGGAGCATATCCCTCTTAGGAGGGAGGGGGCATTTGCCCCTTTGATATGTCACTGCGGCCACCGAAGGACTTTTTTCAGCCGATGCCGATGCTCAGCATTTATACTATTTCGGAGTATAAATGCTCTCCGGGTAATTTTTTTTCAGACCTGTTCTTAATTTTCTGGTGCTAGGGTCGATTCGATCGAGTCTCGGTGTGGGCTTTTGGACATCGAGTTCTATTTTTTTTAAAAGATCCTTATGTGATATTTTGGGTCCTGGTACGATTCTTCGGTCTCCAGGTGCGATTTTTTTCGGTGCTCTGACACGTTTTTTTCCAGTGCCCAACGGGTTTTTGGGGGTCTTTGACCCATTTTTTTGGGACGCAGAGTGACATTCCGGTTGATAATTGATTTTTGGGGCAGCTGCAACCTTTGGGGTCCAGGCGCGACCTTTTTGGTCCCCAGTGAGATTTTCAAGGGCTGCGACGCGACTTTTTTGTCCAATGTAATCTCTTGTGTCCCGACGTCATTTGCTTGGATCCCTAGCGCGAATTTTAGCGACCTCGACACTTTGTGGGTGCCCAATACGTTTTGGATGCTTTTGGTGTCATTGTTGGGGCCCTAGAGTGATTATCCATGTCCGGATTGTTTTTCGTTGCCCCGGCTTCATTTGTGTCCAAATGATACTGTTGGGGAACGGTACGACCTAACGTGCCCCTAGCGTGATTTTCATGGTCCGGGCGTGAATTTTTGGTACCCCTAGGCTCAGCGTGATTTTCAGGGGCCCCGACCGGATCTTTTTGGGACCATATCGCGATTTTCAAGTACCCTGGCACGACTGCCATTTCAGGGGCTTCTTGCAAATTATAGACCTCCTCTCGCTTCTTTGGGGTCTCGTCTCATTTCCTGGAGCCTCTTTGCCGGTTTTTGGACGTCTTCTCGTGCGTCCTACCCTCCTCCATATTCAATGGTCCTCCTCTCCCGTTTTGGAGAGCCTCCTCCCACATCCTGGGGCCCCTTTAACATGACATGGGGCTTCCTCTCATGTTCCAGGGGCATCCTCTGACAATTAGGGGTCTCCTGCCACGCCTCGTGGGCCTCCTTTGTCCTCGCAAAGTTTACCAGTCTTGAGGGGATCTTCAATTTTGGAAACCTCGCCTCCTTCCATACCTGCTACCTACCACTCCCATCTTAAGGGCCTTCTCTCATTTCCTGGGAATTCCTTCCGGTCGTCGGGGCCTCATTCGGCCCTGGAGACCTCCTACTCCATCTCGAGGGACTCCTCTCGAGTCCGGCAGGGGTCTCCTTTTCTCTTCTAGAGGCTTTCTTTTTAAAATTAGGGGCCTCCTCTCACGTCTTCGGGGCCTCCTGTTCTGCGTTTTGATTCTATCTGTGCCCATTTTAAGGGTGGCCTCTTATCTCCTGGTGGACTCCTGTTCTCTTTCAGGTGCCTCCTCTTCCAAATTACAAGCAACCTTTCCTATCTCAGTTACCTTGTCATTTCCTGGGGACCTTCTTACCCGTCTTGAAGCCTTTCTCGCCTGGGAGCCATCCCTCTTATCGAATTGCCCTTCTCTCCTATTTTAGGGGCTTTCGTTCATCATAGGGTCCCATTTCCAATCTTATATCGTCCTCTTCCGAATTAGGTGCTTCCTGACACTTTTCGGGATCATCCTTTTCTATCTTGGTGGAACCTTACTCGTTTTGGGGACTGCTTTTGCGTCTCCGAAGCCTCATCTCATATCCACTGGCTTTCTCTTCCGTATTTGGGCCTCCTCTCATTTTCTGAGATCTCCCTTCCCGTATTGGGCCTCCTTTGCAATCCTGGGGTCTCCTTTTGCAATCCTGGGGGCCTCCTTTGCAATCCTGGAGGCCTCCTTTTTAATCCTGTGGGCCTCCTTCGCAATCCTGAGGGCATCCTTTGCAATCCTGGGGGCCTCCTTTGCAATCCTGGGGGCCTCCTTTGCAATCCTGGGGGCCTCCTTTGCAATCCTGGAGGCCTCCTTTACAATCCTGTAGGCCTCCTTTGCAATCCTGGGTCCTCCTTTTCAATCATGTGGGCCTCCTTTGCAATCCTGGGGGCCTCCTTTGCAATCATGGGTCTTCCTTCGTAATCCTGGGGCCTCCTTTGCAATCCTGAGGGCCTCCTTTGCAATCCTGAGGGCCTCCTTTGCAATCCTGGAGTCCTTTGTAATCCTGGGGGCCTCCTTTGCAATCCTGGGGCCTCCTTTGCAATCCTGGGGCACCCTTTGCAATCCTGAGGGCCTCCTTTGCAATCCTGGAGTCCTTTGTAATCCTGGGGGCCTCCTTTGCAATCCTGGGGCCTCCTCTGCAATTCTGGGGCCTCCTTTGCAATCCTGGGGCCTCCTTTACAATCCTGGGGCCTTCTTTGTAATCCTGGAGGCCTCCTTTGCAATCCTGGGAGCCTCCTTTGCATTCTTGGGGGCCTCCTTTGTAATCCTGGAGTCCTCCTTTGCAACCCTGGGGGCCTCCTTTGCAATCCTAGGGCCTCATTTGCAATCCTGGGGGCCTCCTTTTCAATGCTTGGGGCCTCCTTTGTAATCCTGGAGGCCTCCTTTGCAATCCTGGGGGCCTCCTTTGCAATCCTGGGGGCCTCCTTTGCATTCCTGGGGGCCTCCGTGCCAATTGTTGGCACTCTCTTGATTTCTGGGGACTCCTATCCTCTCCTAGGTGACTCCTTCTTCAAATTAGGGGCCTCCTCTCACGTCTTGGAGGCCTCCTCTCATGTCTCGTCGGCCTCCTTGGCCACTTTTTTCCTGTGCATTTCCGGATAGGGGCCTCCTCAAATTTCAGGGGGCGGCGCCCCCCCCAGTCTCACGGCATGGGGAGCGACTGCCCCCTCTGCCCCCCGGTGGCGACGCCCTTGGTCGCTGCAGCTAACGGTCAGCCGGCCAGCCACTTCGCGTGGTGGTAATCTAATGAACATTTCAGGACATATCACATTCACCGCTGTAGTCTTCAATTTTCCTTCATTGCAATGTGCTATGGGCTTGTATCAGTTGGTGTTCGCACGCTCTTCAGCGTGGTCGTCACGACAAGGATCGCACTGTACTTAGGCGAATTGATGGCGCATTATGCAGGAAGTTGCCGGAAATTCGTCCGGAACATCGTCATTCACGAACATAAACATTCGTCAACTTTTTCACAAAGCGACTCCCATGACGGCGAGAACCAGACACCGCCGGCAAATGGCCCATTAAGTTGTCTAAAGACCCACCTGCCACATGGACAAGGCTGTCGGCGCCAATTAAGATGGTCGTAACTGCCGCCGGCCGAGGTCGCCTGAGCGATATCGGGTCACGTAACCGCCACCGGCCGAGGTCGACTGGGCGGCAGCGGGTCGGGCCACGTAACTGCCACCGACCGAGGTCGACTGGGCGGCAGCGGGCCACGTAACTGTCACCGGCCGAGGTCGACTGGGCGGCAGCGGGTCACGTACCTGCCACCGACCGAGGTCGACTGGGCGGAGCGGGCCACATAACTGCCACCGGCCGAGGTCGACTGGGCGGCAGCGGGATCGGGTCGTAACTGTCACCGACCGAGGTCGACTGGGCGGCAGCGGGCCACGTAACTGACACCGACCGAGGTCGACTGGGCGGCAGCTGGTCGGGTCACGTAACCGCCACCGGCCGAGGTCGACTGGGCGGCAGCGGGTCGGGCCACGTAACTGCCACCGACCGAGGTCGACTGGGCGGCAGCTGGTCGGGCCACGTAACTGCTACCGGCCGAGGTCGACTGAGCGGCAGCGGGTCGGGTCGTAACTGCCACCGACCGAGGTCGACTGGGCGGCAGCTGGTCGGGCCACGTAACCGCTACCGGCCGAGGTCGACTGAGCGGCAGCGGGCCACGTAACTGCCACCGGCCGAGGTCGACTGGGCGGCAGCGGGTCGGGTCGTAACTGCCACCGGCCGAGGTCGACTGGGCGGCAGCGGGCCACGTAACCGCCACCGACCGAGGTCGACTGGGCGGCAGCGGGTCGGGTCGTAACTGCCACCGACCGAGGTCGACTGGGCGGCAGCGGGCCATGTAACTGTCACCGACCGAGGTCGACTGGGCGGCAGCGGGCCACGTAACTGTCACCGACCGAGGTCGACTGGGCGGCAGCGGGCCATGTAACTGTCTCCGGCTGAGGTCGACTGGGCGGCAGCGGGTCGGGCCACGTAACTGTCACCGACCGAGGTCAACTGGGCGGCAGCGGGTCGGGTCGTAACTGTCTCCGGCTGAGGTCGACTGAGCGGCAGCGGGTCACGTAACCGCTACCGGCCGAGGTCGACTGAGCGGCAGCTGGTCGGGTCGTAACTGCCACCGACCGAGGTCAACTGGGCGGCAGCGGGCCATGTAACTGTCTCCGGCTGAGGTCGACTGGGCGGCAGCGGGTCGGGCCACGTAACTGTCACCGACCGAGGTCAACTGGGCGGCAGCGGGTCGGGTCGTAACTGTCTCCGGCTGAGGTCGACTGGGCGGCAGCGGGTCACGTAACCGCTACCGGCCGAGGTCGACTGAGCGGCAGCGGGTCGTGTCGTAACTGCCACCGACCGAGGTCAACTGGGCGGCAGCGGGCCCGTAACCGCCACCGACCGAGGTCGACTGGGCGGCAGCGGGTCGTGTCGTAACTGCCACCGACCGAGGTCAACTGGGCGGCAGCGGGTCACGTAACCGCTACCGGCCGAGGTCGACTGAGCGGCAGCTGGTCGGGTCGTAACTGCCACCGACCGAGGTCGACTGGGCGGCAGCGGGTCGGGCCACGTAACTGCCACCGACCGAGGTCGACTGGGCGGCAGCTGGTCGGGCCACGTAACTGCTACCGGCCGAGGTCGACTGGGCGGCAGCGGGCCACGTAACTGCCACCGGCCGAGGTCGACTGGGCGGCAGCGGGTCGGGTCGTAACTGCCACCGGCCGAGGTCGACTGGGCGGCAGCGGGCCACGTAACCGCCACCGACCGAGGTCGACTGGGCGGCAGCGGGTCGGGTCGTAACTGCCACCGACCGAGGTCGACTGGGCGGCAGCGGGCCATGTAACTGTCACCGACCGAGGTCGACTGGGCGGCAGCGGGCCACGTAACTGTCACCGACCGAGGTCGACTGGGCGGCAGCGGGCCATGTAACTGTCTCCGGCTGAGGTCGACTGGGCGGCAGCGGGTCGGGCCACGTAACTGTCACCGACCGAGGTCAACTGGGCGGCAGCGGGTCGGGTCGTAACTGTCTCCGGCTGAGGTCGACTGAGCGGCAGCGGGTCACGTAACCGCTACCGGCCGAGGTCGACTGAGCGGCAGCTGGTCGGGTCGTAACTGCCACCGACCGAGGTCAACTGGGCGGCAGCGGGCCATGTAACTGTCTCCGGCTGAGGTCGACTGGGCGGCAGCGGGTCGGGCCCGTAGCTGTCACCGACCGAGGTCAACTGGGCGGCAGCGGGTCGGGTCGTAACTGTCTCCGGCTGAGGTCGACTGAGCGGCGGCGGGTCCGTAACCGCTACCGGCCGAGGTCGACTGAGCGGCAGCGGGTCGTGTCGTAACTGCCACCGACCGAGGTCAACTGGGCGGCAGCGGGCCACGTAACCGCCACCGACCGAGGTCGACTGGGCGGCAGCGGGTCGTGTCGTAACTGCCACCGACCGAGGTCAACTGGGCGGCAGCGGGTCACGTAACCGCTACCGGCCGAGGTCGACTGAGCGGCAGCGGGTCGGGTCGTAACTGCCACCGACCGAGGTCGACTGGGCGGCAGCTGGTCGGGCCACGTAACTGCCACCGACCGAGGTCGACTGGGCGGCAGCGGGTCGGGTCGTAACTGCCACCGACCGAGGTCGACTGGGCGGCAGCGGGCCACGTAACTGTCTCCGGCTGAGGTCGACTGGGCGGCAGCGGGCCCGTAACTGCCACCGGCCGAGGTCGACTGGGCGGCAGCGGGCCACGTAACTGCCACCGACCGAGGTCGACTGGGCGGCAGCGGGCCACGTAACTGCCACCGACCGAGGTCAACTGGGCGGCGCGGGCCACGTAACTGTCACCGACCGAGGTCGACTGGGCGGCGCGGGCCACGTAACTGTCACCGACCGAGGTCAACTGGGCGGCAGCGGGCCGTA